>CM062291.1:137371993-137797245 GCA_031216915.1 Pictodentalium vernedei
ATTTAATCGAAATAATTTTTAAAAACAAAAGGGGAGTCCTGTTAATGGTACACATTATGGCCTACATAAACCGGGGAAGGTCCAAGATTAAACAGGTTGGGTATATTTCTATTTACCGGCTGTTGACAACATCCAACCCCCCCCCCCCGAAAAATTAGGACTCTCCCACCAACCTTTAATACCACCGTAAACCCTACCCATTTCCCCAAAGCGAGCTATCACTTGCCGGAGGATCAACGAATTAAGGCTTGAGTCTCATCACCCGGGTTTTGGACCGTTCATTGTAATATAACTGTCCAAAAAAGTTAAGCCCCCCCCCCCCCCCTTCCCCTACAATACCTGTGGGTATACGAATATCTCGTATTGTGACGTTCCCCCATGGCATTCCTCTATCGGAGCGGGCATATATCCTCAAAACTGGTGAACATTTGCTAGCTATTGACCACTCCACTGCCAAGAAATTTGCATATCTGATATACGCTGTACAGCGTTAAGTCCGATTTTGACGAGACTTTTTAGGTCACTCTCTGTTGCGCTTCTCAGGAATTGAGAGGAATATTCAGCCTGTTGAGCGTTTTTGTGGTGGAAGCATCATGGTTTGGCTGGTGTCTTCTCTGGATGCAAAACTCCACTTCACATCATCAACGGAAACATGAACGCAAATGTACAGGGACCATACTTTGGAGCCGATTGCCATTCCCCACGGTCACTGTTTCCTTTGAAACCGATTTCATTATTTGTGCGATAATGTCGGGCCTCACCGAGCGAGAATAATGTGCGAATTCAAAGATATGCAACAGGACGAGACCTGGATGGATTTTTCAGCAAAGAGCCCGGACTGCAACCCGATAGAACATGTGTGGGACATGCTCGACAGGGGAGTAGTTAATAGACAGCCACCACCCCAATGGCACCGACAATGTGCCTTGCGCTTATAGAGAAATGGGGCAACATCACATTGAGAGAAATTCGGAAGGTCATCGATAGCATGCCACCCGGATTAAGATGTGTTAGAGATGCTTGATACGGTCCCACTGGACACTGAACAACGTGACGTATTTTTTTTTGACGTTGTGATTACATCGCGGTGCCTAATGTTCATTCAATAAAAAAAGGCTCTACAGACCCAGTTTCACTATTAAGGCATATTCCCCCTACTACAAAATAGCAGGTGTTCTCTCATGAGAATTTACTGATTTACTGTATATCCACTGGTATTATGTGTGTGTGTGTGTGGGGGGGGGGGGGGGGGTGGGGGGGGTCTTAACTTTTTTTGGACAGTGTATGTACGGAACTGTACTTGTGATATATTGACATCTTGTTCGCTTTCATCAACTGGAATCAATTAATTACAGTTTCCAACGAAAACTCCCCCTCACCACCTCACCCACCCCAAAAAAAGACCAGCAGCAATTTTAATTAGTAATTACCTGCAAGATCAGCACGTAGACCTTAGGCTACGTATCCAAGTCGTTGATCATCACGTGCATTTCAGTTTAGTTTAAACAATATTTATTGTTGGAACATATTACATTTACTTTATACAAAATGGAATACCTGTACAAAACTCAGTATTATACAATATTACACAGCATAAGAATAGAGAAGATACATTTTAGTTTGATTACCACTAAATCACTGGGTGTGTGTGGGGGGGGGGTGGAGGTGGGGGGGGGGGAACAATTTCAATGGTTGTGGGTGGCTCCTAAGATTTTAACAACAAATTTTAAGAATTAGTCACCACAACCAGTGACGTGGAAATCCCCAACCCCCCCAAAAAGAATTATTTATAAGTTTAATAGATTTGCAAACGGGCTAGCCGTCTTTCAATGGTTGTAGGTGCCCAAGTAAACAATTATGGGGTTGCTTGTGGTAATTCTACGAAGCAAATATGGATTCGAAAAAATCCGAGCCAGAAAACTACTTTAGGTCAATAGAACAACCCTGTTATTGGAGAAAAGAGCCCAATTTGGAGTTTCATCTCAAATAAAAGTGGATTTTGTTGATTTGGAGAGATTTTCGGGCTCATTTTGATAATTCTACGAATCGGAAAATTACTCTTATTCAATCGAACACACCCTTCGAACATACCCCCCCCCCCCCTCCCTGCCCTGTTGTAAGCCTTTGGGTAACATAGCAAAGTAAAGTACAAGTATACAAAATGGCCGACGGAAACGCGTATTCCCCTAACAACACGCACTGCGCATGCGCACTAGGGCCACATATCACTATGGGAATGACGTCAAAAGATGGCCGCTCACGCGGGTTACCATACCACACCATACGTACCTATACCACGTGACTATGACGTCATATATGAGATCCGGGCCCGATCCATCCCTCTTCTACTACTTTCGCTGCCTGAGGATGAACCCTCCCATGGCTGCTCCATGCAACCCTCTGAGCATAATTTTTCAGATGCAATTCACAGTTTTATCATCACTAAGTTTTTTACTAGAGCCATAGGTGATTGAAAAAATTTTCCTTACATCTTCCAAGCATCGGAAAAATTGGGGGAGGGGGGATTCATACTTTCCTGAAAAATCAGCCTTATATGTTTGAATTCATGCCTGAACTCCTTCAGACCCAAACAGTTCCATGTTACATATTCTCTCCCTGATATTTCTTGAGCCATTTCCTGTAGTTATTCCTTCTCTTTCTGGGTACCGTACTTAAGCATTAAAAAGTAACCGGCTGATCTAACTGGCATGAAAGGTCCTTTTTTTTCTTCGGAGAAGAACTTGGACCTTCACCTATAGATGGGAGATGTACACTCTTAATCCGGCATGGAGTGAGGGGAAAATATGCCCTTCCCCACTTCATTTAGTCTGGCTACACCCCTGCCAAAAAGTGTCAGGTACAAAAGCCAGAAGATGAATGAAATGGCGGAGATGGGCTAGTGGGGGGGGGGGGGGGGGGGGGGGGAGGGTTAGGTCACCCAAATCTGAATGTTCTCCCTTCAAAACCCATTTAAACTATCTTCAGCTATCTATCACATGTCACACCCAGATTGAGGCAAAGCACTGATATGAACTGTGTTTGGTGCTGGGGAACCTCCAGTATACTTCGTTTGGAATAATGCACAAACACGGCTCCGAAGTAATAATAGTCTTCTTTTGCTTCCGGTAAAGTGCATCACCATTTTAGTATCATCACACTTGTATGTTTGCGGGGAAACCCATTATAACCATTTTTTTAAATTTTTAATAACGTATATATGTTTTTAAAGTTCTTTTATTTTTAAAAAGCCATCGACGTCTAATATGGGTAGACCCTTGACAGCTCAGTCTTGCAGCTGTGGAAGGTGGTGGCTCAACTATACATCCATGGAAGTGGACCAGAGACGAATTGCTGCAGGAAAGATCGATGTCCTACACATCGTAGTGCTAGCGTGTGATACCAGATATCATAGTGCGTTGCCTCTGGTCCTAAGTCCTGTCTGATGGAGGAGGTTCTAGGATGGTATATAGATCTACGAGATTGTACGCTGTGCGATACATCATCGTTACTCTAGATGCGTCACGACGAGCTTTGAGTATCTGCCACTGGAGGTTTTGCTACATAGATATAACGCTGCTGGTGCAATGGTACCTAGTCACCTGTGGCAAATCGAGCTGCTCGTCGTTGGCCTGTCTCTAGCTTCTTGATACTGCTTTGCTTTGTATGGCTGAAACACTAGAATAATTTTCGGCGGTCGGCTCACAGTGTTGTAGAGCATCATGCACTGGTGTTGAGAGGATACCTGCTGATGTTGCTAGCTAAAACGCTAAGGTGGAATTAATCCGTAGTTTTCAAAGTCTGTCCAAGAATTGTACAGCTAAATCTAGATGGCGTACTTCTGCTGCTTACGTGAAACACTTCACCTTTATCAGGGTTGAAGTCCAGAAGCCAGTCGTTTTCCCAAGATTGACACTGTAAGTTGGTGGGGTTAAGTTGAGGTTGCGTTTGGTCAGTTGGGAGTTTTAATCGGACGATAAAGAAGGCAGTCGTTGGAGAAAATCTGGGCTGTAGAGGACGTTCCAGGTGGCAAATCATTTATGACGAGTAGAAGTAGAAATAGAAGAAGGCCTAAAACAGTTCTCTGAGGGACTCATAATGCAACTGCATGGGCAACGCACTGTTTGGGGTCTGTTAGGAAGCGGGTGATTCACGAGTGGAGGTTGCCTCTAACCCTGAAGTGCCATCGTTTAGTGAGGAGTCGATTGTATGGTACGTTGTCGAGGCACTGCTGAAATACAACAATTTGCAGTTTACCTGCCCTTCGACGTCTATTCTCTGTGCATGGTCATTTACTGAGAGGATGAGCTGTGTCTCGATGGAGCGGCGCTTCCCGCACCCGTGTTGATAATCGGTTAGGATGCCATGGCCGTCCATGTGTCGGGTTGTATGGCTGTTGACTTGATGTACCATGACCGTACAATGTTTGAAATTTCATCAAAACCTTCCCAGTAATTCGTACCAACAAAACGAGTCGAAATGCCCGATAAACTCCGATAGTTTGGGGTGATCAACGAGTGGAGGTTGCCTCTAACACTGCAGGGCCATCGTTTAGTGAAGAGTCGATTGTATGGTATTTTGTCGAAGCTCTGCCGAAATCCCCAAATTTACAATTTACTTGCCTTTCGACGTCTATTCTCTGTGCATGATCATTTATTGAGAGGATGATCTGTGTCTCGGTGGAGCAGCGCTTCCTGCACCCGTGTTGATAATCGGTTAGGATGCCATGGACGTCCATATGTCAGGATGTGTGGCTGTTGACTTGTGTACCATAACCTTACAATGTTTGAAATGTCTTCAAAACCTTCCCAGTAATTCGTACCAACAAAACGAGTCGAATTGCCCGATAAACTCCGATAGTTTGGGGTCAGTATAAACAGCAAGCGCTTTGGCGAAGATTTTACTGAAGTCCAGCAATAAACCGTTTACTTGCCCCCCGACGTCTATTCTCCGGGCAAGGATGAGCTGTGTCTCGGCGGAGCAGTGCTTCCGCAGCCCGTGTTGATAATCAGTTTGGTTTCCGTGGTCGTCCATATGTCGGGTTATGTGACTGTGGACTAGATGTACCATGACCCCGCTGAAGACTGATGTGCATAACACCGGTCGGTAGTTTACAGAAGCATTACTATACCCTTTCGTAACCATTTACCTAACATGAAAAGCAGACGACACTTGCAAAAAGGGGTCATAACCTATGTTTTTGAGACAAAAAATGAAAAAAATAATGAAAATTAATTAGCTAAATTAATTGGCGATTTTTTAGAATAGCGCTGGCCGGCTTTGGCCGTTCCGTTGGGTAAAGGGTTAAAGAGTGAGTTTATGTTTGCTGACTTCCACTCCGGAGGTACAGTATCTAGGAAGAGCGGTGTTTGGAAGAATAGGCTCAGGGCAGGGGCAACTTGTGTTTTTTTTCAGCAGACAGGAAAACACGTCATCTGGGCCTGTAGCTTTATATGGATTTAGTCTAATAAGTTTGGCGACTCCTGGTACAGGGATGTGAAGCGCTCATACAAGCGGGTAAAGGCTTTCTCCCCTGTTTTTTTTAGGGGGGGGATTTCCCTGATGTAGACTGGGATGAACTGATTGTTTAATATCTCAGCCTTCAACTTGGTGTCGCCGCAGGCTACTCGTTCTTCAACTTGGTATCGCTGCAGGCTACTCGTTCTTCAACTTGGTGTCGCCGCAGGCTACTCGTTCTTCAACTTGGTGTCGCTGTTGGCCACTCTCGTCTTCCAAGGTAGCCCAGTTCTATTTCACATTTATTCGCGTTTCAAAATGAAATAAAATGGAAATGTCTCAAAATTTATGTATTTAGTCTGTTATTGCTCTGGTACTAACTAACAGACTGGGATGTGATATGAAGAGTAATAAGGCCCACTCATGGGCCTCAATCGCTCCGGGATGGACACTCGGAGCATTGTTTCGAGCCGTGATGGACTACATTTACAAAACCTTGAAACACAACATTATCAAACAGAATGTCAAATACGCAAAACAAAATGGAATTACGGTACATGAAATCAACCATATCCAATAGGGTGGAGAATAATAATCAGATTTGTATTAAAGTTATGGTAAATGGTTTGACGTTTATAAATTACACACAATTAACCCTTTACCTAACGTAACGGCAAAAACCGTCCAGCGCTATTCTCAAAAATCGCCAATTAATTTTCATTATTTTTTTCATTTTTTGTCTCAAAAACATAGGTTATGACCCCTCGTTGGAACGAGCTCGTCGAGCTCGTTCCAACGAGTGGTCATAACCTTTGTTTTTGAGACAAGAAATGAAAAAAAATAGTTATTCAAGAATTATTTTTGCAAGTGTCGTCTGCTTTTCAGGTTAGGTAAAGGGTTAACAGAGAAGCATCAAATCCAATCACCGTTCCAAATATAGTACTGAAACAGTCTGTAAACCATTTCCCTCATGTCTATCATTTTCCAAATAGATCACACCACACTTCCAAATCACTGGTTAAGTGCAAACACATCCTGCATATATAAAAAAAAGAGACAGCTGTGCAACAGAAAACTACAGACCAGTGGATTCAGATCTGGTTATTTCTGCGAAACGCAACTTGTCAGTAGTCAGAACACACGACATGTTACAATAATTCGACCAAGGAAAACAGACTTTTCTGAATCGATGGACGCAGTCCCTCCAGACAGACTTCTCCATAAAATAGAACAATATAGAATTTGAAGACCGCTACAAACATGGCTCACCATCTCACTAATAGTGGGGAGAATGTGTGTATCTCTATAGAGAGAATAATTCAGCGAGGAACCCGTGGACTCAGATGTACCCCAAGGAACAGCCTCGATACTATACCTGTGTCACATCAACGACCACCCGAATTTAGTTAAATCTTATAAGTGAGAGGCTGTTAGCATACGATCGCCTACGACATCGCGAAATAGACCATGGCATATTACAAAACGATCAGAATTGTCTCAAAAAGGGCATCAGATTGGAACATGCGCTTCAACTCCAAAAATGCTATATTTTTAGAAAATAAAAAATCACCCTTTCTACACCCTAAATGGCCACCTCATATTAGAATAAATTTCATGAAACCCTCCTCTTGATCTGCACATATAAGGAGACCTCAAATGAAAAGACCACATCAATATCGTCAGTAAAAAGGCAGGCTTTGGAAATCATCAACACCGTGCTTTCCAAGAGAAAGAAAAAGCAACGCCTACATTAGATTCCTAAGATTTATCAAGGAATATAAAGTTATCGGCTCATACAAAAAACAAGCGGTCATGAATTTGAAAAAAAAGAGTTCAGTGAAGGGATGCCAGTTTAACCCTTTACCTAACATGAAAAGCAGACGACACTTGCAAAAATAATTCTTGAATAACTAATTTTTTTTATTTTTTGTCTCAAAAACATAGGTTATGACCCCTCGTTGGAACGAGCTCGACGAGCTCGTTCCAACGAGGGGTCATAACCTATGTTTTTGAGACAAAAAATGAAAATATTTTGAAAATTAATTGGCGATTTTTGAGAATCGCGCTGGCCGGTTTTGGCCGTTACGTTGGGTAAAGGGTTAATCAAGAAACAGTATAAATTAAAAGAACCAAATGAGTTAAAATCACCAACTTTGCAATACAGGGGGTAGCTGCAGTGCCTTATCTCTTTCTATAAAGAAGCTGGCGGGGGGCGGGGTGGGGAGTACCAGCAACATCTCCAGACAAATTTATATAATGCCCCAAATTCGAGCTAAAAATTGTTAACTATCTGGTCACCAACATCCTAACATCATTAGCGATGAAGAATAGTAAACAGGCCCGAAACTGATTGAAGTGTGTCTCGCACCTTTCGTGTCTGATCTCATTGGGGATGAGGAAAGGAGGGAGGGGAGGGAGGGGGGGGGGGGGGTCTCATGTGACATCATAGTCACGCAACCTAATTACGTCATGTTAGGTTGTCATAGTATCCCGTATAAGCGGCCATTTCGTGATAGTAGTGCGCATGTGCAGCGCGTTTTGTTACGGTGACATGTTTCCGTCGTCAATTTTGTTTATTGTAGGCCGCCATCTTGGTTTCTATGGTGGCATGTGTTTGCTAATATAACCCAAAATCTTAAATAGAAAGGGGGGTATGTTCGGTGGGCTAATATAACCCAAAATATTAAATAGAAAGGGGGGGGGGGGTATGTTCGGTGGGCGTGTTCATCTTAACGGGGGTATAACTTATTACCCAAACCGACCCGACCCTTGTTCATTTGGCTCGGATTTCCCGAAAATCCTGGGTTTCTACCTATTTATACCATCATCTTTTATGGTGCATGGTTACTATGAGATCGGAAGGCTCCTAATATAGTGGGATGTGTTCGGTGGGTATGTTCGATTGAATAGGAGTAAATATATTGATTACAAACAACCCGACAACTACCGATCATCTAAAACGACCCAAATCTTCGAAATGAATCGGGCGATGTCGCAACCCCAAGCTAATGATAGTAAGGTGCGTTTACCAAGGCTAGCGCCAGAAAACAATGGGCCCAGTAGGCGGAAGCCAATGAACCTCGGTACCCTGAAAGTGGGGAGGGATGGATAATCAGTTATACTCCCATTGAATGGAACGCACCTTAAAGTGGGATATAGCAAGATCCAGGGTCTCCACCGGAAAGTAAGTGAAATTGCTACATTGATCGAGGCAGAGGAGTTTGATGTCATGGGCTTAAGCGAGACGTGGGTAAGACACGAGGAACGGGTAGACCAAGAAAGCGGGTGTGCGTGGATAGGTGTAGGGCGAACGGAAGGCCAGAAAAAGGGGGGGGGGGGGGGTAGGCATGTACATTAAAGAGGATTTAAAACCGTCGCTGATCACAGATCTAGAAGATAACATCACCTCGGCTAAGGTGTCAAAAGAAATTGGATGGGTAAAGATCAGTCTGAGAAACAAAAGTATTGCCCGTGGGATTGTTACTGTGCGGTGGAGGGAAGTAAACCCGAGTGGAATGACTCGATATACTCAACACTGAGGTCCAATATCACTGAACAAGAAAACAGGGGGCTCGGTATAATTCTGATGGGCGACTTTAATGGACACATAGGTGACAAGGAAGAAGGCATAGAGGGTGGGGACAAGAAAGTCAACAGGAATGGAAGGAAGATGTTGAACTTCACAAATGAGCTCGGTCTGAAGATTCTGAACAGGGACGCAAGATGTAAGGGAAAATGGACCTGGGAGAGAAACGACAGAAAATCAATAATTGACTACATTCTCACGGATATTAATTTATGGAGGGAGGTGATAGGGGTAGAAGTGGATGATGAGGGCCTTGGTAAACTTATTCTGCCCCCTCACTCTTGTTCACCCCACATATGTCCACTCTTGTTATACTTGCCTCTGACCTCCCACCCCGCTCCTCTCCAAAAAATGCTCTGCTACCCGTAGAATTTTATCCCCAAAACCCGTTTCCCCACCCTGCTAAGATGCAGCCCGTCAAATGTGACGTCACAAATGATACCACAACGAGTATGCCTAATAACATGGCTGTCTTCAAAGCTCACTTGGCGACCAATATGTACTGAGACTATGACATCACTTACTGTTGAAGATAACTATCCCCCCAAAAGAATCCACCAAAAGGTATCCTCGAAAAGGTACCTTCCCACAGGTATCCCACTGAGACAACCCGCTTCTGATATACATCTGTGGTTATAGAATCCCATTTTTCCGAGAGTCGTATGTGTTGTGCGCACATTGTGCACTAGCACACATCCAGCATGTGCCTATGTACTGCATGTGATGTGTACACATTGTGTACTAGCACATATACACATCTGGAAAGCCATAACATAGACAAAATAGGTCATCATATCACTTACGGAATACCACTTATGGAATCCCATTTACAGACTAAGACAGAGATAACGGGAAACGGAGGATTCTGTGGGAATCCGAACCAGACGAAGTCCATTATGGTTACTTTTAGATAATTATCGGGTTGTTTTGGATACTTAATCCTTCTCCCATTGAAAATTGAACGCACCTTTTGAGGGCATATAGCACTATATGCTACTCTTGTTAGCCCAGAATTGCGACTTTGCAGGGTCAGTTTCCGATTATTTTGGTCGTTTTAGGTGATATTCGGTAGTTAATTTAATTTAACTACTGGTGTTTAAGGTCACATATTTCTGCACAATGGCAAATTGTGATCGCAACACATCTGTCGAGGACTTATAACCGTACCCATCCTATTGGGGAAACCTCGTCGGGAATTTTTTTATGTCAGACAATTGTTACGCTTGCTATATAGATCTTAATGTGGGTGATAAAACTGCTCTAATAGTTCCAATTACTACCTGATACAATATGACATCAAATGTTTTGTTGTGATGAAGTAACAACGAGTGATATTGAGGTAGATGCAAATCAAGGGAGGGAATCTTAAATATTTTGGGGTTGAATTATTACTGTTATTAATTTTAGAGTTATTTCCCTTTGATGGCAATTTGCTCTCGTGTTGTTGAGAACAAAAACAACAGACTGGAAATATGTGCTCCACATTTTTGATGATGCTTATCTCCAAAGTAAATTTAAGTTGCGAACTAATTAATGTTCATCACAGTTTTAATTGACATGATAAATAGTTTTTCACCCTCCCTCCACGTCGCTCCCTGGCTTGGCTGCAGCCTTCAGAAGCAAGTGTTTGTTGTTATTCCCCTCCACCCCATCGGGTTCATAGATCCTCTGTCCGTGGATTTCATCCCGGGTTTGATGATGCGGTGAAATCATTTGTTTGTTCATTCATTTATTGGGGTTTAACGACACTTTCGACACCCAGAGTCACCCTGTAACTCCATCTAGGCAGGGTCTGCATTGGCTGGTTTTGTGGTCGAAGCTTTAAGTTTCCTTCATCAAGCCAATTTTGAAGGATTTCGAGCATATAATACAGAACACTGAACTTCTGTACTTTTACTGGAAACACGTGGTCGTTTTTTGTATTTTAATCACAAAGTCTGAAATACCTTTGAAACGCCGAGCGTTTTCGTTCACAAATTAATTCAAAACTGGAACACCAAAGAAGCAAATTTTCATCTCATGGACCACCGAGTGGTTTGGAAGTTTTTACTGTTTAGCAAGAAAGTGAGTGGACAGATGCCGACTCGCCAGGTGGTAAAGTTCCAAATCACAATGTCAGGCCCGAGGTCAGGATCTCATAATTTCCGACACATTGGACGAGTAAAAATTGTCCAACAGTGTTCCCAGTTCGTTAACCATCGGTACGAACTTGAAAGCAAACTCAATAAAATTCTTTGATCCTTTACCTGAGGAATCGACCACACCTCCTGAGTAATTTACAAATTAGGCTGTTGAAAAAAGGAATTTTCAAAATATTTCCACTAAACCATATCACGTGATCCCTCAATGGAACGAGCTCGTTCCAATCGGTGGTCACAAGATATATGTTTCTTTTTTTAATTTTTTTTTAAATTGCTGGTATTCGAGGGACCCGAAAAGTTTTTTCGCTAGACGACAAAATGTTCCACTCTCTCAGCATCAGCACCTCCACTAGCGTCGCGCCTGTTGTGTACCATGTGCGGACTTTAACTTTAATCCTGTACCTAACGTGACGGCCCAACTCGATCCGCGCTATTCATAAAAATCGCCATTCACATTTTATTTTGTCATTTTTTTTATCTCGAGAATGTTGCTTATATTATGACTCCTCGATGGAACAGTTCCTCGAGCTCGTTCCAACGAGAGGTTATAAGCTATGTTTCGGTGGCAAAAGAAAGAAATTCTTATATTCAAGATATGCTGTTACAAGTGTCTTCTGTTTAAGCTGGATTATGGATTGATTAATATAGCACCCTTGTTTAAATATTTACTTATTGGATTTAAAGTTGCTTTCGACAGTCCGGGTCACCTCGTATGGGACAGTTTTACGAGCGGAGAAAGCTGGATTATCAACGAGTAACTATCAGACTCCCCATCGAACTAACTCCGCACAAGCAGGGTTAGCACTGGCTGAAGGCAAGTGCACCATCGATGTGCAGCACGCCTTAGTACAGCGCCACCTTGCCCCCCCCCCCCACACACACACACACACATGTGCAATAAGAGATTACGTGCCTTGCCCGAGGACACAACGCACTCACTGCTAGGGGATAGAGTCGTGGATTTTTCCGTTTGAAGTCCAATGTCCTCACGACTCATGCCCGTTAAAGCAGGATCAGATCGTGGATCTTTAGGTTTAAAGTCCAATGCCCCGACCACAGATACCCGTTTAAAGGAAAATACGACGTAAAAACAACGAAATTAATATAGTATGTGGAAAGTGGATTGTGACTAAACCACCCGAGGAATGGAGTGAGTACCCAAAGTATCACTTCCAAATTCTGTACATATGGACAAAATACACAAAAAATGTTTCTGCCAATGGGCCTCCGGGTTTAACCCTTTACCCAACGTAACGGCCAAAAGCGCCCAGCGCTATTCGCAAAAATCAACATTCAGTTTTCATTCTTTTTTTCATTTTTTGTCTCAAAAACATAGTTTATGATCCCTCGTTGGAACGAGCACGTTGAGCTCGTTCCAATGAGGGGTCATAAGCTATGTTTTTGACGCAATAAATAAAAAAAAAATAGTTATTCAATAATGTTATTTGCAAGGGTCGTCTTCCTTTCATGTTAGGTAAAGGGTTAACCCGGAGGTCCATTGGTTGGAACTTTGCTTGTGTTTGTTATGCTTTGCAACAAATTTGAAATTATTGCTTGGGTGGAATCTCCACTCTACAGATGACAGTGATAATGCACTCTCCACGTACTGCACACTATACATTTTGTTTTAAACAACATATTATCCCAGTTCGAAAATAAAATACTTGTACACCATTAATGGGGACAATGCAAGATACTTAATCCCGATCGCCCATGTTGAGGTACGTTGGCGTTGAGTTCACTGCACATCGACGGTGCACTTGCCTTCTACTGTTGCTTACTCTGCCCGTGCAGTGTTAGTGAGTTGAGAAGTCTGACAGTTACTCGCTGTCGATGATTCTCTCCATATACTCCAGCTTCCTCCAGCCATAAAACTGCCCGACGCGATGTGACCCTCCCTGAAAGTGTCGATTTGCTCTCTTGCAGAAACATTGTTGACATAGCTTTATCCCCAGTCAGAGGGGGTGAGTGCGACCCTTACTACCATTCAGTGTCTGGATCCGCCTGTCACTGGTGTTTGTATTGACGTGCATATTATCATTTAACCCTTTACCTAATCTGAAAAGCAGACGACACTTGCAAAAATAATTCTTGAATAACTAATTTTTTTCATTTTTTGTCTCAAAAACATAGGTTATGACCCCTCGTTGGAACGAGCTCGTTCCAGCGAGGGGTCATAACATATATTTTTGAGACCAAAAATGAAAAAAATAATGAAAATTAACTGGCGATTTTTTAGAATCGCGCTGGCCGGTTTTTGCCGTTATGTTAGGTAAAGGGTTAAAAGGAGCTTGCGAATTTTATTTACAGCGCGAGTTCACCCTGATCGCCAAGAAAAAAGGATCTCAATATTTTCCGACATGATGGGTCAGGGGTTAACATTTTCCGACAGTTTTCATATAAGTTGTTGACCGTCGGAATGAACTATGAACTTGAAAGCTAACTCATTTAGTTAAATAAGTAAAATAACACGTTTTGATAGCTTATTAAATGGTCGATGTTTTTTTAACCCTTTATCTACCACGAAAAGCAGACGACGCTGTACAAAAAATTCTTGAATAATTCATTTTTATCATTTTTTGTCACAAAAACATAGGTTATGACCCTCATTAGAACGAGCTCGACGAGCTTGTTTCAATGAAGGGGCATAACCTGTGTTTTTGAGACAAAAAAAAAATAATAATGAAAATTAATTGGCGATTTTTGAAAATAGCGCTGGCCGGTTTTGACCGTTTCGTTGGGTAAAGGGTTCAATTAGCGGTTTTCCGAGAAAATGTTGGTGTTAGGTGTGACCCTGAATTTTCCCGACAGACCACAAAATCTTCCGATAGATATGGTCATGGGGAGGGTTGCTAACCGCACCTCTGGCACTCTCTCTAGACTCGGGCCTGTTTCCACCTACCCATGTATTAACGAGCTTTGGTACATTCAGATTTTTTGATTAATGCTGGTGTATTTGGAAGCAAAGGTCGGATGCAAACCTTAGATACCGAGTACAAGCAGCACCCCCCCCCACCCACCCCACCCCCACCCCGTGTATGGATTGATCGCAAAACATTATAGGGGGGATCTTCTCTTATGACGGACGCTTAAATACCATACTTACGACCCACCCCACCCTCCAGAAAAAAACAACTTTCCAGTTAATTTTGGCGGTACTGGGGTTTCCCATGTGTGGTTTCGCAGTAAAAACCCTCCTTGAATGGGATAGCGGCCCGTGCTGTCACTGGCGTTTTCATTTGGTAGGGCTTTGGAAATGTATTGATCAAAGTGCTAAGATTATCTACAATTGGGTTATATGTAATGGTCGGGGGCGCGGTGGCTCAGTAGGTAGAGATGCAGGCTGCAAGCCGAGAGGTCCTCGGTTCGAATCCCACCTGCGGGAATCGCGTTGTGTCCTTGGGCAAGACACTTCACCCTCATTGCCCAAGTGGGGGCACGGTGACGCTGTGTACTAAGGCGTACTGCACGTCGATGGTGCACCTGTCTTTAACCAATGCTAACCCTGCTTGTGTGGAGTTAGCATGTTGGGGAGCTGACAGTTGCTCGCCATTGCTCGGTGGTTCTCTCCGGGTACTCCGGCTTCCTCCACCCGTAAAACTGTCGTAGTCATGATTAGCCATTGTGCAGAAGTATGTGACCTTAAATACCAATAAATAAATAAATAAAAATAAATAAATAAATATATGTAATGGTCTATACAATACTGATCACATTTGAACGCCGAATTGATAAGGTTTTAAAGGCAATTTTCTACGAAAAAAGGAACGACCTTCTTCCATCCAACTCCAACCTCAACTCCTCCCCATCACTCCCACTCAACATCTCGTTTTCTGGTTAAACCTAATTATCACCAGCTGTCGGAGCTGAGAAAAAAAAATCAACCATTTATACATTTGAGTTGAAAAATGGCATTACTCCACCCAATCCCAATCCCACCCCTGCCCATCACCACCTCTTTCTCTGGTTACACTTTCAACCAGCAACTTGAGTGAGACAAATCAAGCATTATAATACTTGAGTTAAATGTTGCGAACGAAAGTTTTTTCTCCCGCGCATTATGTGATTTTTTGAGGATAGGTGGTCCCAGTGACTACGGAAACGTATTATTTCGTTATTACGAATTAGTGTTTCGTTATTACGAATGAATTACTAATTTGGATATGGTGCTAATACATTTCTACGGAAGCGTAATAGGGACATGATAAACAATAATTTTCGGACCCAGAATATCGAAATTTCGACTCTTTATCTCGAAATTTCACCTTTTTATCTCGAAATTTCGATTTTTATCTCGAAATTTCGACTTTTTATCTCGACATTTCGAGATTTCGTCTCGCTTGGTAAGCACGTGCTCTTTTGTGCATGAGCGGTGTGCGATAAATTCCGATACACCTGGTTCTGAGTTCTAACAAATTCGCACCGAATCGACAGGACAGGAATGCTGCCCACCTCCGGCCCTTGAAAGTACCGTTAACCCACTTTCAATAAAATCCAATACTTGAGGTTCATTGAAGACTTCCCACATGCCCTTGGAAACCTTCCCTATCGCACCATTATAAACCAGAGGTTCACTGAAGACTACCACATGACATGCCCCTGGATGTCTTCCCCATCCCATCCCACCATTATGACACATTACAAAAAGAGCGATACATCCAAATAATATCAATGCACACATGCGTCTCCCTCTGATAAGCAATCCTGCATCAGCCCTACCCCCCCCCCCCCACCCCACCTCAATTCTGAAAAGTTCTGCCCAGCAAATATCACTGGAGTATTTAAGGTCACACACTTACAACATTAAACGAGCACTAAGCACTGCATCACGTCCCGGGGTTCCCACGGTGAATTGTTTATTGTTTATTGGGTTACTTTACGGTATACATAATACAGAAAAATGTACATTAAACACATTGAAAATAGTAGTAAAAATAATAAATAACAATTGCGTTTGTGAACAAATACAAAAATAGTATACCGTAGGGAGATGGCAAATCACATGAGTAGTCTGCCCTTACGAAGATATGCTGCCCAGTAAATATCACTGAGGTATTTTCCCTTTCGAAGAGGTGCTACTTTTTACCCAGTACACGACCGAAATATTACAAAATAAAAAATAAAAAACTAGAATAAAAACGAGACACGTGCTACCCAAGTGAAGCGTCATTGTGTGGATAAACAGCAAGTACGCCCCCTTCCGCCCCTCCCCCTCCCCTCCCACCACCACCACCAACAAGTTAAATTATAGGGGATACACTGCCAGAAGTGATCATTTTGACTTTATCGGGTGCCCGTACGGGGTGACCTTGACCTTGAAATTGACCTTTTATTTCGAAAACGGCTGGGCCGATCGGTCTAAAATTTCATATGTGCGGGTATATTGACCCATCGATCATTTTGACTTTATCGGGGTGCCCGCGTGGGGTGACCTTGACCTTGAAATTGGTGACCTTGACCTTTTATTTCGCAAACGGCTGATATAACCATCTTCTCCCGTGCAACGCCGGGTATCACCCGCTAGTGCATATATAAGGCGATTATTCCACTCGTCTCAACGGGTCAACACATTGTGGTGGTGGCTGTGCACGCGCGCGGGTGTGTGTTTGGGGGGAGGGGGGGGGGGGCACACATGTATTCGTTTCTGTTATATTACATGTTGTAAGGGGTTTGGCTAATGGATTACTCTTCGAAATTTAGCATAGACTTATATGAAACTCTGCAAATGAAATTTGACTGGAGTGGAAATAACTTTATTTCTGAGTTTAATGTGCAGAGTGGGGTAGAGAGGGGGTTAATGTTGATGGCAATGTGTTAAGTGAACAAGTGTTCTTTTCAAACATTTCGATGGCCCTGATAAGGGCCGTCTTATGGATGAACCGAGCAGTTCATTCAAGCTTGTCAGTGGTTGGAGCTTTGAACTTTAAACCGAGAGGTTCACCGATTGATCATGACTATAGCGGTAACGGCATTGTGCCCTTGGGTAAGGAACTGAATCCCGATTGCTCACATAGTGGCATGGTTTCGCGGTGTACTAAGGCGCATGCACTGTGTATACGTCCATGGCGCACTTGCCTTCTTCATCCAGTGATGAATCTATGCAGAGTTAGTACATTGGGGAGTCTGACAGTTGCTCGCCGCTGCTCGGTGGTTTTCTCCGGCTTTCACCACTCGTAAAACTGCCAGACACGAGGTGGCCCTGGCTGACCGTAAATAACGTTAAACCGCAATAAAAAAAATTCAAGCTTGCAGTTATTCCCACGCCAAAACCAGGCACAGAGATCGGATCTCAAAATCCCCCACCCCCGCCCCGACATGGTATGGTGGGTCGAGAGGTAAATATTCACACAGTGTTCCCGGATCGCTGACCGTCGGTACGAACTTGAATTTTAACTCAATATTGTTTCGTAAAAAAAAAAAATTAACAAAACGGGCCCCAAACGTTCGTTTATTATTATTATTATTTTCAAGAATTACTTTCATTTCACAAAAGTAATTCTTTAAAATAATAATAATAAACGAACAAGCGTTTACATACAAAGGATATATGAAACTTAAAGATAGTTTTGCACAATTGTCGTGCGGGCTGCCAACAAATTTTCCGATAGACAACTTGTACAATTCCGACACGGACAGGGTCATTGGACCCATCCCCCCCCCCTCTCCACCCTTTTAGCTTGAGACCTGGGACATACCATTCTTGCGTTAGTTTCATTAAAACGTTGGACGCCAGTGTAAATAAACTATGGAAGAGTGGTGGTCAGCATGCAGCTTTGTCGGTCATTGTGACTACTGAAACAACCAACAATTATCTCAGTTATCTGGCTATACCTTCCCTATACCTGTCTTATCCAGAATTGAATTGAAGGGGCCCATCACCCCCCCCCCCCACCCCCCACCACACCCTATCGCCAACACCACAATGTTATCCCCAAGAGAGAATAAAATAATTTTTCCATTTTGCATTAGAATGCACGACAATACACTGGCTTCTGATTTCTAACAAACTCTCGCCCTACAGACCGGACCCAAACACCCGAACCTTGACATTTCTCCTAGCTTGGGGTAGGCCTCCTTTTCATTCATTAACGACCACTCCAAGTGGAATATTGCTTTGCGAACGAGTACAACAGACCTCATCCATACAAATGCCGGATTTTGTCCATCGACTTTGCCATCCGTTACCTGGCGGTAAATAAGAATTTAGTCCAACCCCGCCCAGCATCCTAAAGTTGATGATCAAATAAACTGACGCTCTATTCCAAACCGTATTTACAAAGGATGCAGCTTGACAAATGCTGTTCCACGTGCAATTTACCACCCCCCCCCCCCCCCCCCACACACACACACTGTTATGTCCGTCCAATAAACATTCTAATAAAATACCAAACCAAACAACACACCTTATTGACAAGTACCGTTAAATCACGTTGCAATACAAGTCCAAAGAGCACTTCTATAATATACATGCATGAGGCTCCGTGATGACGTCCCACAACTTCGGATGCGTTCCCAATCCCATCATTATAACCCACAAAAAGAGCGATACACCCAAATTATATCAGTGCACGCACGTAACTCCAACCCACCGGTGAAGTGTCCCAAAATTACAGCAGAAAATAACAAATCGTGGAAATAATGGCCTTCCATCTCTAATTCAACTTCCACCCCACCTAGCATTTCCCCATTTCGAATCCCGGCGCACCAACACCCGAAACAGATGAAGATCAAAAAAGAAGCACATCCCACAAAAGCAAAGTGAAGTGTCATTGTGCGCATAAACAGTAAATACTCAACACCGTCGCAGCTGATAAGGCTACCAAGTGTACAACAAAAAGTTGAAATTTCGAGATTTTAACCCTTTACAACCATATCATGTGACCCCTCGTTGGAACGAGCTCGTTCCAACGAGGGGTCACATGATATGGTTTTGTTGAATTCTTTTGAAAAATAATATTTTTTCAACTGCTGAATTTGCATATTACGCGGACGGATGCCGCCGATTCGTTGGGTAAAGGGTTAAGTCGAAATTTCGAGATAACAAGTCGGAATTTCGAGATTTTAAGTCCAAATTTCGTGATTTTAAGCCGAAATTTTGAGGTAACAAGTCAAAATTTTATGTCGAAATTTCGAGATTTTAAATTTCGGCTTTCTGGGTTTGATTTTAAGCCGAAATTTCGAGAAAAAAAGTCAAACTTTTATGTCGAAATTTCGAGATTTTAAATTTCGACTTTCTGGGTCTGAGAATTATTTTCTATCATGTTCCTAATACGCTCCCGTACGTTTCCGAAAGTACGTGACAATATGAAATTAACAACACTCTGCTCGACGTGTCATTCGAACAGCAGACGACCACTTTCGCGCCAAGCATCTGCCAAGCTCATCACATTCCACGAGAAGCGCATCGTATAAACTGGCGCTTGCATGTACTGAGTTTTAAAAAAATATTTTTCTAAGATTTCTCATCTGTGCCTTTGTTTAAACAACACTGAAATTTTCACATTTATTGACAAAGAACGAAGATTTTCAGCGTCAACTGGAATTGATGTAGAATTGGATCAGTGTTCAATCGGAAACAGGATTTATTTTTCCATTTTAAGGTAAACTTCAGTTGTCTTCCCGTTTAATTAAACTTTTAGCCCACGGAATGATATCAAAAAAAATTTTTATTATTTTTTTCTTCATTTTTTCCCCACAAAATCACATCATGCGACCCCTTATTGGAATGAGCTCCACCAGCTTAGCTCGTTCCAATGGAGAATTCACGTGATATCGTTTTGTAGACATTTTTTGAAAAATATATTTTTTCAACTGCTCAATTTCTTGGTTATTTTTCAGCATCTAAAGCCAAATCGTGACCGCAACAACTATAAAGGCAATTCGTTTATAAATATACAGCCAACTATAACGGAATATAATCCACCAGGTATTGGTTAGCGGATCCTATTATTCAATTAAAGTAGAACGAGTCTACCCGAGTAAACAAGCACCACTCCAATTTCTCAGGCTCACACGAGGAGCATATCTTTTTTTTAATGGGGTTTAACCGTTCGATCCTGACTGACCAGAGGTAACTGGCTGTGTCTTTGGCCAGGGCACTTAATATTGGTTGCCTTACTGGGGCGCAGTGACGATATGCATTCTGATGTATACTGCTCGTCGATGGCGCACTTGCCTTTAAGCAATGCTAATCCTGCTTGTGCGGAGTTGGTACGATGGAGAGTCTGACTGTATCTCGCCGCTACTCGGTGGTTCTCTCTCGGTATTCATGCGTATTCCATCATAAAACTGTCCGGCACGATTTGACCCTGGCTGTCGAAAGTGTCGTTAAGCCTCAATAAATACCGACTAAAGCTTCCTTTGGAAGAGTTTTTTAAACGCTTTATCTAATGTAATGGTCATATCCAGCCAGCACTATTCTAGCGTATGACCCCTCAGTGGAGAATTGTTTTAGCTACTTAGGATTAAGAAACGTTTTCAAATGCGCCTTCCGAAGGAAGGGTATTATTGCCTTGAATAAAAAAAATCCAGATCAAGCAGGGAAATAGCTCGACTCAGGCCCGAAGCCAGGATCTAAAAAATTTCCGTCTTGGTGGACCGAAAACAAATTTTGATCGCGTTTGCGTTGTTTTAGAGGGTTAAAATTGTCAGTTTTTTTTTAAATTAGCGGCTTTCAGAGAAAATATTGGTATTCGAGCTCCCCGCAATTTTTCTGACTGACAACTAAATCTTCCAACAGATATGGTCATTGGGGAGGGCGTGCGATCCGCATACCGGCATATCTGTGCGACACTATTTCGATTAATGCTGGTGAATTTGGAAGCAAAAATAGGATGCAAACCGTAGATATCGATGCAGGCACCAGCATTCACACACCCTCCCTGTGTATAAAATATTAGCAAAACAAGAGGGATCCTTTCCTTTTAAGAACACTTAAATATAATGTTTACGACCCCAAACACAGTCGCGAAAAAAAACTTTTCCAGTTAATTTTGGCAGTTCTTGAATTTCCCATGTGTGGTTTTTCAGTAAATAACCCTCCTTGAACGGTTTAGCAATTTTTGGAAAAAAGTCCTGCTTCCACCCCACCCCACCCCACCCCGACTCCTCACCCCCTCCCACGCACCAAAACCTATTTTTTGTTCAAAATTAATTATAACGAGCTGTTTGAACCAGGGGCGGGAAAAACTTTTAGATACCTGGTGGTATTTTCTGTTTTTTCCATATTAGGGGACCCGCAACCCCCAGAATGCAACTTTTTGCCAGGTCTGGTCGGGACTCTCACCCGTCCTTGCTGAGTTTTTGCCAAGGCCAATCGTGGCCCAGCCGTTTGGGCAATTTTCGAAGAAAAAGTGCATACTTGGCAGTATAGGGTTCTTTTATGGGCTGGCAAAAAAACTTGCATTCGAAATTTCGAGATTTTAAGTCCAAATTTCGTGATTTTAAGCCGAAATTTCGAGATAAAAAGTCAAAATTTTATGTCGAAATTTCGAGATTTTAAATTTCGACGTTCTGGGTCTGAGAATTATTTTTTATCATGTTCCTAATACGCTTCCGTACGTTTCCGTAAGAACGTGACAATATGAAATTAAAAACACTTCGGCCAACACTCTGCTCGACATGTCATTCGAACAGCAGACGACCACTTTCGCGCCAAGCATCTGTCAAGCTCATCACATTCCACGAGAAGCGCATCGTATAAACTGGCGCTTGCATGTACTGAGTTTTAAAAAAAAATATTTATCTAAGATTTCTCATCTGTGCGTTTGTTTAAACAACACTGAAATTTTCATGTTTATTGACAAAGAACGAAGATTTTCAGCGTCAACTGGAATTGATGTAGAATTGGATCAGTGTTCAATCGGAAACAGAATTTATTTTTCCATTTTAAGGTAAACTTCAGTTGTCTTCCCGTTTAATTAAACTTTTAGCCCACGGAATATAAAAAAAAAAATTTTATTATTTTTTTCTTCATTTTTTCCCCACAAAATCACATCATGCGACCCCTTATTGGAATGAGCTCCACCAGCTTAGTTCGTTCCAATGGAGAGTTCACGTGATATCGTTTTGTAGACATTTTTTGAAAAATATATTTTTTCAACTGCTCAATTTCTTGGTTATTTTTTCAGCATCTATAGCCAAATCGTGACCGCAACAACTATAAAGTCAATTCGTTTATAAATATACAGCCAACTATAACGGAATATAATCCACCAGGTATTGGTTAGCGGATCCTATTATACAATTAAAGTAGAACGTGTCTACCCGAGTAAACAAGCACCACTCCAATTTCTCAGGCTCACACGAGGAGCATATCTTTTTTTTAATGGGGTTTAACGGTTCGATCCTGACTGACCAGAGTTAACTGGATGTGTCTTTGGCCAGGGCACTTAATATTGATTGCCTTACTGGGGCGCCGTGGCGATGTGCATTCTGATATACTGCACGTCGATGGCGCACTTGCCTTTAACCAATGCTAATCCTGCTTGTGCGGAGTTGGTACGATGGAGAGTCTGACGGTTTCTCCCCGCTACTCGGTGGTTCTCTCTCGGTATTCATGCGTATTCCATCATAAAACTGTCCGGCACGAATTGACCCTGGCTGTCGAAAGTGTCGTTAAGCCCCAATAAATACCGACTAAAGCTTCCTTGGGAAGAGTTTTTTAAACGCTTTACCTAATGTAATGGCCATATACAGCCAACACTATTCTATCTTATGACCCTTCAGTGGAGAATTGTTTTAGCTATTTAGGATTAAGAAACGTTTTCGAATGCGCCTGCCGAAGCAAGGGTTTTATTGCCTTGAATAAAAAAAAATCCAGATCAAGCAGGGAAATAGCTCGACTCAGGCCCGAAGCCAGGATCTAAAAATTTTCCGACTTGGTGGACCGAAAACAAATTTTGATCGCGTTTGCGTTGGGTTAGAGTGTTAAAATTGTCAGCTTTTTTTAAATTAGCGGCTTTCAGAGAAAATATTGGTATTCGAGCTCCCCGCAAATTTTCTGAATGACAACTAAATCTCCCAACAGATATGGTCATTGGGGGGGGGGGGGGGGGGTGCGATCCGCATACCGGCATATCTGTGCGACACTATTTCGATTAATGCTGGTGAATTTGGAAGCAAAAATAGGATGCAAACCGTAGATATCGATGCAGGCATCAGCATCCACACACCCTCCCTGTGTATAAAATATTAGCAAAACAAGAGGGCTCCCTTGCTTTTAAGAACACTTAAATATAATGTTTACGACCCCAAACACAGTCGCGAAAAAAAACTTTTCCAGTTAATTTTGGCAGTTCTTGAATTTTCCGTTTGTGGTTTTTCAGTAAATAACCCTCCTTGAACGGTTTAGCAATATTTCGAAAAAAGTCCTGCTTCCACCCAACCCCGACTCCTCACCCCCTCCCATGCACCAAAACCTATTTTTTTTCAAAATTAATTATAACGAGCTGTTTAAACCAGGGGCGGGAAAAACTTTTAGATACCAGGTGGAATTTTCTGTTTTTTCCAGAATAGGAGACCCACAACCCCCAGAATGCAACTTTTTGCCAGGTCTGCTCGGGACTCGCACCCCTCCTTGCTGAGTTGTTGCCAAGGCCAATCGTGGCCCACCCGTTTGGACAATTTTCGAAGAAAAAGTGCATACTTGGCTGTATAGGGGTCTTTTAGTTTTATGGGCTGGCAAAAAACTTGCATTCCGGGGGAGGGGGGTCCCCCAATCTGGGAAAACAGAAGACTCCACCTACTACCCGACAGGACCCCATCCCCCCCCCCCCCTGGAAACATTACCGGACCACCTCCTAATTAAGGCTCATAAAAGCTGGAATTTATGGTAAAGTCGATCCTCTCTGTGAAATAATGCTCCAATATGTCCCAGTTTATAATTCTGATACTTCTAATAAACTTTGGTACCTGAAAGTTGTTTTTA
This sequence comes from Pictodentalium vernedei, assembly GCA_031216915.1. Classification (NCBI taxonomy): domain Eukaryota; kingdom Metazoa; phylum Mollusca; class Scaphopoda; order Dentaliida; family Dentaliidae; genus Pictodentalium; species Pictodentalium vernedei. The sequence continues at coordinate 137,396,103 of CM062291.1, forward strand.
TGGTGTTTTGTGGAAAAATTTACATGATCGTGTCAAAGACGCACGAAAACCATCCACCCAACCGGTCATAGTAGGCCTAGCCCCCCCCCCCCCCCCCCCCCCCACACACACACACACCCTGTTTGGGCTAGCAAAAAAGTCAGGCATTATATGATCTTCCTGCACCCAATCCCACCCAGACTTCACACTCGCCCACCACCACCTCTTTTTCTTGCTGGACTTATAACCACCCAGTTAAGCTGGAAAAATCCAGCATCATAATACTTGAGTTAAAATGTTGCCAATGAAAGTTTTTTTCTCCCGCATTAGGTGAATTTCTGACAAAGAAGGTGCCCAAAGACAATATGAAATTAACAATACTTCAGTTAAATATGTTGATTCTGCTCGACGTGTCATTCGAACAGCAGACGACCACTTTCGCGCCCATGTATCTGCCAAGCACATTGCACTCTAGCATCGTATAAACGGGTGCTTGCTGGTGATGAAAAGTTTAACATAATTATTTATCTACGATTTTTCACCTGTGCGTTTGTTTAAACAACACTGAAACTTTAGTGTTTATTGACAAAGTTCGAAGATTTTCAGCGTCAATTGGAATTGACGAAGAATTAGATCAGTGTTCAATCGGAAACAGAATTTATTTTTCCATTTTAAGGTAAACTTCAGTTGTCTTCCCGTTTAATTAAACTTTTAGCCCACGGAATGATATAAAAAAAAAATTTTTATCATTTTTTTCTTCATTTTTTCCCCACAAAATCACATCATGCGACCCCTTATTGGAATGAGCTTCACCAGCTTGGCTCGTTCCAACGGAGAGTTCACGTGATATCGTTTTGTAGACATTTTTTGAAAAATATATTTTTCAATTGTCTTCCCGTTTAATTAACCTTTTAGCCAACGGAATGATCTCAAAATTTGTTTTTTAATTATTTTTTCTTCAAATATTTCACAAAGTTTCCACAAAAACATGTTACCCTATGAGTGGACTGAGCACGACCAGCTCGTTCCAGTAAAGGATCCACATGATATGGTTTCGTTGACGTTTTTGGATTTTTTTTTTTTCAACTGCTCAAATTGCAAATTACGCGGACGGATATGGTCCGTTTCTTTGGTAAAAAATCGCTTTTCTATTCTTGTTCGTTTATTTCTTAGTATTTATAGCCAGTTTCAGCATCTTTGGCTATATCGTGACCGCAACACATCAAAAATGCATGTTTAATCATTCGTTTATAATTATACTGCCAAAATTTGTGGAATCTCAACTCAGGCATTGCATGGTTAGCGGGTCCCATTATACAATTAAAGTTGAACTTATCTATCGGAGAACACAAGCAACATTCCAGTTCCCCGGCCACACGAGGAGGATATGTTTTTTATTGGGGTGTAACGGTTCGATTCCAGACTGACCAGAGGTAACTGCGTGCGTCCTTGGGCAGGGCCCTTACCTCTTAACCCGCCGAGTATTTCCAAAACTATTTTTCGTCAAATCTAGGCATGGCTGTTGTAAAGCAGCCTCGGCGTGATTTGATAAAACATTCTTTTAACCACTTGAACCCGAGAAGCCGTTTTTTCGGAGCAGGAACATGGTGCGTCATTATTCCATTAAGTGTTATAGCTTCTAAATGAATGGCGGGGAGACCAATCAATATTTTCAACGCGCAACCCCGTCGGCGGCACGTTGAAAATATTAATTGGTCTCTCCCGTATAATAAATATGGACCCTTTCTATTGTTTCCACTGAACTGACATGCAAGATACCACCAGTGTTCAAAGGTTAAATTTAACTCAGGAAATCAATATTCAAAAAGCCCATGTAGGGGAAAATTGGTTAAATGTGTCTAAATTTTACTTATTTCAGTCGAGGGAGATTTTGTGTCGGCGGCACGTTGAAAATATTAATTGGTCTTTCCCATATAATAAATATGGACCCTTTCTATTGTTTCCACTGAACTGACGTGGAAGATACCACCAGTATTCAAAGGGTTAAATTTAACTCAGGAAATCAATATTCAAAAAGTCCATGTAGGGGAAAATTGGTTAAATGTGTCTAAATTATACTTATTTCAGTCGTGGGAGATTTTGTGTCCTGGGCAGGAATATTCGCTAGCAAGGGGTAAATATCGATTGTCTACGTGAGGTGCATGGGTGGAGTGTACAATGGTGGACTGCGCATCGATGGTGCACTTGTCTTTAACCAATGAAAACCCAACTTGTGCGGAGTCAGTAGTAGATTAGAGAATCTGACGGTTTCTCGCTGCTACTCGGTGGTTCTCTCCGGGTACTCCAGCTTCCTCCATCAGTTAAACTGTCTGACACTAGGTGACCCTGGTTGCCTAAAGTGTCGTTAAACCTCAATAAAAATGGGCATTTGTGTTGTCACATGTCAAAACATGAGAAAGATGGAAAGTAACTTTAATAGTATTTATGCAGTATTAAATAGCACAAGACAATAAATGGTTAGCATGGCATTTTTAAACGACCAACATAGCACATCTTTCAAACATGTTTCGTGACATAAATTCTTATATATATTTGTGCACTAATTTTATAATTATTCATTGGCCAATTATAACAACTCCCTTTATTTTTTTTATTATAACTTTTCAATTTATTCATGGTTAAGCAAGATCGTTTTGGTTTTCTTAATATAATTAATTCTGAAAATATATTAGCTAATTTGCTACCAATAATTTGCAATTATTCATTGTAAAGCCCCGGTGGTGCCGTTCAATAAATAATTGCAAAATTATAGGACTTTTATCGAACTTAATACACCATAAGTTTTGATGCGTTTATCAATATATATAATTAATTCTTATAAATCTTAATTCTTATTATATATTTGCTAATAATTTTGCGATCATTCACTGTTAAGCGCCAGTGGCACCTTTCAATTAATAATTGCAAAATTATAAGATTTTTTTATGGAATAAGAGATATTTTTAACAATAAACATCATAACGAAAATATTGAAAAAACATTAACCAGAGCCGCGCTAAACTCTGTTGAAATTAATTACATGGCAGAAAAGTTTATTTTGTGTTTATTTTCACAATCTCGTTCAAGTATATAAAATTTGAATGCAATGAGACATGTACGTACGTAGTTCAGCGATCTGAACGTAGTGGCTACCCCTCTACGTTCAGATTCTTCCCATTCAATCCTATAGAAAAAGTTCCCATCAAGTTTTTATGGGAACTCAAAACTCGAAATTAGGAATATATATCAAGCTTTCGCCCTAATTACCGGCTGCAATCTATAGTCCACGTATTTCCTTACATTTGGGCAGAGTTTATTAATCGAAACTAGGTTTTATTCTTTAATTGTCGTCATTTGTGTGCTCGTAAGGCGGCGACGGAGATTTCAAAATCGGCCATGTTTTTGTTTAAATATAAAACAGTAAAAACAATAACCCGGTAATGGCGCCGAAACGAATAGACCTTTTCATCGATGCAGAATCGGAAATTTGATCGCAACTGCGCAGAATGGGTTTGATAATCTGCTCTGTGCGAATGCGACCGCGTTTGAGACCTCCTCTGCGCGAATGAGATCGAGATTCCGATTCTGCGCCGATGTAAAGGTCTATTCGTTTCGGCGCCATTACCGGGTTATTGTTTTTACTGTTTTATATTTAAACAAAAACATGGCCGATTTTGAAATCTCCGTCGCCGCCTTACGAGTACACAAATGACGACAATTAAAGAATAAAACCTAGTTTCGATTAATAAACTCTGCCCAAATGTAAGGAAATACGTGGACTATAGATTGCAGCCGGTAATTAGGGCAAAAGCTTGATATATATTCCTAATTTCGAGTTTTGAGTTCCCATAAAAACTTGATGGGAACTTTTTCTATAGGATTGAATGGGAAGAATCTGAACGTAGAGGGGTAGCCACTACGTTCAGATCGCTGAACTAGTACGTACGGGGCTTTTGCGGTATAGGGGGGGGGGGGGACCTTTTGATTTACCCGAAATCCTGCATGGGTGGAATACAAATATACGTGACCCTCTCTCTCTCTGTCGTTCCTTGCCCGGATTTTTAAAGCTGGTTTACCCGAATCTAAGGGGTCAACTGCCCTTTGCCTCGTACGCCCATGCAAGGAGATACTGTTCATTAAGATATATTATAACAGACTATATGAGATTAATCATAAAATTAAAAAAAATAAATAAAAAATGACTCAAAATACAATAATTCAAAATTTTCTTCCAGCCGACGAGTTTCGGAAGATTTGGGTAAAATTGCAGCGGCCGACTTGGGTAAAATTGCAGCGGACGATTCGGCTAGCCCACGATATGGGTGTAATTCACTCCCGAGATCGGTAAGTTTGTTTTGATCTATTCTGGTTTTTCCAAAGTAATCGAAGTTGCAATTTTTAAACTTCAATAGTTTAGATTTCGAATATTCTTCCAACAGAGGTTAAATATGAAAGGCAACAATGGAAAAAATCCATATTAATCTGGAAATTATACAAAAACAAATTAAAGTGTTGTAACAAAACAAAGGCCCGTTTGGGAGATTTCACTGAGAATGTGACCCCATTGTGGCGTTGTTCGACAGCTTTAGAAAAGAAACGAACACGTCGTTTTCAAGACATTCATTGCTCTGTCATTTGGGATATTATAATTATTACTTGATCAGTGATTCAATCGAATATTGTACTACAGAAAATGATATGCTCAAGAAATTGTTTTTCCTCTGTTTCATTTCACCTTGTGTTAGGTCAACCTTGAGTATATATCCCCAATAATAATATGTGAAGGCTCTAAGAGTCTTCCTTGGGGTTAACCCTTCTGTGCCAAATGGAGCACGCTGCATGCACGCGTACTTTTTCAAAATTCCTTATCTCAGTACATCAGTAGAGAGGGACAGCAGGACTCGACATTTCAGCCTCTACCTTCTTGGATAATATTCCAAGTTAAACTAAGTTTTATAAAGTTCTGATCACTGCCAAACAGCTCAATCATACATATTTCAGTCATTTCATATATTTCATCAAATTTGTAATTTAAATTCTGTCTAGAATGTTCACATCAATATGCACATCATTTTTCTGATTTTTTTCAGAAATATCGCCTTCATCACTCATCTTCCATCAATGCATGAATGTGTTGTTAGTCTCCAGCCTGTATCCAAAGGTAACTTACAAATTTCTATTTAATATTAAGTAACATTATAAATTCAAGTACTTTACATTTTTACCACACTGTCCATAGCCTATGCCAAACTAATTGAGAATTATATTATATCCAATAGCATTCTAATTTGTCCCAATATTGTTAGCTGCTCAAAATTTGACTCTTAACCCTCAGTGTATTTTTAAAAATATCTTTATCAAATCTAGTCATGGCTGCTGTAAAGTAGCCATGACTAGATTTGCTGAAAATCTTTTTGGTAATTTAACCCTTTACCTAACATGAAAAGCAGACGACACTTGCAAAAAAAATTCTTGAATAACTAAATTTTTTCATTTTTTGTCTCAAAAACATAGGTTATGACCCCTCGTTGGAACGAGCTCAACGAGCTCGTTCCAACGAGGGGTCATAACCTATGTTTTTGAGACAAATAATGAAAATATTTTGAAAATTAATTGGCGATTTTTGAGAATAGTGCTGGCCGGTTTTGGGCGTTACGTTGGGTAAAGGGTTAACTCAAGAAATCATTGGTGAAAACCTTGAAATTGATTTAATTTCCTGGGGGTAAATTTAATAAAAATGCCCAAATTTTACTTATTCTTGTGGTAAGAGATTATATGTCCATGGCAGGTATATCCGTCAGCAGTAGGTAAAGAGTTAAGTAAACTGCAATGTTCTGAAAACTGCATCCTTCTTTTAACTAAAGATAAAAGGGCATATAGTTTCCTTATCTTTATCCAATAATGACAGCTTTGTTGTCTTTGTCTGGAGAATAATTAGCATCTACTAGTTACATTTATAGTCGCTCATTAGGCATTATTACCTTAACTCTCACAATTATCATCACCATAACATTCACATCATCATCACAATCAATTGTTATTGTCACAGCAAAATGTAATTATTTGTTGATTACAAGCTGAAGTAAAAGTTCAAAGTTCAAAAGGCTCAACTTCCCAGAAAGTGAAGGAATAACTTCAGCAAAATGACCCCAAAAATGATAGGATGACTCATGAGAGTGCATGAACCAGTCTTGGGGTTTCAGTCATTCAGAATGTATTGAACCTGAAGGTGGACATTCTTCAGGAAAATTGAAAAGTGTATGTGGGGAGTGGGATTCAACAAGTAACCAATTCTTCTTCACTTCTGTAGGGAGGATCAGACCACTCTGGTTGCATTATTGCTTGAGTTTCAAATTTTTGTAGTGACAAAGACGAGTGCCAAGATTGGAAAATTGATAGAATGCTTGCGATAATTATGCATACACCAGATTAAATAGTAATTGTATCACTCTACTTGGATGTGTCATCAAAAAGTTGTATAGAACTACCTGTATTAAGCTGGTCATGGCAGGAGGTATAAGTTACACCTTCTAGGTAACCCAGCCCCGGTAATTCACCCTCAGCAATCAGCAGTGCCGAGCCAACAAAAAATATCCACAGCAAAAATACTGCCAAGGATGGCTTCTTCAGAAAGCCTTGTGGTGGCAGAAATTACACAACTTCCAGGTTACACAAGGAATCAAACCATGTGGATTGCACTATTCTGTGTTGCTAATCTTACAATGTACAGTACAAGATGCAACATTACCACTAGAAACTGTGTGTTCTGCTTCTTCTAGGTTGATAACACCAAAATCTGACATCAGTTTCTGGAAAGCTCTGTAAGAGCTTTCCAGAAACTGATGTCAGATTCTGGTGTTATCAACATAGAAGCAATGAGATACTTAGTTTGTGGTCATGCTACATCTCATTTTCACTCACTACTTACTTAATATTTTTTCTCCGCATTCAGATGGTTCATGATATTGGCATGATCAAATTGGAATTTGAGTGAAAGATTCTGCAAGTTGATTGTGAATATATACACATGTATCTCGAACTACTTTCACATGTTAAAGTTATTTGAAAGTTTTCATTTCGCCGCATACTACATATACATGGCAATTGAGATTCTGCCCTGCCCTGAAGATTTTTACACAATCGAAGAGGCTCCACAGCAATTACCGTAGAAGCACCAGTTTTCCACAGCAGTTTTTTTGCCGAAGAAACAAGGATGAATTACCAGGACTGGGTAACCTCGCCCAACCCCAACCCTTATTTCACAATTTCTATTCTGCCTCCAGGTTCGCTACATTCTGTATCCACTGCTTTTGAACACTGTTCTCTGGGGGATGGCAAGTAGACAGCCAATCTGGCTATGCCACATTGGAACTCAGGGGACGAAATAGTAATACAGGTTCCCCTCGAAATTTGGTCGCTGATAAAATGTGTTCTTTTTGTTGATAGTTATCAAATTAATTGCTGAGTGTCCTTCTTATAATTGTTTTTATAGATCTGAAGGCATGTAATAAACACAGAATGACACACATGTGAGAATGGGTTAATCAGTATGGTACTGCTGGCACGCATGCTATATTGATTAACCCATTGACACATGTGTCATTCTGTGTATTTATTTAATTTATATTTTATAAATCGAAACAGATTTATTATTCCATTTCAGGACAGCCACACATTATGGGCAACAAAAAAACCCACACATGCTCATCATGCTCATCACATCTACTCAAGCACCATCATCATCATCAAATGAAAAGGTATTGTCATCCTTAATTTTCAATTAATCAACTTTGAAAGTTACATCTTCCTTCTTAAATCTGAATAATATATCACAGCTGAGTATACTGTTGTCTTCTTTGAAGTTACAACTGCCACTGCTTTTAACTAACTGAGTGCTAGAAGCCAATAACAGGGTTCTTCTGAGAGTTCTGAATGGCACTTCAGTGACTTTTTCACTGTTTGCATTATCTTGTTATTTACCTAGTAAAACAAAATGTTCATTTAACCTTTTACCCAAAGTAGAGAATATCAAAATTTATTATTTTTATTACTATTTTTTTAAATTATAACAAAACCATATTATGTGACCCCTCATTGGAACAAGGTCAATGAGCGTGTTCCAATGAGGGGGTCACATGATATGGTTTTGTTGAAATATTTTTTTTAAATTATTTTTTTCAACTGCTCAATTTGCAAATTACATGGGCAGATGCAGGCGATTCGTTAGGTAAAGGATTAAAGTTGTTTTGTTACAGTTTGTTGGAGAGTGCTTGTTGGAACTCTCCAATAAATAGTGATAGGGAAATTGTTTGAGGATAATATCTTGCTACATAAAGGCTCCTTGTTCTGGTAGCATTGTTTGAAAAAAATACTCATGTTACAAATCACCTTTGAAATAATGTAGCACTTTACTTGTTAAACAGTAATTATGTACTTTTATAATATCTACAAAAGATAGTGTATCACCTGCAATTAATACATCTTCAACTTTTACTTAACAGATTCATTTACACTGCTATTTTTGTTTTAATTAATCCTCAACCACTCCCATCTTACAGTTTCATGATCTCATAAACCTTCATCTCTTCCTCTTCACTGCATAATCATTTGATATGTATCTGCAATCTTGTTGTTTACTTTGTTCTGTCATTTTGCAAAATATGAATTTTTTTACGATGGAGAGTCTGATGGTTTCTCTGGATGCTACTTGGTCAGTCTTGGTTTGGTGGTTCTCTCTCAATATTCCTGCATATTCAACCAAAAAACTGTCCAGCACAGAATGACCCTGGCTGTCAAAAGTGTCATTAAGCCCCAATAAATAAATACCAACTAAAGCTCCCTTGGAAAGGGTTTTTTTTAAAACTCTTTACCTTACGTAATTCCCATATCCAGCCAGCACTATTCTAGCTTATGACCCCTCAGTGGGGAGCTATTCAGGATTAAAAAACATTTAAGAATGTGAGTTTTTACGGAAGGGTATTATTGCCACGTTAAAAAAAAAAAAAAACTAGCAAGAAAATAGTTTGACTCAGGCCCGAAGCCAGGATCTAAAAATTTTCTGACTTGTTGGGCCGAAAACAAATTTTGATAGTGTGTGCATTGGGTTAGAGGGTTAAAATCATCAGTATTTTTAAATCAGTGGCTTTCAGAGAAAATATTGGTATTTGAAATCCCTGCAATTTTTCTGACTGACAACTTAATCTTCCAACAGATATGGTCATGGGGGAGGGTGTGCACTCCACATCCAGGCAGCTCTCCAGCTTCGGGCCCGTTTTCACCTATCCAAGTATTAACGATCTATGAGTCACTATTTTGATTAATGCTGGTGAATTTGGAAGCAAAAGTCGGATGCAAACCGTTGACTGCAGGCAACAGCATCCACACACCCTCCCTGTGTATAAAATATTAGCAAAACAAGAGGAATCCTTTCCTTTTAATAACTCTTAAATATCGTGTTTATGACCCCAAATACCTTCGAGAAAGAGAAAACCTTTCCAGTTAATTTTGGCAGTTCTTGAGTTTCCCGTGTGTGGATTTTATGTAAATAACCTTCCTTGAATGGTTTAGCAATTTTTCGAAAGTCCTGCTTCCACCCAACCCCGACTACACACCCCCTCCCACCCACCAAAACCTATTTTCTGTTTAAAATTAATTTTAATTTAAACCAGGGGTGGGAAAAACTTTTAGGTACTAGGTGGAATTTTCTGTTTTTTCCAGATTAGGGGACCCACAACCCCCAGAATGCAATTTATTGCCAGCTCTGCTTGGAACACTCACCCCTCCTTGGTGAGTTTTTGCCAAGACCAATCATGGCCCACCCTTTTGGGCAATTTTCAAAGAAAAAGGTGCATACCTGTCAGTATAGGGGTCTTTTATGGACTGGCAAAAACTTGCATTCTGGGGAGTGAAGTGGGGGGGGGGGGGGTGTAAAGGGGTCCCCTAATCTGGGAAAACAGAAAATTCCACCTGCTACCGGACATGTCCCCCCCCCCCCACTCCTAGGCCCCCCGCAAACATTGCCGGACCACCTCCTAATTAAGGCTCATGAAAGCTGGAATGGGGGGGGGGGGGGGGGGGGGGGTAAATTCAGTCCTCTCTGTGAAATAATGCTCCAATATGTCCCAGTTTATAATTCTGATAATTATAATAAACTTTGGTACCTGAAAGTTGTTTTTATGGTGTTTTGTGGAAAACATTTACATGATCGTGACAAAGACGCAAGGAAACCATCCACCCAACCAGTCATAGTAGGCCTACCCCTCCCCTCCCCTCGCCCCCCCCCCCCCACCCCCCCACAATACACACACACACATTATATGACCTTCCTCCACCCAATCCCACCCCGACTTCACACTCGCCCACCACCACCTCTTTTTCTGGCTGGACTTATAACCACTCAGTTAAGCTGGAAAAATAAAAATCAAGCATTAATTTACTTGAGTTAAAATGTTACCAATGAAAGTTTTTTCCCCCGCATTAGGTAAATTTGTTATGAAAAAGGTGCCCAGTGACAATATGAAATAAACAACACTATGGCCAAATAAGTTGACTCTGCTCGCCTTGTCATTTGAACAACAGACGACCACTTTCGCGCCCAAGTATCTGTCATGCTCAACACATTCTGCAAGAAGCGCATTGTATAAACTGTTGCTTGCATGTACTGAAAAGTTTAAAATAATTATTTATGTAAGATCTAAGATTTCTCATCTGTGCATTTGTTTAAACACTGAAACTTTAATGTTTATTGACAAAGGTCGAAGATTTTTAGCGTCAACTGGAACTGATGTAGAATTAGATCAGTGCTCAATCTGAAACAGAATTTATTTTTCCATTTTAAGGTAAACTTTAATTGTTTTCCCGTTTAATTAACCTTTTAGCCAATATAATGATCTCAGAATTTGTTTTTTAATTATTTTTTTCTTCAAATATTTCATAAAGTTTCCACAAAAACTATCACCCTATCAGTGGATTGAGCACGACCAGCTCGTTCCAGTAAAGGATCCACATGATATGGTTTCATTGACGTTTTTTGAAAAATATATATTTTTTTCAACTGCTCAAATTGTTAATTTATGCAGCCGGATATGGTCCATTTGTTTGGTAAAAAATTGCTTATCCTTGTTCATTTGTTTATTAGTATTTATAGCCAGTTTCAGCATCTTTGGCTATATCGTGACCACAAAACATCTATAAATGTATGTTTAGTCATTCGTTTATTATTATATAGCCAACTTTAGCGGAATCTCCCCCCAGATATTGCATTGTTAGCAGGTCCTATTATACAATTAAAGTTGAACTTGTCTGCCAGAGTACACAGGCCACATTCCAGTTCTCCAGATTACATGAGGAGCATATCTGTTTTTTATTGGGGTATAACTCTTAACCCGCTGAGTATTTTAAAAAAATATTTTTCATCAAGTCTACGCATGGCTGTTGTAAAGCAGCCATGATGTGATTTGATAAAACATTCTTTTGACCATTTGAACCCGAGAAGCAGCTTTTTCAGCCCAAGAACATGGTGCGTCATTATTTCATTAAGTATGATAGCTGCTAAATGAATGGGTGGAGAGACCAATCAATATTTTCAATGTGCAGTCGTGGGGCTGCACATTGAAAATATTAATTGGTCTCTTCCATACAATGAATATGGACCCTTCCTGTTGTTGCCCCTGGAGTGACACGGGAGATACCACCAGTGTTCAAAGGGTTAAATTTAACTCGAGAAATCAATATTCAAAAAGTCCACGTAGGGGAACAATTGTTTAAATGTGTCTTAATTATACTTATTTCAGTCGTGAGAGATTTTGTGTACTGGGCAGGAATATTCGCTAGCAAGGAGCTCATATCGATTGTCCACATGGGGCACATTGGTGGAGTGTACAATGGTGGAATGCACATCGATGGTGCACTTGACTTTAACCAATGAAAACTCAACTTGTGTGGAGTCAGTAGTAGGTTAGAGAATCTAACGGTTCCTCGCTGCTACTCAGTGGTTCTCTCTGGGTAGTCCAGCTTCCTCCATCAGTTAAACTGTCTGACACTTGGTGAACTTGGCTGTCCAAAGTGTGATTAAACCTCAATAAAAAATGGGCATTTGTGTGGTAAAATGTCAAAACATGAGAAAGATGGAAAATAACTTTAATGGTATTTATGCAGTATTAAATAGCACAAGACAATAAATGGTTAGCATGGCATTTTTAAATGTCCAACATAGCACATCTTTCAAACATGTTTCTTGACATAAATTCTTATCATGTATTTGTGCACTAATTTTATAATTATTCATTGGCCAATTATAACAACTCCCTTTATTTTTTTTATTATAACTTTTCAATTTATTCATGGATAAGCAAGGTCATTTTGTGTTTCATAACATAATTAATTCTCATAATATATTAGCCAATTTGCTACCAATAGTTTTGCGATTATTCATTGTTAAGCCCCAGTGGTGCTGTTCAATGAATAATTGCAAAATTATAAGATTTTTATGGAACTTAACACACCATAAGTTTTGATTCGTTTATCAATATAATTAATTCTTATAAATCTTAATTTTTATAATATATTTGCTAATAATTTTGCGATTGTTCATTGTTAAGTGCCAGTGGCACCTTTCAATGAATAATTGCAAAATTATAAGATTTTTTTTATGGAATAAGAGATATTTTTAACAATAATCATCATAACGAAAACATTGAATAAACATTAATCAGAGCCGCGTTAAACACTGTCAAAATTAATTACATGGCAGATAAGTTTATTTTGTACTGGCATGTTTGTTTTCACAATCATGTTTAAGCATATAAAATTTGAATGCAAGGAGATAATGTTCATTAATATATTTTACACTAGAGTATATGAGAAAAAAATAAGTAAAGAAAAAATAAATAAAAAATGACTCAGAAAATACAATAATTCAAAAATTTCTTCCAGCCGAAGAGTTTAGGAAGATTTGGGTAAAATTGTAGCAGACGATTCGACAAGCAGACGATAAGGGCATAATTCACTCGTGAGATAGGTAAGCTGGTTTTTCCAAAGTGATCATAGTTGCAGTTTTTGAGCTTCAGTCGTTTTAGATTTCGAACATTCTTCCAACAGAGGTTAAATATGAAAGGCAACAATCGAAAAAATTCCATATCATTCTTGAAATACACAAAAACAAATTAGAGTGTTGTAACAAAACTCAGGCCCTTTTGGGAGATTTCACTGAGAATGTGGGCCCAGTGTGGCATTGTTCGACAGCTTTAGAACAGAAAAGAACATCGTCATTTTCAACACATTTTTTGCTCTGTCATTTGGGATATTATAATTATTATTTGGCCAGTGATTCAATCGAATATTGTACTATAGAAAATGATCTGCTTAAGAAATTGTTTTTCCTGTTTCATTTCACCTTGTGTTAGGTCAATCTTGAGTATGTATCCCTAATAATAATATGTGAAGGCTCTAAGAGTCTTCCTTGGGGTTAACCTTTCATGTCAATTGGAGCACGCTGCATGCACAAGTACTTTTCAAAATTTCTTTTCTCAGTACACCAATCTAGAGGGACAACATGACTCAATATTTCAGTCTCTTCCTTCTTGGATAATATTCCAAGTTAAACTAAGTTTTATAGAATTCTGATAACTGCCAAGCAGCTCAATCATACATATTTCAATCATACATTCCAATCATTTCATAGATTTCATCAGATTTGTAATTTAAATCCTGCCTAGAATGTTCACTTTAATATACACATTATTTTTCTCATTTTTCAGAAATATCACCTTCATCACTCATCTTCCATCAGTGCATAAATGTGTATGTGTTGTTAGTCTCCAGCCTGTATCCAAAGGTAACTTACAAATTTCTATTTAATATTAAGAGACATTGTAAAATCAAGTACTTTACATTCTTACCACACTATTTGAACCATGTGCCAAACTGATTGCGAATTATATCATATCCAATAGCATTCTATTTTGTCCCAATAATGTTTTTTTGTTTTTAATTTTATTTGTTTTACAAGGATTGGCGAACAAGTTATGCAACTTTTATTAATGCCTCTCCTTGGCCCAATGGTGTGGGTGTGTGAGATGACCTTCATAGCCGTGGCCTAGCTCTTCTCGAATACTACGAAGGGATCTTTAGCCTGCCCGGAGTGTGTCTCTCTCCGCACAGAGGACAGCCATTTTACGTCCCCACCCGATGGGATGGTACGCTGTGACAGCATCAACCCACGCAATTGATTCTGACAGAGAGTGTTTGGACACCTCGAGAACTTTCCCCGACCGGGGATCGATCCCGGGACCTCTGGCATGAGAGACCAGCGCACTTATCCACTCGGTCATCCAATAATGTTAGCTGCTCAAAATTTTACTCTTAACACTCAGAGTATTTTTAAAAATACTTTTTATCAAATCTGGTCATGGCTGCTGTAAAGCAGCCATGACTAGATTTGCTGAAAATCTTTTTGGTAATTTAACTCAAGAAATCATTGGTGAAAACCTTGAAGTTAATTTAATTTCCAGGGGGTAAATTTAATTAAAAATGCCAAATTTTACTTATTCTTGTTGTAAGAGATTATATGTCCCTGGCAGGAATATCCGCCAGCAACAGGTAAAGAGTTAATTAAACTGCAATGTTCCGAAAACCTCATACAACACAGTTATCCTTCTTTTAACTAAAGATAAAAGGGCATATTGTTTCAATATCTTTATCCAAAAATGACAGCTTCGTCATCTTTATCTGGAGAATAATTAGCTTATACAAGTAACATTGATAGTCTCTCATTAGGCATTATTACATTAACTCTCACAATTATCATCGTGTTAGAAGTTGTATAATTTCCATTTGTTCACTTGCACCTGCACCTGACTGTTGTTTACGACCTGTAGGGCAGAGGCTGTCGGTTGTTCATAGGCATTGCCTGTTTGCCGAAGCCTATTTCATTTGCGTGAAATAAATTATTGTTCACATAAAAAAAAAAAATTGTTATTGTCACAGAAAAATGTAATTATTTGTTTATTACAAGCTGAAATAAAAGTTCAAAAGGCTCAACTGCCCAGAAAGTGAAGGAATAACTTCAGCAAAACGACCCCAAAAATGACAGGATGAGAGTACATGAACCAGTCTTGGGTTTTCAGTCATTCAGAATGTATTGAACTTGAAGGTTGACATTCTTCATGAAAATTGAAAAGTGTGTGTGGGGAGGGGGATTCATCAAGTAACCTATTCTTCTTCTCTTCTGTAGGGAGGATCAGACGACTGCTTGCATTATTGCTTGAATTTCAAATTTTTGTACTGACAAAGATGAGTACCGAGATTGGAAAATTTATAGAATCCTCGCGATAATTATACATACACAAGATTAAATGGTAATCATATCACCCTACTTGGATGAGTCATCAAAAACTTATTATTATATACAACTACCTGTATTAGGCTGGTCATTGCAGGAGGTATAAGTTACTCCTTCTAGGCCACCTCGCCCAATCCCAAACCCAACTATTATTTCAGAATTTCAATTCTGCCTCTCGGTTAGCCACAGTCTGTGTCCAATACTTTTGAACACTGTTCTCTGGGAATTTCAGGTAAACAGCCAATCTGGCTATGCCATCTCCCTGCTTTGTACATTTTATGTTATCTCATTGAAACTTTTATACTGTTAATGTAATGTAATGTAACATATGAGTTTGTATACAACTAAATAAAAATTATACATCTACCTATCTAGAATGTTGGCTGGTTTTCATGCTGATAGCAATGTAAATGCCATGGCTTCGTTGGCAAAAGTTGTTTTGTTACAAATAAAAATTATAAATGGCTTTTCAGAAAAGTTGAATACAGATATGTTTAATATGATTATTTCTTGTAGCCTAACATTTGTTATACTGTCTCAAAATATTTAAGAGAAGTTGGTGTGAACTAAGTGGTGAAGCATACATGTACAGTAGAATCCTCTTAATTGAATATCCATTTTGCCAGTGAAAATTATTCAATTAACAGGAGTATACAATTAACAGGGATTTGGTCAGACTCCTGTGTTCTGGAGGTAAACTGAGCATTTATTCTATTATATCTTGTTTGACAGAGCTCATAGAGCTCTGTCAAACAAGATATAATAGAATAAATGCCTGTATTGGATGTTGTGAGGCCAAAAAGGTTGATAAATAAGAGGAATTTGGTACGTGTCACAGTAATTTTTTCAACATATTACAAAAATTTATATACAATTAACAGGAGTTTATTCTACAACCCATATCCAATTAACAGATCAAATTTGTACTGAAGGTATGGTAAATGGTTTTGTGTTTGAAAATTATATTCAATTAACAGGGATATACAATTAAGAGATATCCAATTAAGTGGGCTCCACAGTACTAGTATCTAGTTGAAACTAGTGTTCTTTTTCTCATTCGTATTATAAGGTTGTGTGAGTTCTGATACATGCAGCCTTGTAATGTCATAACAATGCCAGCCAATCTCCTTGTGAATCAATGACTCAAAGACTAAGATTTTATCTAGCCAGAAGTTAATTTATTACATGCCTGTTCTATGAAATCCCCTATCTACAGCAACACTGAACCATGTGGAAAATGAAAAACCATTCTGCACACATTTGCAGAATGGAAATCATCCACAGACTGTTTTTATAAAGAAGCGAAATTTCACTGGAATTTCCTACAAATCGTGCACCACAATCACAATTTAAATCACTGGCGATATCTAAAAATCATTCGCTGAGTTCCAATGTGTTCTATGTGCCATTAGGAACACAAGGCACATTGGAACAGTAACATGGGTGATCACCTTGCAAAGTTGGTTGCTGATGAAATGTGTTCTTTTTGTTGATAGTTGTCAGATTAATTGCTGAATGCCCTTCTTATAATTGTTTTTCTAAATGTGAAGGCAAGTAACGACACGCATGTGAAAATGGGTTAATTGGTATGGTATCATGGAAGGATAAAACTTGAGGCCTGCAGCTTTTCGTTCTATCCTTTCGTGCTAGAACTCGTGCTATATTGATTAACCCATTCACACATGTGTGTCGTTCTGTGTATTTATTTAATTTATATTTTATAAATCTAAACAGATTTATTATTCCATTTCAGGACAGCCACTCATTATGGGCAACAAAAAAATCACTCATGCTCATCATCATCATCATCATCATCATCATCATCATCAAATGAAAAGGTATTATCTTCCTTAATTTTCAATTAATCAACTTTGTAGGTTACATGTTCCTTCTTAAATCTAAATAATTTATCACAGCTGACTATACTGTTGTCTTCTTTGAAGTTAAAACTGCCACAGCTGTTAACTAGTTGAGTGCTAGAAGCCAATATCAGGGTTCTTCTGAGAGTTCTTAAAGACACTTCAGTGACTTTCCAATGTTTCCATTATCTTCTTACTTGCCTAGTAAAAAAAATGTTCATTTAACCCTTTACCCAACATAGAGAATATCAAAATTTATTAGATTTATTACTATTCTTTAAAATATTCAAAAAAGTTTCAACAAAACCATGTCATGTGACCCTCATTGGAATGAGCTCAATAAGTATTAGGTCATATTACACCTGCTGCTCTTCATGGGCTTGGCTGTCGGTTCTTCACAGACTGACCACATTGCATATAAACCATTGCAACATAAGTATTAGGTCATATTACACAGGTCACTCTTCATGGGCTCGGCTGTCGGTTATTGACGGGCTGACAACATTGCACTAAAACCATCGCGACATAAGTATTAGGTCATATTACATGTGCCGCTCTTCATGGGCTTGGCTCTCGGTTCTTGTTGGGCTGACCACATTGCATTTAAATCATCGCGACATAAGTATTAGGTCATATTACGTGTGCCAATCTTCATGGGCTTGGCTGTCGGTTCTTCACAGACTGACAACATTGCATATAAACCATCGCAACATAAGTATTAGTTCATATTACACGTGCCGCTCTTCATGGGCTTGGCTGTCGGTTCTTCACGGGCTGACCACATTGCATTTAAACCATCGCGACATAAGTATTAGGTCATGGTAAACGTGTCGCTCTTCATGGGGTTGGCTGTTGGTTCTTCACGGGGTGACTACATTGCATTTAAACATAAGTATTAGGTCATATTACAGCTGCCGCACTTCATGGGTTTTGCTGTTGGTTCTTCATGCGCTGACCATGACCACATTGCATTTAAACCATCGTGACATAAGTATTAGGTCATATTACACATGCCGCTCTTCATAGGCTTGGCTATCGGTTCTCCACAAGTTGACCACATTGCATTTAAACCATCACGACATAAGTATTAGGTCATATTACATGTGCCACTCTTCATGGGCTTAGCTGTTGGTTCTTCATGGGCTGAGCACATTGCACTTAAACCATCGCGACATAAGTATTAGGTCATATTAAACATGTCGCTCTTCATGTGCTTGGCTGTCGGTTCTTCGTGGGCTGACAACATTGCATTTAAACCACTGCGACATAAGTATTACGTCATATTACACATGCTGCTCTTAATGGGCTTGGCTGTCGGTTCTTCACGGGCTGACAACATTGCATTTAAACCATCGGGACATAAGTATTACGTCATATTACACATGCTGCTCTTAATGGGCTTGGCTGTCAGTTCTTCACAGGCTGACCTCATTGCATTTAAATCATCACGACATAAGTATTAGGTCATATTACATGTGCCACTCTTCATGGGCTTGGCTGTCGGTTCTTCTTGGGCGGACCACATTGCATTTAAACCATCATGACATAAGTATTAGGTCATATTACACGTGCCGCTCTTTATGGGCTTGGCTGTTGATTCTTCACGGGCTGAGCACATTGCATTTAAACCATCATGACATAAGTATTAGTTCATATTACACATGCCGCTCTTCATGGGCTTGGCTGTCGATTGTTCACATTGCATTTAAACAATCGCGACTTAAGTATTAGGTCATATTACACGTGCCGCTCTTCATGGGCTTGGTTGTCGATGGTCAGCTCATGGAGAACTGTATTATGCCATATTACACATGCTGCTCTTAATGGGCTTGGCTGTCGGTTGTTCACAGGCTGACCTCATTGCATTTAAATCATTGTGACATAAGTATTACGTCATATTACACGTGCCGCTCTTCATGGGCGTGGCTGTCGGTTCTTCATGGGCTGACCACATTCCATTTAAAGCATCGTGACATAAGTATTAGGTCATACTAAACATGCCGCTCTTCATGGACTTGGCTGTTGGTTCTTCACGGGCTGACCACATTGCATTTAAACCATTGCGACGTATTAGGTCATATTCCATATGCCACTCTTCATGAGCCTGGCTGTCGTATCTTCATCGGCTCACCACATTGCATTTAAATCATCGTGACATAAGTATTAGTTCATATTACACATGCCGCTGTTCATGTGGTTGGCTGTCAGTTCTTCATGGGCAGAACACATTGCAGTTAAACCATCGCGACATAAAGCATTAGGTCATATTACAAGTGCCGCACTTCATGTGCTTGGCTGTTGGTTCTTCACGGGATGAACACATTGCATTTAAACCATTGCGACATAAGTATTAGGTCATATTACAGCTGCCGCACTTCAAGGGATTGGCTGGTGGTTCTTCATGGGCTGACCATGACCACATTACATTTAAACCATTGTGACATAAGTATTAGGTCATATTACACATGCTGCTCTTCATAGGCTTGGCGATCGGTTCTTCACAAGTTGACCACATTGCATTTAAACCATCACGACATAAGTGTTAGGTCATATTACATGTGCCACTCTTCATGGGCTTAGCTGTTGGTTCTTCATGGGCTGAGCACATTGCATTTAAACCATCGCAACATAACTATTAGGTCATGTTAAACATGTCGCTCTTCATGTGCTTGGCTGTCGGTTCTTCGTGGGCTGACAACATTGCATGTAAACCACCGCGACATAAGTATAACTTCATATTACACATGCTGCTCTTAATGGGTTTGGCTGTCGGTTCTTCACGGGCTGACAACATTGCATTTAAACCATCGCGACATAAGTATTAGGTCATATTACACATGCTGCTCTTAATGGGCTTGGCTGTCGGTTCTTCACAGGCTGACCTCATTGCATTTAAACCATTGCGACATAAGTATTACGTCATATTACACGTGCCGCTCTTCATGGGCGTGGCTGTCGGTTCTTCATGGGCTGACCACATTCCATTTAAAGCATCGTGTCATAAGTATTAAGTCATATTAAACGTGCCACTCTTCATGGACTTGGCTGTCGGTTCTTCACGGGCTGACCACATTGCATTTAAACCATCGCGACGTAAGTATTAGGTCATATTCCACATGCCACTCTTCATGAGCCTGGCTGTCGGATCTTCATGGGCTCACCACATTGCATTTAAATCATCGTGACATAAGTATTAGTTCATATAACACCTGCCGCTGTTCATGTGGTTGGCTGTCAGTTCTTCACGGGCAGAGCACATTGCAGTTAAACCATCGCGACATAAAGCATTAGGTCATATTACAAGTGCCGCACTTCATGGGCTTGGCTGTTGGTTCTTCACGGGATGAGCACATTGCATTTAAACCATTGCGACATAAGTATTATGTCATATTACAGCTGCCGCACTTCATGGGATTGGCTGTTGGTTCTTCATGGGCTGACCATGACCACATTGCATTTAAACCATCGTGACATAAGTATTAGGTCATATTACACATGCTGCTCTTCATAGGCATGGTTATCGGTTCTTCACAAGTTGACCACATTGCATTTAAACCATCATGACATAAGTATTAGGTCATATTACATGTGCCACTCTTCATGGGCTTAGCTGTTGGTTCTTCATGGGCTGAGCACATTGCATTTAAACCATCGCAACATAACTATTAGGTCATTTTAAACATGTCGCTCATCATGTGCTTGGCTGTCGGTTCTTCGTGGGCTGACAACATTGCACGTAAACCACCGCAACATAAGTATAACTTCATATTACACATGCTGCTCTTAATGGGCTTGGCTGTCGGTTCTTCACGGGCTGACAACATTGCATTTAAACCATCGCGACATAAGTATTACGTCATATTACACATGCTGCTCTTAATGGGCTTGGTTGTCGGTTCTTCACAGGCTGACCTCATTGCATTTAAACCATTGCGACATAAGTATTACGTCATATTACACTTGCCGCTCTTCATGGGCTTGGCTGTCGGTTCTTCACGGGCTGACCACATTCCATTTAAAGCATCGTGACATAAGTATTAGGTATTGTTAAATGTGCCGCTCTTCATGGACTTGGCTGTCGGTTCTTCACGGGCTGACCACATTGCATTTAAACCATCGCGACGTAAGTATTAGGTCATATTCCACATGCCACTCTTCATGAGCCTGGCTGTCGGTTCTTCATGGGCTCACCACATTGCATTTTAATCATCGTGACATAAGTATTAGTTCATATTACACATGCCGTTGTTCATGGGGTTGGCTGTCGGTTCTTCACGGGCTGAGCACATTGCATTTAAATCATCACGACATAAGTATGAGGTTATATTAAACGTGCCACTCTTCATGGGCTTGGTTGTCGGTTCTTCTTGGGCGGACCACATTGCATTTAAACCATCATGACATAAGTATTAGGTCATATTACACATGCCGCTCTTCATGGGCTTGGCTGTCGATTGTTCACATTGCATTTAATATGGCCTAATACTTTTGTCGCGATGGTTTAAATATAATGTGGTCAGCCCTAGAAGAACCGACAGCCAAGCCCATGAAGAGAGCTACGTGTAATATGACCTAATACTTATGTCATGATGGTTTAAATGCAATGTGGTCAGCCTTATGTCACATTCCATTTAATCCATCGCGACATAAGTATTATGTCATATTAAACGTGCCGCTCTTCATGGGCTTGGCTGTTGGTTCTTCACGGGCTGACCACATTGCATTTAAACCATCACAACATAAGTATTAGGTCATATTATGCGTGCCGCTCTTCATGGGCTTGGTTGTTGGTTCTTCATGGGCTGACCACATTGCATTTAAATCATCGTGACATAAGTATTAGGTCATATTACATGTGCCACTCTTCATGGGCTTGGCTGTCGGTTCTTCATGGGCTGACCACATTACATTCAAACCATCACGACATAAGTATTAGGTCATATTACACGTGCCGCTCTTCATGGGCTTGGCTTTTGGTTCCTTATTGGCTGGCCAAATTGCATTTAAACCGCCGCGACATAAGTATTAGGTCATATTGCACGTGCTGCTCTTCATGGGCTTGGCTGTCGTTTTTCGTGGATTGACAACATTTCATATGAACCATCACAACATAAGTATTAGGTCATATTACGCAGTCCGCTCCTCATGGGCTTGGCTTTCGGATCTTCACTAGTTGACCACATTGTATTTAAACCTTCAAGACATAAGTATTAGGTCATATTACATGTGCTACTCTTCATGGGCTTGGCTGTTGCTTCTTCATGGGCTGAGCACATTGCATTGAAACCATCGCTACATGTGTATTGAGTCATATTACACATGCCGCCCTTCATGGGCTTGGCTGTTGGTTCTTCACAGGCTGACCACATTGCATTTAAACCATCGCGACATAAGTATTAGGCCATATTACACATGCCGCTCTTCATGGGCTGGGCTGTCGGTTCTTCACGTGCTTACCACATTGCATTTAAACCATAATGACATAAGTATTTGGTCATATTACGCATGCTGCTCTTCATGGGCTTGGCTGTCAGTTCTTCACGGTCTGACACGTTGCATTTAAACCATTGCGACATATATATTAGGTCATATTACACGTCCCGCTCTTCTTGGGCTTGGCTGTCGGTTCTTCACAGGCTGACTACATTGCATTTAAACCATCACAACATAATATTTGGTCATAGTAAACGTGTCGCTCTTCATGGGCTTGGTTGTGTGTTCTTCACGGGCTGATTACATTGCATTGAAACCATCGCTACATGTGTATTGAGTCATATTACACATGCCGCTCTTCATGGGCTTGGCTGTTGGTTCTTCACAGGCTGACCACATTGCATTTACACCATCGCGACATAAGTATTAGGCCATATTACACATGCCGCTCTTCATGGGCTCGGCTGTCAGTTCTTCACGTGCTTACCACATTGCATTTAAACCATCATGACATAAGTATTAGGTCATATTACGCATGCTGCTCTTCATGGGCTTGGCTGTCAGTTCTTCATGGTCTGACACATTGCATTTAAACCATTGCGACATATATATTAGGTCATATTACACGTCCCGCTCTTGATGGGCTTGGCTGTCGGTTCTTCACAGACTGACTACATTGCATTTAAACCATCGCAACATAAGTATTAGGTCATAGTAAACGTGTCGCTCTTCATGGGCTTGGCTGTTTGTTCTTCACGGGCTGATTACATTGCATTTAAACCATAGTGACATAAGTATTAGGTCATATTACACATGCCGCACTTCATGGTCTTGGCTGTTGGTTCTTCACAGGCTGACCACATTGCATTTAAACCATCATGACATAAGTATTAGGCCATATTACATGTGCTGCTCTTCATGGGCTTGGCTGCTGATTCTTCATGGACTGAGCACATTGCATTTAAACCATCTTGACATAAGTATTGAGTCATATTACACATGCCGCTCTACATGGGCTTGGCTGTCGGTTGTTCATGGGCTGACCACATTGCATTTAAACAATTGCGACATAAGTATTAGGTCATATTACATGTGCCGCTCTTCATGGGCTTGGCTGTCGATGGTCAGCTCATGGAGAACTGACAGCCAACCCAATGAAGAGTCGCACATGTAATATGACCTAATATTTATGTTGCGATGGTTTATATGCAATGTGGTCAGTCCGTGAAGAACTGACAGCCATGCCCATGAAGAGCGGTACGTTTAATATGGCCTAATACTTTTGTCGCGATGGTTTAAATATAATGTGGTCAGCCCTAGAAGAACCGACAGCCAAGCCCATGAAGAGAGCTACGTGTAATATGACCTAATACTTATGTCATGATGGTTTAAATGCAATGTGGTCAGCCTGAGAAGAACCAACAGCCAAGTCCATGAAGAGCGGCAGATGTAATATGACCTAATACTTATGTCGCAATGGTTTAAATGCAATGTGGTCAGCCTGTGAAGAACCGACAGCCAACCGCCTGAAGAGTGGCATGTGTAATATGACCTAATATTTATGTGGCGATGGTTTAAATGCAATGTGATAAGCCCCTGAAGTACTGACAGTCAAGCCCTTGAAGACAGGCACATATAATATGACGTAATACTTATGTCACAATAGTTTAAATGCAATTTTGTCAGCCCGCGAAGAACTGACAGCCAAGCCCATGAAGAGGAGCATGTGTAATATGACCTAATACTTATGTCGCGATGGTTTAAATGCAATGTGCTCAGCCCACGAAGAACCGACATCCAAGCCCATGAAGAGGGGCACATGTAATATGACCTAATACTTATGTCGCGATGGTTTAAACAATGTAGTCAGCCCGTGAAGAACCGTCAGCCAAGCCCATGAAGAGTGGCACGTGATGCAATGATTGCATATTACACTTGCCACTCTTCATGGGATTCGCTGTCGGTTCTTCACACGCTGACCACATTGCATTTGAACCATCGCTACATAAGTATTAGGTCCTATTGCATGTTCTGCTCTTCATGGGCTTGGCTGTCGGTTCTTCATGGGGCGACCACATTGCATTTAAACCGTTGCAACATAAGTATTACGTCATATTACACGTGAAGCTCTTCATGGGCTTGGATGTCGGTTCTTCTTAGACTGACCACATTGCATTTAAACCATAGTGACATAAGTAATATGTCATATCACACATTCCACTCTTCATGGGCTTGGCTATCGGTTCTTCACATGCTGACATTGTATTTAAACCTTCAAGACATAAGTATTAGGTCATATTACACGTTCTGCTCTTCATGGGCTTGGTTGTTCCTTCTTCATGGGTTGAGCACATTGCATTTAAACCATCGCGACATGAGTATTGAGTCATATTACACATGCCGCTCTTCGTGCGCTTGGCTGTTGGTTCTTCACAGGCTGACCACAATGCATTTAAACCATCGCGACATAAGTATTAGGTCATATTACACATGCCGGTCTTCATGGGCTTGGCTGTTGGTTCTTCACCGGCTGAGCACATTGCGTTTAAATCAATGCGACATAAGTATTGAGTAATATTACACATGCCGCTGTTCACGGGCTTGCCTGTCGGTTGTTCACGGGCAGACCACATTGCATTTAAACAATCGCGACATAAGTATTAGGTCATATTACATGTGCCGCTCTTCATGGGCTTGGCAGTTGATGGTCAGCTCATGCAGAACTGACAGCCAAGCCAGTGAGGAGTCGCACGTGTAATATGACCTAATATTTATGTTGCGATGGTTTATATGCAATGTGGTCAGTCCATGAAGAACTGACAGCCAAGCCCATGAAGAGCGGTACATTTAATATGGCCTAATACTTATATCGCGATGGATTAAATGTAATGTGGTCAGCCCTTGAAGAACCGACAGCCAAGCCCATGAAGGGAGCTATGTGTAATATGACCTAATACTTATGTCATGATGGTTTAAATGCAATGTGGTCAGGCCGAGAAGAACCAACAGCCAAGCCCATGAAGAGCAGCAGATGTAATATGACCTAATACTTATGTTGGGATTGTTTAAATGCAATGTGGTCAGCCCATGAAGAACCGATTGCCTAGCCCATGAAGAGCGGCACATGTAATATGACCTAATACTTATGTCACATTCCATTTAATCCATCGCAACATAAGTATTAGGTCATGTTAAACGTGCCGCTCTTCATGGGCTTGGCTGTCGGTTCTTCACAGGCTGACTACATTGCATTGAAACCACCGTTACATAAGTATTAGGTCATATTACACATGCCACACTTCTAGGGGTTGGCTGTTGGTTCTTCACGGGCTGACCACATTGCATTTAAACCATTGCAACATAAGTATTAGGTCATATTACACATGCCGCTCTTCATGGGCTTGGCTGTCGGTTCTGAACAGGCTGACTACATTGCATTTAAATCATCACAACATAAGTATTAGGTCATATTACATGTGCCACTCTTCATGGGCTTGGCTTTCAGTTCCTCATTGGCTGGCCACATTGCATTTAAACCATCGTGACATAAGTATTAGGTCATATTACACATGCTCCTCTTCATGGGCTTGGCTATCAGTTCTTCGCGGTCTGACAAAATTGCATTTAAACTATTGTGACATAAGTATTACGTCATATTATATGTGCCTGTCTTCAAGGGCTTGACTGTCAGTACTTCAGGGGTTTAAACCATCGCTACATAAATATTAGGTCATATTACACATGCCACTCTTCAGGCGGTTGGCTGTCGGTTCTTCACAGTCTGACCACATTGCATTTAAACCATTGCGACATAAGTATTAAGTCATATTACACGTGCCGCTCTTCATGGGCTTGGCTGTCGTTTCTTCACGGACTGACCACATTCCATTTAAACCATCCCGACATGAGTATTAGGTCATACTACACATGCCACTTTTCATGCGCTTGGCTGTCGGTTCTTCATGGACTGACCACATTGCCTATATACCATCGCAACATAAGTATTAGGTCATATTAAATGTGCCGCACTTCATGGACTTGGATGTCCGTTCTTTACAGGCTGACCACATTGCATATAAACCATCGCAACATAAGCATTAGGTCATATTACACGTGAAGCTCTTATTGGGCTTGGCTGCCGGTTCTTCACAGGCTGACCACATTCCATTTAAACCATCGTGATATATGTATTGTGTCATATTACATGTGCTGCTTTTCATGGGCTTCGCTGTCAGTTCTTCACGGGCTGACCACATAGCATTTAAACCATTGCGACATAAGTATTAGGTCATATTACACAAGTTATTCTTCATGGGCTTTATGTTGGTTCTTCACAGGCTGACCACATTCCATTTGAACTATCGCTACATAAGTATTAGGTCGCATTAAACATGCCACTCTTCATGGACTTGGTTGTCGGTTTTTCACCGGCTGACAACATTGCATTTAAACCATCGCGACATAAGCATTACGTCATATTACACATGCTGCTCTTCATGGGCTTGGCTGTCGGTTCTTCATGGGCTGACCACATTGCATTTAAACCGTCGCGTCATAAGTATTAGGTCATATTACATGTGCCACTCATCATGGGCTTGGCTGTTGGTTCTTCACAGGCTAACCACATGTATTTAAACCATCGCGTTATAAGTATTATGTCATCTTACATGTGCCGTTCTTCATGGGCTTGGATGTCGGTTCTTCATGGGCTGACCACATAGCATTTAAACCATCGTGACATATGTATTACTCCGTATTACATGTGCCGCTCTTCTTGGCTGTTGGTTCTTCACCACATAAGTATTATGTCATATTACACATGCCACTCTTCATGGGATTGGCTGTCGGTTCTTCACGGGCTGACCACATTGTATTTGAACCATCTCGATATAAGTGTTAGGTCATATTACATGTGCCGCCCTTCATGGGCTTGGCTGTTGGTTCTTCACGGGCTGACCACATTGCATTTAACCCATCACGACATAAGTATTAGGTCATATTACATCAGCCACTCTTTATGGGCTTGGCTTTCGGTTAACTGGCCACATTGCATTTAAACCATCGCAACATAACTATTAGGTCATATTAAATGTGCCACTTTTCATGGGCTTCGCTGCCAGTTCTTCACGGACTGACCACATTGCAATTAAACCATCGCAACATAAGTATTAGGTCATATTACACATGCCGTTCTTCAAGGGCCTGGCTGTTGGTTCTTCCTGGACTGACTGCATTGCATATAAACCATCGCAACATAAGTATTAGGTCATATTACACATGCTGTTCTTCATGGGCTTGGTTGTCGGTTCTTCTCGTGCTGAGCACATTGCATTTAAACCATCGTGACATAAGTATTAGGTCATATTACAAGTGTCGCTCTTCATGGGCTTGGCTGTCAGTTCTTCACGCGCCGACCACATTGCATTTAAAGCATCACAACATAAGTATTACGTGATATTACACATGCAGCTCTTCATTTGCTTGGCTGTCGTTTCATCGCAGACAGGGTACATTGCATTTAATCCATCGCGACATAACTATTAGGTCATATTACATGTGCCACTCTTCATGGGCTTGGCTGTCGGTTCTTCATGGGTTGACCACATTGCATTTAATTCATAGTGACATATTAAGTATTAGTTCGTATTACACATGCCGCTCTTCATGAGCTTGGCTGTCGGTTCCTCACCGGCTGACCACATTGCATTTAAATCATCGCGACATAAGTATTAGGTCATATTACACATGCCCCTCTTCATGGGCTTGGCTGTCGGTTCTTCATGGGCTGACCACATTGCATTTAAAACACCGCGAGATAAGTGTTAGGTCATATTTCATGTGCTGCTCTTCATGGGCTTGGCTGTCGGTTCTTTACGGATTGACCACATTGGATATAAACCATCGCAATATAAGTATTATGTCATATTGCACATGCAACTCTTCATTGGCTTGGTTGTCAGTTCTCCATGAGCTGACCATCGACAGCCAAGCGCATGAAGAGTGCCCCATGTAATATGACCTAATACTTATGTTGTGATTGCTTAAATGTAATGTTTTCAGCCCGTGAACAACCGACCGCAAGGCCCATGAATAGCGGCACATGTAATATGACTCAATACTTTTGTTGTGGTGGTTTAAATGCAATGTGCTCAGACCGTGAAGAACCAACAGCCAAGGCCATGAGGAGAGGCACATGTAATATGTCCTAATACTTATGACGCGATGGTTTAAATACAATGTCGTCAGCCCGCGAAGAACCAACAGGAAAGCCTAAAAAGAGCAGCATGTGTAATATGGCCTAATACTTATGTCATGATAGTATAAATGCAATGTGATCAGCCCGAGAAGAACCGACACCCAAGCCCATGAACAGTGGCAGATGTAATATGACCTAATACTTATGTTGTGATGGTTTAAATGCAATGTGTTGAGCCCATGAAGAACTGATAGCCTAGCCCATGAAGAGTGACACATGTAATATGACCTAATACTGATGTCACATTCCATTTAACCCATCGAGACATAACTATTAGGTCATATTAAACTTGCCGCTCTTCATGGGCTTGGCTGTCGGTTCTTCATGTGCTGACTGCATTGCATTGAAACCATCGTGAAATATGTATTAGGTCATATTACACGTGCCACTCTTCTACGGCTTGGCTGTCGGTTCTTCACAGACTGACCACATTGCATATAAACCATCGCAATATAAGTATTATGTCATATTGCACATGCAACTCTTCATTGGCTTGGCTGTCAGTTCTCCATGAGCTGACCATCGACAGCCAAGTGCATGAAGAGTGCCCCATGTAATATGACCTAATACTTATGTTGTGATTGCTTAAATGTAATGTTTTCAACCCGTGAACAACCGACCGCAAGGCCCATGAATAGCGGCACATGTAATATGACTCAATACTTTTGTGGTGGTGATTTAAATGCAATGTGCTCAGACCGTGAAGAACCAACAGCCAAGGCCATGAGGAGAGGCACGTGTAATATGACCTAATACTTATGTCGTGATGATTTAAATGCAATGTGGTCAGCCCATGAAGAACCGATAGCCTAGCCCATGAAGAACGGCACATGTAATATGACCTAATACTTATGTCGCGATGGTTTAAATGCAATGTGGTCAGCCCATGAAGAACCGACAGCCAAGCCCATGAAGAGTTACACATGTAATATGACCTAATACTTATGACGCGATGATTTAAATGCAAGGCGGTCAGCCCATGAAGAACTGACAGCCAAGCCCATGAAGAGTGGCATGTTTAATGTGATCTAATACTTATGACGTGATGGTTTAAATGCAATGTCATCAGCCCGCGAAGAACCAACAGGAAAGCCCTATAAGAGCGGCATGTGTAATATGACCTAATACTTATGTCATGATAGTATAAATGCAATGTGTTCAGCCCGAGAAGAACCGACACCCAAGCCCATGAACAGTGGCAGATGTAATATGACCTAATACTTATGTTGTGATGGTTTAAATGCAATGTGTTGAGCCCATGAAGAACTGATAGCCTAGCCCATGAAGAGTGACACATGTAATATGACCTAATACTGATGTCACATTCCATTTAAACCATCGAGACATAAGTATTAGGTCGTATTAAATGTGCCGCTCTTCATGGGCTTGGCTGTCGGTTCTTCAAGGGCTGACTGCATTGCATTGAAACCATCGTGAAATAAGTATTAGGTCATATTACACGTGCCACACTTCTACGGTTTGGCTGTTGGTTCTCACGGGCTGACCACATTGCATTTAAACCATCGCAACATGAGTATTAGGTCATATTACACATGTCGCTCTTCATGGGACTGGCCGTCGGTTCTTCGTGGTCTTACCACATTGCATTACCACATTGCATTTAAATCACCACGACATAAGTATTAGGTCATATGACATGTGCCACTCTTCATGGGTTTGGCTGTCGGTTCTTCACAGCCTGACCATATTGCATTTAAACCATCACGACATAAGTATTAGGTCATATTACACAGGCTGCTCTTCATGGGCTTGGCTTTAAGTTCCTCAATGGCTGGCCACATTGCATTTAAACCATC
The DNA here is from genome assembly GCA_031216915.1 of Pictodentalium vernedei. Taxonomy (NCBI): domain Eukaryota; kingdom Metazoa; phylum Mollusca; class Scaphopoda; order Dentaliida; family Dentaliidae; genus Pictodentalium; species Pictodentalium vernedei. The sequence goes on from CM062291.1 coordinate 137,426,787, forward strand.
GCGGCATAAGTATTAGGTCATATTACACGTTCCGCTCTTCTTGGGCTTGGCTGTCGGTTCTTCACGGGCTGACCACATTGCATTTAACTCATCACGACATAGGTCATATTACATCAGCCGCTCTTCATGGACTTGGCTTTCGGTTCCTCATTGGCTGGACACATTGTATTTAAACCATCACAACATAACTGTTACATCATATTAAACATGCCGCTCTTCATGGGCTTGGCTGCCGCTTCTTTATGGGCTGACCACTCTGCGTACATTTAAACCATCTCGAAACAAGTATTAGATCATCTGACACGTTCCTCTCTTCATGGGCTTTGCTGTCGGTTCTTCATAGACTGACCACATTGCATTTAAACCAACGGAACATAAGTATTATGTCATCTGACATGTGCGGCTCTTCATGGGCTTGGCTGTCGGTTCTTCATGTGCTGACCACCTTGCATACATTTAAACCAACGCAAAACAAGTATTAGGTCATCTGACACATGCCGCTCTTCATGGGTTTGGCTGTCGGTTCTTCGTGGGCTGACTACTTTTCATACATTTAAACCATCGCGACATAAGTATTAGGTCATGTGACACATGCTGCTCTTCATGGGCTTGGCTGTCGGTTCTTCATGGGCTGGCCACTTTGCATACATTTAAACCAACATGACATAAGTATTAGGGCGTCTGACACGTGCCACTCTTCATTGGTTGGCTGTCGGTCCTTCATGGGCTGACCACTTTACATACATTTAAACCATCGCGAAACAAGTATTAGGTCATCTGACACGTGCCGCTCTTCATGGGCTTGGCTGTCAGTTCTTCATGGCCTGACCACTTTGCATTTAAACCATCGCGACATAAGTATTAGGTCATATTACATCAGCCGCTCTTCATGGACTTGGCTTTCAGTTCCTCATTGGGTGGCCACATTGTATTTAAACCATCACAACATAACTATTACGTCATATTAAACATGCCGCTCTTCATGGGCTTGGCTGCCACTTCTTTATGGGCTGACCACTCAGCGTACATTTAAACCATCGCGAAACAAGTATCAGATCATCTGACACATGCCTCTCTTCATGGGCTTTGCTGTCGGTTCTTCATGGACTGACCACATTGCATTTAAACCAACGGAACATAAGTATTAGGTCATATTACATGTGCCACTCTTCATGGGCTTGGCTGTCAGTTCTTCATGGTCTGACCACTTTGCATACATTTAAGCCAACGTTACATAAGTATTAAGTCATCTGACACATGCCGCTCTTCATGGGCTTGGCTGTCGGTTCTTCATGGGCTGACCACTTTACATACATTTGATCCATTGCGAAACATGTATTAGGCCATCTGACACATGCCGCTCTTCATGGGCTTGGATGTCGGTTCTTCATGGTCTGACCACTTTGCATACATTTAAACCAACACGGCATTAGTATTAGGTCATCTGACACATGCCGCTCTTCATGGGCTTGGCTGTTGGTTCTTCATGGGCTGACCACTTTACACACATTTGAACTATCGCGAAACACGTATTACGTCATCTGACTAGTGCCTCTCTTCATGGGCTTGCCTGTTGGTTCTTCATGGTCTGACCACTTTGAATACATTTAATACATTTAAACCAATGCGACATAAGTATTAGGTCATCTGACACATGCCGCTCTTCATGGGCTTGGCTGTTGGTTCTTTATGGACTGACGACTTTGCATACATTTAGCCATCGTGAAACAAGTATTAGGTCATCTGACATGTGCGGCTCTTCATGGGCTTGGCTGTCGGTTCTTCATGTGCTGACCACTTTGCATACATTTAAACCAGCGCAAAACAAGTATTAGGTCCTCTGACATGTGCCGCTCTTCATGGGCTTGCCTGTCGATTCTTTATGGGCTGACCACTCTGCATACATTTAAACCATCGCGACATAAGTATTAGATCATCAGACACGTGCCACTCTTCATGGGTTAGCTGTCGGTTCTTCATGGGCTGACCATTTTACATACATTTAAACCATCACGAAACAAGTATTCGGTCATCTAACGCGTGCCACTCTTCATGGGCTGGCTGTCCGTTCTTCATGGGCTGACCACTTTGCATACATTTAAACCATTGTGAAACAAGTGTTAGGTCATCTGACACGTGCCACTCTTCATGGGTTGGGTGTCAGTTCTTCATGGGCTGACCACTTTACATAGATTTAAACCATCGCGGAACAAGTGTTAGGTCATCTGACACGTGCCGCTCTTCATGGGCTTGGCTATCTGTTCTTCATGGGCTGGCCACTTTGCATTCATTTAAACCATCGCAAAACAAGTATTAGGTCATCTGACATGTGCCACTCTTCATGGGTTGGCTGTCGGTTCTTCATGGGCTGACCATTTTACATACATTTAAACCATCGTGAAACAAGTATTAGGTCATCTGACATGTGCCGCTCTTCATGGGCTTGGCTTTGGTTCTTCATGGGCTGACCACTTTGCATACATTTTAACCAACACGACATAAGTATTAGGTCATCTGACACATGCTGATCTTCATGGGCTTGGCTGTCGGCTCTTCATGGGCTGACCACTTTGCATACATTTAAACCAATGCGACATAAGTATTAGGTCATCTGACATATGCTGCTCTTCATGGGCTTGGCTGTCGGTTCTTCATGGGCTGACCACTTTGCATACATTTGAACCATCGCGACATAAGTATTAGGTAATCTGACACGTGCCACTCTTCATGGGCTTGGCTGTCGGTTCTTCATGGGCTGACCCCTTTACATACACTAAAAGCATTGCAAAAGAAGTATTAGGTCATCTGACACGTGCCACTCTTTATGGGCTTGGCTGTCAGTTCTTCATGGGCTGACCACATTGCATACATTTAAACCAACGCGACCTAAGTATTAGGTCATCTGAAACATCCCGTTCTTTATGGGCTTGGCTGTCGATTCTTCATGGTATGACCACTTTGTATACATTTAAACCATCGCGACATAAGTATTAGGTCATCTAACACGTGCCACTCTTCATAGGCTTGGCTGTAGGTTCTTCATGGGCTGACCACTTTGCATACATTTAAACCAACGCGACTTAAGAATTAGGTCATCTGACACGTTCCAGCTCTTCATGGGCTTGGCTGTCGGTTCCTCTTGGGCTGACCACTTTGCATACATTTAAACCAACGCGACATAATTATTAGGTCATCTGACACGTGCCTTTCTTCAGGGGCTTGGCTGTCTATTCTTCATGGGCTGACCACATTGCATTTCAACCATCACAACATAAGTATTAGATCATATTACACGTGCCAATCTTCATTGGCTTTTCTTTCAGTTCCTCATTGGCTGGCCACATTACATTAGGTCATATTACATCAGCCGCTCTTCATGGACTTGGCTTTCAGTTCCTCATTGGGTGGTCACATTGTATTTAAACCATCACAACATAACTATTACGTCATATTAAACATGCCGCTCTTCATGGGCTTGGCTGCCGCTTCTTTATGGGCTGACCACTCAGCGTACATTTAAACCATCGTGAAACAAGTATTAGATCATCTGACACATGCCTCTCTTCATGGGCTTTGCTGTCGGTTCTTCACGGACTGACCACATTGCATTTAAACCAACGGAACATAAGTATTAGGTCATATTACATGTGCCACTCTTCATGGGTTTGGATGTCGGTTCTTCATGGTCTGACCACTTTGCATACATTTAAACCAACGCGACATTAGTATTAGGTCATCTGACACATGTCGCTCTTCATGGGCTTGGCTGTTGGTTCTTCATGGGCTGACCACTTTACACACATTTGAACTATCGCGAAACACGTATTACATCATCTGACTAGTGCCTCTCTTCATGGGCTTGCCTGTTGGTTCTTCATGGTCTGACCACTTTGAATACATTTAAACCAATGCGACATAAGTATTAGGTCATCTGACACATGCCGCTCTTCATGGGCTTGGCTGTTGGTTCTTTATGGACTGACGAGTTTGCATACATTTAGCCATCGTGAAACAAGTATTAGGTCATCTGAAATGTGCGGCTCTTCATGGGCTTGGCTGTCGGTTCTTCATGTTCTGACCACTTTGCATACATTTAAACCAGCGCAAAACAAGTATTTGGTCCTCTGACATGTGCCGCTCTTCATGGGCTTGACTGTCGATTCTTTATGGGCTGACCACTCTGCATACATTTAAACCATCGCGACATAAGTATTAGATCATCTGACACGTGCCGCTCTTCATGGGCTTGGCTGTCGGTTCTTCATCGGCTGACCACTTTGCATACATATAAACCAACACGACATAAGTATTAGGTCGTCCGAAACATGCTACTCTTCATGGGATGCCTGTCGGTTCATCATGGGCTGACCACTCTGCATATATTTAAACCATCGCGGCATAAGTATTAGGTAATCTGACACGTGCCACTCTTCATGGGTTGGCTGTCGGTTCTTCATGGGCTGACCATTTTACATACATTTAAACCATCACGAAACAAGTATTCGGTCATCTGACGCATGCCACTCTTCATGGGTTGGCTGTCCGTTCTTCAGGGGTTGACCACTTTACATAGATTTAAACCATCGCGGAACAAGTGTTAGGTCATCTGACATGTGCCGCTCTTCATGGGCTTGGCTATCTGTTCTTCATGGGCTGGCCACTTTGCATTCATTTAAACCATCGCAAAACAAGTATTAGGTCATCTGACATGTGCCACTCTTCATGGGTTGGCTGTCGGTTCTTCATGGGCTGACCATTTTACATACATTTAAACCATCGTGAAACAAGTATTAGGTCATCTGACATGTGCCGCTCTTCATGGGCTTGGCTTTGGTTCTTCATGGGCTGACCACTTTGCATACATTTTAACCAACACGACATAAGTATTAGGTCATCTGACACATCCTGATCTTCATGGGCTTGGCTGTCAGCTCTTCATAGACTGACCACATTGCATACATTTAAACCATCGCGAAACAAGAATTAGGTCATCTGACACGTGCCGCTCTTCATGGGCTTGGCTGTCGGTTCTTCATGGGCTGACCACTTTGCATACATTTAAACCATCGCAAAACAAGAATTAGGCCAGCTGACATGTGCTGCTCTTCATGGGCTTGGCTGTCGGTTCTTCATGCGCTGACCACTTTGCATACATTTAAACCATCGCAAAACAAGTATTAGGTCATCTGACACATGCCACTCTTCATGGGTTGTCTGTCGGATCTTCTTGTGCTGACCACTTTACATAAATTGAAACCGTCGCGAAACACGTATTAGGTCATCTGACACGTGGCGCTCTTCATGGGCTTGGCTTTGGTTCTTCATGGGCTGACCACTTTGCATACATTTAAACCAACGCGACATAAGTATTAGGTCATCTGACATATGCTGCTCTTCATGGGGTTGGCTGTCGGTTCTTCATGGGCTGACCACTTTGCATACATTTGAACCATCGCGACATAAGTATTAGGTAATCTGACACGTGCCACTCTTCATGGGCTTGGCTGTCGGTTCTTCATGGGCTGACCCCTTTACATACACTAAAAGCATCGAAAAAGAAGTATTAGGTCATCTGACACGTTCCACTCTTCATGGGCTTGGCTGTCAGTTCTTCATGGGCTGACCACATTGCATACATTTAAACCAATGCGACCTAAGTATTAGGTCATCTGAAACATCCCGTTCTTTATGGGCTTGGCTGTCGATTCTTCATGGTATGACCACTTTGTATACATTTAAACCATCGCGACATAAGTATTAGGTCATCTAACACGTGCGACTCTTCATAGGCTTGGCTGTAGGTTCTTCATGGGCTGACCACTTTGCATACATTTAAACCAACGCGACTTAAGTATTCGGTCATCTGACGCGTGCCACTCTTCATGGGTTGGCTGTCCGTTCTTCATGGGCTGACCACTTTGCGTACATTTAAACCATTGTGAAACAAGTGTTAGGTCATCTGACACGTGCCACTCTTCATGGGTTGGGTGTCAGTTCTTCATGGGCTGACCACTTTACATAGATTTAAACCATCGCGGAACAAGTGTTAGGTCATCTGACATGTGCCGCTCTTCATGGGCTTGGCTATCTGTTCTTCATGGGCTGGCCACTTTGCATTCATTTAAACCATCGCAAAACAAGTATTAGGTCATCTGACATGTGCCACTCTTCATGGGTTGGCTGTCAGTTCTTGATGGGCTGACCATTTTACATACATTTAAACCACCGTGAAACAAGTATTAGGTCATCTGACGTGTGCCGCTCTTCATGGGCCTGGCTTTGGTTCTTCATGGGCTGACCACTTTGCATACATTTTAACCAACACGACATAAGTATTAGGTCACCTGACACATGCTGATCTTCATGGGCTTGGCTGTCGGCTCTTCATAGACTGACCGCATTGCATACATTTAAACCATCGCGAAACAAGAATTAAGTCATCTGACACATGCCGCTCTTCATGGGCTTGGCTGTCGGTTCTTCATGGGCTGACCACTTTGCATACATTTAAACCATCGCGAAACAAGAATTAGGTCATCTGACATGTGCTGCTCTTCATGGGCTTGGCTGTTGGTTCTTCATGCGCTGACCACTTTGCATACATTTAAACCATCGCAAAACAAGTATTAGGTCATCTGACACATGCCACTCTTCATGGGTTGTCTGTCGGATCTTCTTGTGCTGACCACTTTACATAAATTGAAACCGTCATGAAACACGTATTAGGTCATCTGACACGTGCCGCTCTTCATGGGCTTGGCTTTGGTTCTTCATGGGCTGACCACTTTGCATACATTTAAACCAACGCGACATAAGTATTAGGTCATCTGACATATGCTGCTCTTCATGGGCTTGGCTGTCGGTTCTTCATGGGCTGACCACTTTGCATACATTGGAACCATCGCGACATAAGTATTAGGTAATCTGACACGTGCCACTCTTCATGGGCTTGGCTGTCGGTTCTTCATGGGCTGACCCCTTTACATACACTAAAAGCATCGAAAAAGAAGTATTAGGTCATCTGACACGTGCCACTCTTCATGGGCTTGGCTGTCAGTTCTTCATGGGCTGACCACATTGCATACATTTAAACCAATGCGACCTAAGTATTAGGTCATCTGAAACATCCTGTTCTTCATGGGCTTGGCTGTTGATTCTTCATGGTATGACCACTTTGTATACATTTAAACCATCGCGACATAAGTATTAGGTCATCTAACACGTGCAACTCTTCATAGGCTTGGCTGTAGGTTCTTCATGGGCTGACCACTTTGCATACATTGAAACCAACGCGACTTAAGTATTAGGTCATCTGACACGTACCAGCTCTTCATGGGCTTGGCTGTCGGTTCCTCTTGGGCTAACCACTTTGCATACATTTAAACCAAAGCGACATAATTATTAGGTCATCTGACACGTGCCTTTCTTCAGGGGCTTGGCTGTCTATTCTTCATGGGCTGACCACATTGCATTTCAACCATCACAACATAAGTATTAGATCATATTACACGTGCCAATCTTCATTGGCTTTTCTTTCAGTTCCTCATTGGCTGGCCACATTACATTTAAACCATCGCAACATAACTAATAGGTCGTATTACATGTGCCGCTCTTTATGGGTTTGGCTGTCGGTTCTTCACGGACTGACCACAGTGCATTTAAACCATCGTGACCTAAGTATTAGGTCATATTACACATGGCGCTCTTCATGGGCTTGGCTGTTGGTTTTTCACGGGCTGACCACATTGCATTTAAACCATTGCGACATAAGTATTAGGTCATATTACACATGCCGCTCTTCATGGGCTTGGCTGTCGGTTCTTCATGGACTGACCACATTGCATATAAACCATCGCAACATAAGTATTAGGTCATATTACACATGCTGCTGTTCATGGGGTTGTCTATCGGTGCTTCATGTGCTTACCACATTGCATTTAAACCATTGTGACATAAGTATTAAGTCATATTACACTTGCCGCTCTTCATGGGCTTGGCATTCAGATCTTCACGGGCTGACACATTGCATTTAAACCATTGCGACATAAGTGTTAGGTCATATTACACATGCCACTCTTCTTGGGCTTGATTGTTGGTTCTCCACGGGCTGAGCACATTGCATTTAAACCGTCGCGACATAAGTATTGAGTCATATTACATGTGCTGCTCTTCATGAGCTTGGCTGTTGGTTGTTCACAGGCTGACCACATTGCATTTGAACAATTGCGACATAGGTATTAGGTCATATTACACGTGCTGCTTGTCATCGGCTTGGCTGTCGATGGTCAGTTCGTGGAGAACTGACAGCCAAGCCCATGAAGAGTCGCACGTGTAATATGACCTAATATTTATGTTGCAATGGTTTATATGCAATGTGGTCAGTCTGTGAAGTACCGACAGCCAAGCCCATGAAGAGCGTTACATTTAATATGGCCTAATACTTATGTCGCGATGGTTTAAATGTAATGTGGTCAGCCCTTGAAGAACCGACAACCAAGCCCATAAAGAGAGCTATGTGTAACATGACCTAATACTTATGTCATGATGTTTTTAATGCAATGTAGTCTGCCCGAGAAGAACCGACAGCCAAGTCCATGAAGAGCGGCAGATGTAATATGACCTAATACTTATGTTGCGATGGTTTAAATGCAATGTGGTCAACCCGTGAAGAACCGACAGCCAAGCGCATGAAGAGTGGCATGTGCAATATGACCTAATATTTATGTAGCGATGGTTTAGATGCAATGTGGTCAGCGCGTGAACAACCGACAGTCAAGCCCAAGAAGAGCGGCACCTGTAACATAGCCTAATACTTATGTCGCGATGGTCTACATGCAATGTTGTCAGCCCATGAAGAACTGGCAGCCATGCCCATGAAGAGGAGCACGTGTAACATGACCTAATACTTATGTTGCGCTGGTTTAAATGCAATGTGGTCAGAGTGTAAAGAACTGACAGCCAAGCCAATGAAGAGTGCCACATGTAGTATGACCTAATACTTATGTCGCGATGGTTTAAATGCAATGTAGTCAGCCCATGAGGAACCGACAGACAGGCCCATGAAGATTGGCACGTGTTGCGATGATAGCATATTAGACTTGCAGCTATTCATGGGCTTGGCTTTCAGTTCTGATGGGCTGACGACATTGCATTTAAACCATCGCGACATAAGTATTAGGTAATATTACACGTTCCGATCTTCAGGGGCTTGTCTGTCGGTTCCTCACAGGCTGACCACATTGCATTTAATCCATCACTACTCAAGTATTAGGTCCTATTGCATGTTCTGCTCTTCATGGGCTTGGCTGTCGGTTCTTCATGGGCTGACCACTTTATATACATTTAAACCATTTCGAAACAAATATTAGGTCATCTGACACATGCCGCTCTTCATGGGCTTGGCTGTCGGTTCTTCATGGACTAACCACCTTGCATACATTTAAATCAATGCGAAACAAGTATTAGGTCATCTGACACGTTCCGCTCTTCATGGCCTTGGCTGTCGGTTCTTCATGGGCTGACCACTTTGCGCTCATTTAAACCATCACGACACTAGTATTAGGTCATCTGACACGTGCCACTCTTCATGGGTTGGCTGTTGGTTCTTCATGGGCTGACCACACTTTGCATACATCTAAAGCATCGCGACGTAAGTATAAGTATTAGGTCATCTGACATGTGCCTCTCTTCATGGGCTTGGCTGTCAGTTCTTCATGGGCTGACCACTTTGCATACATATAAACCAACACGGCATAAGTATTAGGTCGTCCGAAACATGCCACTCTTCATGGGATGCCTGTCGGTTCTTCATGGGCTGACCACTCTGCCTATATTTAAACCATCGCGGCATAAGTATTAGGTAATCTGACACGTGCCACTCTTCATGGGTTGGCTGTCGGTTCTTCATGGGCTGACCATTTTACATACATTTAAACCATCACGAAACAAGTATTCGGTCATCTGACGCGTGCCACTCTTCATGGGTTGCTGTCCGTTCTTCATGGGCTGACCACTTTGCATACATTTAAACCATTGTGAAACAAGTGTTAGGTCATCTGACACGTGCCACTCTTCATGGGTTGGGTGTCAGTTCTTCATGGGCTGACCACTTTACATAGATTTAAACCATCGCGGAACAAGTGTTAGGTCATCTGACACATGCCGCTCTTCATGGGCTTGGCTATCTGTTCTTCATGGGCTGGCCACTTTGCATTCATTTAAACCATCGCAAAACAAGTATTAGGTCATCTGACATGTGCCACTCTTCATGGGTTGGCTGTCGGTTCTACATGGGCTGACCATTTTACATACATTTAAACCATCGTGAAACAAGTATTAGGACATCTGACATGTGCCACTCTTCATGGGCTTGGCTTTGGTTCTTCATGGGCTGACCACTTTGCATACATTTTAACCAACACGACATAAGTATTAGGTCATCTGGCACATGCTGATCTTCATGGGCTTGGCTGTCGGCTCTTCATAGACTGACCACATTGCATACATTTAAACCATCGCGAAACAAGAATTAGGTCATCTGACACGTGCCGCTCTTCATGGGCTTGGCTGTCGGTTCTTCATGGGCTGACCACTTTGCATACATTTAAACCATCGCGAAACAAGAATTAGGTCATCTGACATGTGCTGCTCTTCATGGGCTTGGCTGTCGGTTCTTCATGCGCTGACCACTTTGCATACATTTAAACCATCGCAAAACAAGTATTAGGTCATCTGACACATGCCACTCTTCATGGGTTGTCTGTCGGATCTTCTTGTGCTGACCACTTTACATAAATTGAAACTGTCGCGAAACACGTATTAGGTCATCTGACACGTGCCGCTCTTCATGGGCTTGGCTTTGGTTCTTCATGCGCTGACCACTTTGCATACATTTAAACCAACGGGACATAAGTATTAGGTCATCTGACATATGCTGCTCTTCATGGGCTTGGCTGTCGGTTCTTCATGGGTTGACCACTTTGCATACATTTGAACCATCGCATCATAAGTATTAGGTAATCTGACTCGTGCCACTCTTCATGGGCTTGGCTGTCGGTTCTTCATGGGCTGACCCCTTTACATACACTAAAAGCATCGCAAAAGAAGTATTAGGTCATCTGACACATGCCACTCTTCATGGGCTTGACTGTCAGTTCTTCATGGGCTGACCACATTGCGTACATTTAAACCAACGCGACCTAAGTATTAGGTCATCTGAAACATCCCGTTCTTTATGGGCTTGGCTGTTGATTCTTCATGGTATGACCACTTTGTATACATTTAAACCATCGCGACATAAGTATTAGGTCATCTAACACGTGCCACTCTTCATAGGCTTGGCTGTAGGTTCTTCATGGGCTGACCACTTTGCATACATTTAAACCAACGCGACTTAAGTATTAGGTCATCTGACACGTACCAGCTCTTCATGGGCTTGGCTGTCGGTTCCTCTTGGGCCGACCACTTTGCATACATTTCAACCAACACGACATAATTATTAGGTCATCTGACACGTACCTTCCTTCAGGGGCTTGGCTGTCTGTTCTTCATGGGCTGACCACATTGCATTTCAACCATCACAACATAAGTATTAGATCATATTACACGTGCCAATCTTCATTGGCTTTTCTTTCAGTTCCTCATTGGCTGGCCACATTACATTAGGTCATATTACATCAGCCGCTCTTCATGGACTTGGCTTTCAGTTCCTCATTGGGTAGCCACATTGTATTTAAACCATCACAACATAACTATTACGTCATATTAAACATGCCGCTCTTCATGGGCTTGGCTGCTGCTTCTTTATGGGCTGACCACTCAGCGTACATTTAAACCATCGCGAAACAAGTATCAGATCATCTGACACATGCCTCTCTTCATGGGCTTTGCTGTCGGTTCTTCACGGACTGACCACATTGCATTTAAACCAACGGAACATAAGTATTAGGTCATATTACATGTGCCACTCTTCATGGGCTTGGCTGTCAGTTCTTCATGGTCTGACCACTTTGCATACATTTAAGCCAACGTGACATAAGTATTAAGTCATCTGACACATGCCGCTCTTCATGGGCTTGGCTGTCGTTTCTTCATGGGCTGACCACTTTACATACATTTGATCCATTGCGAAACATGTATTAGGCCATCTGACACATGCCGCTCTTCATGGGCTTGGATGTCGGTTCTTCATGGTCTGACCACTTTGCATACATTTAAACCAACGCGACATTAGTATTAGGTCATCTGACACATGCCGCTCTTCATGGGCTTGGCTGTTGGTTCTTCACGGGCTGACCACTTTACACACATTTGAACTATCGCAAAACAAGTATTACGTCATCTGACTAGTGCCTCTCTTCATGGCCTTGCCTGTTGGTTCTTCATAGTCTGACCACTTTGAATACATTTAAACCAATTCGACATAAGTATTAGGTCATCTGACACATGCTGCTCTTCGTGGGCTTGGCTGTTGGTTCTTTATGGACTGACGACTTTGCATACATTTAGCCATCGTGAAACAAGTATTAGGTCATCTGACATGTGCGGCTCTTCATGGGCTTGGCTGTCGGTTCTTCATGTGCTGACCACTTTACATACATTTAAACCAGCGCAAAATAAGTATTAGGTCCTCTGACATGTGCCGCTCTTCATGGGCTTGACTGTCGATTCTTTATGAGCTGACCACTCTGCATACATTTAAACCATCGCGACATAAGTATTAGATCATCTGACACGTGCCACTCTTCATGGGCTTGGCTGTCGGTTCTTCATGGGCTGACCCCTTTACATACACTAAAAGCATCAAAAAAGAAGTATTAGGTCATCTGACACGTGCCACTCTTCATGGGCTTGGCTGTCAGTTCTTCATGGGCTGACCACATTGCATACATTTAAACCAATGCGACCTAAGTATTAGGTCATCTGAAACATCCTGTTCTTTATGGGCTTGGCTGTCGATTCTTCATGGTATGACCACTTTGTATACATTTAAACCATCGCGACATAAGTATTAGGTCATCTAACACGTGCCACTCTTCATAGGCTTGGCTGTAGGTTCTTCATGGGCTGACCACTTTGCATACATTTAAACCAGCGCGACTTAAGTATTAGGTCATCTGACACGTACCAGCTCTTCATGGGCTTGGCTGTCGGTTCCTCTTGGGCTAACCACTTTGCATACATTTAAACCAAAGCGACATAATTATTAGGTCATCTGACACGTGCCTTTCTACAGGGGCTTGGCTGTCTATTCTTCATGGGCTGACCACATTGCATTTCAACCATCACAACATAAGTATTAGATCATATTACACGTGCCAATCTTCATTGGCTTTTCTTTCAGTTCCTCATTGGCTGGCCACATTACATTTAAACCATCGCAACATAACTAATAGGTCGTATTACATGTGCCGCTCTTTATGGGTTTGGCTGTCGGTTCTTCACGGACTGACCACAGTGCATTTAAACCATCGTGACCTAAGTATTAGGTCATATTACACATGGCGCTCTTCATGGGCTTGGCTGTTGGTTTTTCACGGGCTGACCACATTGCATTTAAACCATTGCGACATAAGTATTAGGTCATATTACACATGCTGCTGTTCATGGGCTTGTCTATCGGTTCTTCATGTGCTTACCACATTGCATATAAACCATCGCAACATAAGTATTAGGTCATATTACACTTTCCGCTCTTCATGGGCTTGGCATTCAGATCTTCATGGGCTGACACATTGCATTTAAACCATCGCGACATAAGTGTTAGGTCATATTACACATGCCACTCTTCTTGGGCTTGATTGTTGGTTCTCCACGGGCTGAGCACATTGCATTTAAACCGTCGCGACATAAGTATTGAGTCATATTACACGTGCTGCTCTTCATGAGCTTGGCTGTTGGTTGTTCACAGGCTGACCACATTGCATTTAAACAATTGCGACATAGGTATTAGGTCATATTACACGTGCTGCTTGTCATGGGCTTGGCTGTCGATGGTCAGTTCCTGGAGAACTGACAGCCAAGCCCATGAAGAGTCGCACATGTAATATGACCTAATATTTATGTTGCAATGGTTTATATGCAATGTGGTCAGTCTGTGAAGTACCGACAGCCAAGCCCATGAAGAGCGTTACATTTAATATGGCCTAATACTTATGTCGCGATGGTTTAAATGTAATGTGGTCAGCCCTTGAAGAACCGACAACCAAGCCCATAAAGAGAGCTATGTGTAACATGACCTAATACTTATGTCATGATGTTTTTAATGCAATGTAGTCTGCCCGAGAAGAACCGACAGCCAAGTCCATGAAGAGCGGCAGATGTAATATGACCTAATACTTATGTTGCGATGGTTTAAATGCAATGTGGTCAACCCGTGAAGAACCGACAGCCAAGCACATGAAGAGTGGCATGTGCAATATGACCTAATATTTATGTAGCGATGGTTTAGAAGCAATGTGATCAGCCCGTGGACAACCGACAGTCAAGCCCAAGAAGAGCGGCACCTGTAACAAGGCCTAATACTTATGTCGCGATGGTCTAAATGCAATGTTGTCAGCCCGTGAAGAACTGGCAGCCATGCCCATGAAGAGGAGCACGTGTAACATGACCTAATACTTATGTTGCGCTGGTTTAAATGCAATGTGGTCAGAGTGTAAAGAACTGACAGCCAAGCCAATGAAGAGTGGCACATGTAGTATGACCTAATACTTATGTCGCGATGGTTTAAATGCAATGTAGTCAGCCCATGAGGAACCGACAGACAGGCCCATGAAGATTGGCACGTGTTCCGATGATAGCATATTAGACTTGCAGCTGTTCATGGGCTTGGCTTTCAGTTCTGATGGGCTGACGACATTGCATTTAAACCATCGCGACATAAGTATTAGGTAATATTACACGTTCCGATCTTCAGGGGCTTGGCTGTCGGTTCCTCACAGGCTGACCACATTGCATTTAATCCATCACTACTCAAGTATTAGGTCCTATTGCATGTTCTGCTCTTCATGGGCTTGGCTGTCAGTTCTTCATGGGCTGACCACTTTATATACATTTAAACCATTTCGAAACAAATATTAGGTCATCTGACACATGCCGCTCTTCATGGGCTTGGCTGTCGGTTCTTCATGGACTAACCACCTTGCATACATTTAAATCAACGCGAAACAAGTATTAGGTCATCTGACACGTTCCGCTCTTCATGGCCTTGGCTGTCGGTTCTTCATGGGCTGACCACTTTGCACACATTTAAACCATCACGACACAAGTATTAGGTCATCTGACACGTGCCACTCTTCATGGGTTGGCTGTTGGTTCTTCATGGGCTGACCACACTTTGCATACATCTAAACCATCGCGACGTAAGTATAAGTATTAGGTCATCTGACATGTGCCTCTCTTCATGGGCTTGGCTGTCGGTTCTCCATGGGCTGACCACTTTGCATACATATAAACCAACATGGCATAAGTATTAGGTCGTCCGAAACATGCCACTCTTCATGGGATGCCTGTCGGTTCTTCATGGGCTGACCACTCTGCCTATATTTAAACCATCGCGGCATAAGTATTAGGTAATCTGACATGTGCCACTCTTCATGGGTTGGCTGTCGGTTCTTCATGGGCTGACCATTTTACATACATTTAAACCATCACGAAACAAGTATTCGGTCATCTGACGCGTGCCACTCTTCATGGGTTGGCTGTCCGTTCTTCATGGGCTGACCACTTTGCATACATTTAAACCATTGTGAAACAAGTGTTAGGTCATCTGACACGTGCCACTCTTCATGGGTTGGGTGTCAGTTCTTCATGGGCTGACCACTTTACATAGATTTAAACCATCGCAGAACAAGTGTTAGGTCATCTGACACGTGCCGCTCTTCATGGGCTTGGCTATCTGTTCTTCATGGGCTGGCCACTTTGCATTCATTTAAACCATCGCAAAACAAGTATTAGGTCATCTGACATGTGCCACTCTTCATGGGTTGGCTGTCGGTTCTTCATGGCCTGACCTTTTTACATACATTTAAACCATCATGAAACAAGTATTAGGTCATCTGACATGTGCCGCTCTTCATGGGCTTGGCTTTGGTTCTTCATGGGCTGACCACTTTGCATACATTTTAACCAACACGACATAAGTATTAGGTCATCTGACACATGCTGATCTTCATGGGCTTGGCTGTCGGCTCTTCTTAGACTGACCACATTGCATACATTTAAACTATCGCGAAACAAGAATTAGGTCATCTGACACGTGCCGCTCTTCATGGGCTTGGCTGTCGGTTCTTCATGGGCTGACCACTTTGCATACATTTAAACCATCGCGAAACAAGAATTAGGTCATCTGACATGTGCTGCTCTTCATGGGCTTGGCTGTCGGTTCTTCATGCGCTGACCACTTTGCATACATTTAAACCATCGCAAAACAAGTATTAGGTCATCTGACACATGCCACTCTTCATGGGTTGTCTGTCGGATCTTCTTGTGCTGACCACTTTACATCAATTGAAACCGTCGCGAAACATGTATTAGGTCATCTGACACGTGCCTCTCTTCATGGGCTTGGCTTTGGTTCTTCATGGGCTGACCACTTTACATACATTTAAACCAACGCGACATAAGTATTAGGTCATCTGACATATGCTGCTCTTCATGGGCTTGGCTGTCGGTTCTTCATGGGTTGACCACTTTGCATACATTTGAACTATCGCGTCATAAGTATTAGGTAATCTGACACGTGCCACTCTTCATGGGCTTGGCTGTCAGTTCTTCATGGGCTGACCCCTTTACATACACTAAAAGCATCGCAAAAGAAGTATTAGGTCATCTGACACATGCCACTCTTCATGGGCTTGACTGTCAGTTCTTCATGGGCTGACCACATTGCGTACATTTAAACCAATGCGACCTAAGTATTAGGTCATCTGAAACATCCCGTTCTTTATGGGCTTGGCTGTTGATTCTTCATGGTATTACCACTTTGCATACATTTTATCCAATGCGACATAATTATTAGGTCATCTGACACGTGCCTTTCTTCAGGGGCTTGGCTGTCTATTCTTCATGGGCTGACCACATTGCATTTCAACCATCACAACATAAGTATTAGATCATATTACACGTGCCAATCTTCATTGGCTTTTCTTTTAGTTCCTCATTGGCTGGCCACATTACATTAGGTCATATTACATCAGGCGCTCTTCATGGACTTGGCTTTCAGTTCCTCATTGGGTGGCCACATTGTATTTAAACCATCACAACATAACTATTACGTCATATTAAACATGCCGCTCTTCATGGGCTTGGCAGCTGCTTCTTTATGGGCTGACCACTCAGCGTACATTTAAACCATCGCGAAACAAGTATCAGATCATCTGACACATGCCTCTCTTCATGGGCTTTGCTGTCGGTTCTTCACGGACTGACCACATTGCATTTAAACCAACGGAACATAAGTATTAGGTCATATTACATGTGCCACTCTTCATGGGCTTGGCTGTCAGTTCTTCATGGTCTGACCACTTTGCATACATTTAAGCCAACTGGACATAAGTATTAAGTCATCTGACACATGCCGCTCTTCATGGGCTTGGCTGTCGGTTCTTCATGGGCTGACCACTTTACATACATTTGATCCATTGCGAAACATGTATTAGGCCATCTGACACATGCCGCTCTTCATGGGCTTGGATGTCGGTTCTTCATGGTCTGACCACTTTGCATACATTTAAACCAACGCGACATTAGTATTAGGTCATCTGACACATGCCGCTCTTCATGGGCTTGGCTGTTGGTTCTTCATGGGCTGACCACTTTACACACATTTGAACTATCGCGAAACAAGTATTACATCATCTGACTAGTGCCTCTCTTCATGGCCTTGCCTGTTGGTTCTTCATAGTCTGACCACTTTGAATACATTTAAACCAATGCGACATAAGTATTAGGTCATCTGACACATGCTGCTCTTCATGGGCTTGGCTGTTGGTTCTTTATGGACTGACGACTTTGCATACATTTAGCCATCGTGAAACAAGTATAGGTCATCTGACATGTGCCGCTCTTCATGGGCTTGGCTGTCGGTTCTTCATGGGCTGACCACTTTGCATACATATAAACCAACACGACATAAGTATTAGGTTGTCCGAAACATGCCACTCTTCATGGGATGCCTGTCGGTTCTTCATGGGCTGACCACTCTGCATATATTTAAACCATCGCGGCATAAGTATTAGGTAATCTGACACGTGCCACTCTTCATGGGTTGGCTGTCGGTTCTTCATGGGCTGACCATTTTACATACATTTAAACCATCACAAAACAAGTATTCGGTCATCTGACGCGTGCCACTCTTCATGGGTTGGCTGTCCGTTCTTCATGGGCTGACCACTTTGCATACATTTAAACCATTGTGAACCAAGTGTTAGGTCATCTGACACGTGCCACTATTCATGGGTTGGGTGTCAGTTCTTCATGGGCTGACCACTTTACATAGATTTAAACCATCGCGGAACAAGTGTTAGGTCATCTGACACGTTCCGCTCTTCATGGGCTTGGCTATCTGTTCTTCATGGGCTGGCCACTTAGCATTCATTTAAACCATCGCAAAACAAGTATTAGGTCATCTGACATGTGCCACTCTTCATGGGTTGGCTGTCGGTTCTTCATGGGCTGACCATTTTACATACATTTAAACCATCGTGAAACAAGTATTAGGTCATCTGACATGTGCCACTCTTCGTGGGCTTGGCTTTGGTTCTTCATGGGCTGACCACTTTGCATACATTTTAACCAACACGACATAAGTATTAGGTCATCTGACACATGCTGATCTTCATGGGCTTGGCTGTCGGCTCTTCATAGACTGACCACATTGCATACATTTAAACCATCGCAAAACAAGAATTAGGTCATCTGACATGTGCCGCTCTTCATGGGCTTGGCTGTCGGTTCTTCATGGGCTGACCACTTTGCATACATTTAAACCATCGCGAAACAAGAATTAGGTCATCTGACGTGCTGCTCTTCATGGGCTTGGCTGTCGGTTCTTCATGCGCTGACCACTTTGCATACATTTAAACCATCGCAAAACAAGTATTAGGTCATCTGACACATGCCACTCTTCATGGGTTGTCTGTCGGATCTTCTTGTGCTGACCACTTTACATCAATTGAAACCGTCGCGAAACATGTATTAGGTCATCTGACACGTGCCGCTCTTCATGGGCTTGGCTTTGGTTCTTCATGGGCTGACCACTTTGCATACATTTAAACCAACGTGACATAAGTATTAGGTCATCTGACATATGCTGCTCTTCATGGGCTTGGCTGTCGGTTCTTCATGGGTTGACCACTTTGCATACATTTGAACCATCGCGTCATAAGTATTAGGTAATCTGACACGTGCCACTCTTCATGGGCTTGGCTGTCGGTTCTTCATGGGCTGACCCCTTTACATACACTAAAAGCATCGCAAAAGAAGTATTAGGTCATCTGACACATGCCACTCTTCATGGGCTTGACTGTCAGTTCTTCATGGGCTGACCACATTGCGTACATTTAAACCAATGCGACCTAAGTATTAGGTCATCTGAAACATCCCGTTCTTTATGGGCTTGGCTGTTGATTCTTCATGGTATTACCACTTTGCATACATTTTAACCAATGCGACATAATTATTAGGTCATCTGACACGTGCCTTTCTTCAGGGGCTTGGCTGTCTATTCTTCATGGGCTGACCACATTGCATTTCAACCATCACAACATAAGTATTAGATCATATTACACGTGCCAATCTTCATTGGCTTTTCTTTTAGTTCCTCATTGGCTGGCCACATTACATTAGGTCATATTACATGAGGTGCTCTTCATGGACTTGGCTTTCAGTTCCTCCTTGGGTGGCCACATTGTATTTAAACCATCACAACATAACTATTACGTCATACTAAACATGCCGCTCTTCATGGGCTTGGCAGCTGCTTCTTTATGGGTTGACCACTCAGCGTACATTTAAACCATCGCGAAACAAGTATCAGATCATCTGACACATGCCTCTCTTCATGGGCTTTACTGTCGGTTCTTCACGGACTGACCACATTGCATTTAAACCAACGGAACATAAGTATTAGGTCATATTACATGTGCCACTCTTCATGGGCTTGGCTGTCAGTTCTTCATGGTCTGACCACTTTGCATACATTTAAGCCAACGTGACATAAGTATTAAGTCATCTGACACATGCCGCTCTTCATGGGCTTGGCTGTCGGTTCTTCATGGGCTGACCACTTTACATACATTTGATCCATTGCGAAACATGTATTAGGCCATCTGACACATGCCGCTCTTCATGGGCTTGGATGTCGGTTCTTCATGGTCTGACCACTTTGCATACATTTAAACCAACGCGACATTAGTATTAGGTCATCTGACACATGCCGCTCTTCATGGGCTTGGCTGTTGGTTCTTCATGGGCTGACCACTTTACACACATTTGAACTATCGCGAAACAAGTATTACGTCATCTGACTAGTGCCTCTCTTCATGGCCTTGCCTGTTGGTTCTTCATAGTCTGACCACTTTGAATACATTTAAACCAATGCGACATAAGTATTAGGTCATCTGACACATGCTGCTCTTCATGGGCTTGGCTGTTGGTTCTTTATGGACTGACGACTTTGCATACATTTAGCCATCGTGAAACAAGTATTAGGTCATCTGACATATGCCGCTCTTCATGGGCTTAGCTGTCGGTTCTTCATGGGCTGACCACTTTGCATACATATAAACCAACACGACATAAGTATTAGGTTGTCCGAAACATGCCACTCTTCATGGGATGCCTGTCGGTTCTTCATGGGCTGACCACTCTGCATATATTTAAACCATCGCGGCATAAGTATTAGGTAATCTGACACGTGCCACTCTTCATGGGTTGGCTGTCGGTTCTTCATGGGCTGACCATTTTACATACATTTAAACCATCACGAAACAAGTATTCGGTCATCTGACGCGTGCCACTCTTCATGGGTTGGCTGTCCGTTCTTCATGGGCTGACCACTTTGCATACATTTAAACCATTGTGAACCAAGTGTTAGGTCATCTGACACGTGCCACTCTTCATGGGTTGGGTGTCAGTTCTTCATGGGCTGACCACTTTACATAGATTTAAACCATCGCGGAACAAGTGTTAGGTCATCTGACACGTGCCGCTCTTCATGGGCTTGGCTATCTGTTCTTCATGGGCTGGCCACTTTGCATTCATTTAAACCATCGCAAAACAAGAATTAGGTCATCTGACATGTGCCACTCTTCATGGGTTGGCTGTCGGTTCTTCATGGGCTGACCATTTCACATACATTTAAACCATCGTGAAACAAGTATTAGGTCATCTGACATGTGCCACTCTTCGTGGGCTTGGCTTTGGTTCTTCATGGGCTGACCACTTTGCATACATTTTAACCAACACGACATAAGTATTAGGTCATCTGACACATGCTGATCTTCATGGGCTTGGCTGTCGGCTCTTCATAGACTGACCACATTGCATACATTTAAACCATCGCGAAACAAGAATTAGGTCATCTGACATGTGCCGCTCTTCATGGGCTTGGCTGTCGGTTCTTCATGGGCTGACCACTTTGCATACATTTAAACCATCGCGAAACAAGAATTAGGTCATCTGACGTGCTGCTCTTCATGGGCTTGGCTGTCGGTTCTTCATGCGCTGACCACTTTGCATACATTTAAACCATCGCAAAACAAGTATTAGGTCATCTGACACATGCCACTCTTCATGGGTTGTCTGTCGGATCTTCTTGTGCTCACCACTTTACATCAATTGAAACCGTCGCGAAACATGTATTAGGTCATCTGACACGTGCCGCTCTTCATGGGCTTGGCTTTGGTTCTTCATGGGCTGACCACTTTGCATACATTTAAACCAACGCGACATAAGTATTAGGTCATCTGACATATGCTGCTCTTCATGGGCTTGGCTGTCGGTTCTTCATGGGTTGACCACTTTGCATACATTTGAACCATCGCGTCATAAGTATTAGGTAATCTGACATGTGCCACTCTTCATGGGCTTGGCTGTCGGTTCTTCATGGGCTGACCCCTTTACGTACACTAAAAGCATCGCAAAAGAAGTATTAGGTCATCTGACACATGCCACTCTTCATGGGCTTGACTGTCAGTTCTTCATGGGCTGACCACATTGCGTACATTTAAACCAATGCGACCTAAGTATTAGGTCATCTGAAACATCCCGTTCTTTATGGGCTTGGCTGTTGATTCTTCATGGTATTACAACTTTGCATACATTTTAACCAATGCGACATAATTATTAGGTCATCTGACACGTGCCTTTCTTCAGGGGCTTGGCTGTCTATTCTTCATGGGCTGACCACATTGCATTTCAACCATCACAACATAAGTATTAGATCATATTACACGTGCCGATCTTCATTGGCTTTTCTTTAAGTTCCTCATTGGCTGGCCACATTACATTAGGTCATATTACATCAGGCGCTCTTCATGGACTTGGCTTTCAGTTCCTCATTGGCTGGCCACATTGTATTTAAACCATCACAACATAACTATTACGTCATATTAAACATACCGCTCTTCATGGGCTTGGCAGCTGCTTCTTTATGGGCTGACCACTCAGCGTACATTTAACCCATCGCGAAACAAGTATCAGATCATCTGACACATGCCTCTCTTCATGGGCTTTGCTGTCGGTTCTTCACGGACTGACCACATTGCATTTAAACCAACGGAACATAAGTATTAGGTCATATTACATGTGCCACTCTTCATGGGCTTGGCTGACAGTTCTTCATGGTCTGACCACTTTGCATACATTTAAGCCAACGTGACATAAGTATTAAGTCATCTGACACATGCCGCTCTTCATGGGCTTGGCTGTCGGTTCTTCATGGGCTGACCACTTTACATACATTTGATCCATTGCGAAACATGTATTAGGCCATCTGACACATGCCGCTCTTCATGGGCTTGGATGTCGGTTCTTCATGGTCTGACCACTTTGCATACATTTAAACCAACGCGACATTAGTATTAGGTCATCTGACACATGCCGCTCTTCATGGGCTTGGCTGTTGGTTCTTCATGGGCTGACCACTTTACACACATTTGAACTATCGCGAAACAAGTATTACATCATCTGACTAGTGCCTCTCTTCATGGCCTTGCCTGTTGGTTCTTCATAGTCTGACCACTTTGAATACATTTAAACCAATGCGACATAAGTATTAGGTCATCTGACACATGCTGCTCTTCATGGGCTTGGCTGTTGGTTCTTTATGGACTGACGACTTTGCATACATTTAGCCATCGTGAAACAAGTATTAGGTCATCTGACATGTGCCGCTCTTCATGGGCTTGGCTGTCGGTTCTTCATGGGCTGACCACTTTGCATACATATAAACCAACACGACATAAGTATTAGGTTGTCCGAAACATGCCACTCTTCATGGGATGCCTGTCGGTTCTTCATGGGCTGACCACTCTGCATATATTTAAACCATCGCGGCATAAGTATTAGGTAATCTGACACGTGCCACTCTTCATGGGTTGGCTGTCGGTTCTTCATGGGCTGACCATTTTACATACATTTAAACCATCACGAAACAAGTATTCGGTCATCTGACGCGTGCCACTCTTCATGGGTTGGCTGTCCGTTCTTCATGGGCTGACCACTTTGCATACATTTAAACCATTGTGAACCAAGTGTTAGGTCATCTGACACGTGCCACTATTCATGGGTTGGGTGTCAGTTCTTCATGGGCTGACCACTTTACATAGATTTAAACCATCGCGGAACAAGTGTTAGGTCATCTGACACGTTCCGCTCTTCATGGGCTTGGCTATCTGTTCTTCATGGGCTGGCCACTTTGCATTCATTTAAACCATCGCAAAACAAGTATTAGGTCATCTGACATGTGCCACTCTTCATGGGTTGGCTGTCGGTTCTTCATGGGCTGACCATTTTACATACATTTAAACCATCGTGAAACAAGTATTAGGTCATCTGACATGTGCCACTCTTCGTGGGCTTGGCTTTGGTTCTTCATGGGCTGACCACTTTGCATACATTTTAACCAACACGACATAAGTATTAGGTCATCTGACACATGCTGATCTTCATGGGCTTGGCTGTCGGCTCTTCATAGACTGACCACATTGCATACATTTAAACCATCGCAAAACAAGAATTAGGTCATCTGACATGTGCCGCTCTTCATGGGCTTGGCTGTCGGTTCTTCATGGGCTGACCACTTTGCATACATTTAAACCATCGCGAAACAAGAATTAGGTCATCTGACGTGCTGCTCTTCATGGGCTTGGCTGTCGGTTCTTCATGCGCTGACCACTTTGCATACATTTAAACCATCGCAAAACAAGTATTAGGTCATCTGACACATGCCACTCTTCATGGGTTGTCTGTCGGATCTTCTTGTGCTGACCACTTTACATCAATTGAAACCGTCGCGAAACATGTATTAGGTCATCTGACATGTGCCGCTCTTCATGGGCTTGGCTTTGGTTCTTCATGGGCTGACCACTTTGCATACATTTAAACCAACGTGACATAAGTATTAGGTCATCTGACATATGCTGCTCTTCATGGGCTTGGCTGTCGGTTCTTCATGGGTTGACCACTTTGCATACATTTGAACCATCGCGTCATAAGTATTAGGTAATCTGACACGTGCCACTCTTCATGGGCTTGGCTGTCGGTTCTTCATGGGCTGACCCCTTTACATACACTAAAAGCATCGCAAAAGAAGTATTAGGTCATCTGACACATGCCACTCTTCATGGGCTTGACTGTCAGTTCTTCATGGGCTGACCACATTGCATACATTTAAACCAATGCGACCTAAGTATTAGGTCATCTGAAACATCCCGTTCTTTATGGGCTTGGCTGTTGATTCTTCATGGTATTACCACTTTGCATACATTTTAACCAATGCGACATAATTATTAGGTCATCTGACACGTGCCTTTCTTCAGGGGCTTGGCTGTCTATTCTTCATGGGCTGACCACATTGCATTTCAACCATCACAACATAAGTATTAGATCATATTACACGTGCCAATCTTCATTGGCTTTTCTTTTAGTTCCTCATTGGCTGGCCACATTACATTAGGTCATATTACATGAGGTGCTCTTCATGGACTTGGCTTTCAGTTCCTCCTTGGGTGGCCACATTGTATTTAAACCATCACAACATAACTATTACGTCATACTAAACATGCCGCTCTTCATGGGCTTGGCAGCTGCTTCTTTATGGGTTGACCACTCAGCGTACATTTAAACCATCGCGAAACAAGTATCAGATCATCTGACACATGCCTCTCTTCATGGGCTTTACTGTCGGTTCTTCACGGACTGACCACATTGCATTTAAACCAACGGAACATAAGTATTAGGTCATATTACATGTGCCACTCTTCATGGGCTTGGCTGTCAGTTCTTCATGGTCTGACCACTTTGCATACATTTAAGCCAACGTGACATAAGTATTAAGTCATCTGACACATGCCGCTCTTCATGGGCTTGGCTGTCGGTTCTTCATGGGCTGACCACTTTACATACATTTGATCCATTGCGAAACATATATTAGGCCATCTGACACATGCCGCTCTTCATGGGCTTGGATGTCGGTTCTTCATGGTCTGACCACTTTGCATACATTTAAACCAACGCGACATTAGTATTAGGTCATCTGACACATGCCGCTCTTCATGGGCTTGGCTGTTGGTTCTTCATGGGCTGACCACTTTACACACATTTGAACTATCGCGAAACAAGTATTACGTCATCTGACTAGTGCCTCTCTTCATGGCCTTGCCTGTTGGTTCTTCATAGTCTGACCACTTTGAATACATTTAAACCAATGCGACATAAGTATTAGGTCATCTGACACATGCTGCTCTTCATGGGCTTGGCTGTTGGTTCTTTATGGACTGACGACTTTGCATACATTTAGCCATCATGAAACAAGTATTAGGTCATCTGACATATGCCGCTCTTCATGGGCTTAGCTGTCGGTTCTTCATGGGCTGACCACTTTGCATACATATAAACCAACACGACATAAGTATTAGGTTGTCCGAAACATGCCACTCTTCATGGGATGCCTGTCGGTTCTTCATGGGCTGACCACTCTGCATATATTTAAACCATCGCGGCATAAGTATTAGGTAATCTGACACGTGCCACTCTTCATGGGTTGGCTGTCGGTTCTTCATGGGCTGACCATTTTACATACATTTAAACCATCACGAAACAAGTATTCGGTCATCTGACGCGTGCCACTCTTCATGGGTTGGCTGTCCGTTCTTCATGGGCTGACCACTTTGCATACATTTAAACCATTGTGAACCAAGTGTTAGGTCATCTGACACGTGCCACTCTTCATGGGTTGGGTGTCAGTTCTTCATGGGCTGACCACTTTACATAGATTTAAACCATCGCAGAACAAGTGTTAGGTCATCTGACACGTGCCGCTCTTCATGGGCTTGGCTATCTGTTCTTCATGGGCTGGCCACTTTGCATTCATTTAAACCATCGCAAAACAAGAATTAGGTCATCTGACATGTGCCACTCTTCATGGGTTGGCTGTCGGTTCTTCATGGGCTGACCATTTCACATACATTTAAACCATCGTGAAACAAGTATTAGGTCATCTGACATGTGCCACTCTTCGTGGGCTTGGCTTTGGTTCTTCATGGGCTGACCACTTTGCATACATTTTAACCAACACGACATAAGTATTAGGTCATCTGACACATGCTGATCTTCATGGGCTTGGCTGTCGGCTCTTCATAGACTGACCACATTGCATACATTTAAACCATCGCGAAACAAGAATTAGGTCATCTGACATGTGCCGCTCTTCATGGGCTTGGCTGTTGGTTCTTCATGGGCTGACCACTTTGCATACATTTAAACCATCGCGAAACAAGAATTAGGTCATCTGACGTGCCGCTCTTCATGGGCTTGGCTGTCGGTTCTTCATGCGCTGACCACTTTGCATACATTTAAACCATCGCAAAACAAGTATTAGGTCATCTGACACATGCCACTCTTCATGGGTTGTCTGTCGGATCTTCTTGTGCTCACCACTTTACATCAATTGAAACCGTCGCGAAACATGTATTAGGTCATCTGACACGTGCCGCTCTTCATGGGCTTGGCTTTGGTTCTTCATGGGCTGACCACTTTGCATACATTTAAACCAACGCGACATAAGTATTAGGTCATCTGACATATGCTGCTCTTCATGGGCTTGGCTGTCGGTTCTTCATGGGTTGACCACTTTGCATACATTTGAACCATCGCGTCATAAGTATTAGGTAATCTGACATGTGCCACTCTTCATGGGCTTGGCTGTCGGTTCTTCATGGGCTGACCCCTTTACGTACACTAAAAGCATCGCAAAAGAAGTATTAGGTCATCTGACACATGCCACTCTTCATGGGCTTGACTGTCAGTTCTTCATGGGCTGACCACATTGCGTACATTTAAACCAATGCGACCTAAGTATTAGGTCATCTGAAACATCCCGTTCTTTATGGGCTTGGCTGTTGATTCTTCATGGTATTACAACTTTGCATACATTTTAACCAATGCGACATAATTATTAGGTCATCTGACACGTGCCTTTCTTCAGGGGCTTGGCTGTCTATTCTTCATGGGCTGACCACATTGCATTTCAACCATCACAACATAAGTATTAGATCATATTACACGTGCCGATCTTCATTGGCTTTTCTTTAAGTTCCTCATTGGCTGGCCACATTACATTAGGTCATATTACATCAGGCGCTCTTCATGGACTTGGCTTTCAGTTCCTCATTGGGTGGCCACATTGTATTTAAACCATCACAACATAACTATTACGTCATATTAAACATACCGCTCTTCATGGGCTTGGCAGCTGCTTCTTTATGGGCTGACCACTCAGCGTACATTTAACCCATCGCGAAACAAGTATCAGATCATCTGACACATGCCTCTCTTCATGGGCTTTGCTGTCGGTTCTTCACGGACTGACCACATTGCATTTAAACCAACGGAACATAAGTATTAGGTCATATTACATGTGCCACTCTTCATGGGCTTGGCTGACAGTTCTTCATGGTCTGACCACTTTGCATACATTTAAGCCAACGTGACATAAGTATTAAGTCATCTGACACATGCCGCTCTTCATGGGCTTGGCTGTCGGTTCTTCATGGGCTGACCACTTTACATACATTTGATCCATTGTGAAACATGTATTAGGCCATCTGACACATGCCGCTCTTCATGGGCTTGGATGTCGGTTCTTCATGGTCTGACCACTTTGCATACATTTAAACCAACGCGACATTAGTATTAGGTCATCTGACACATGCCACTCTTCATGGGCTTGGCTGTTGGTTCTTCATGGGCTGACCACTTTACACACATTTGAACTATCGCGAAACAAGTATTACGTCATCTGACTAGTGCCTCTCTTCATGGCCTTGCCTGTTGGTTCTTCATAGTCTGACCACTTTGAATACATTTAAACCAATGCGACATAAGTATTAGGTCATCTGACACATGCTGCTCTTCATGGGCTTGGCTGTTGGTTCTTTATGGACTGACGACTTTGCATACATTTAGCCATCGTGAAACAAGGATTAGGTCATCTGACATGTGCCGCTCTTCATGGGCTTGGCTGTCGGTTCTTCATGGGCTGACCACTTTGCATACATATAAACCAACACGACATAAGTATTAGGTTGTCCGAAACATGCCACTCTTCATGGGATGCCTGTCGGTTCTTCATGGGCTGACCACTCTGCATATATTTAAACCATCGCGGCATAAGTATTAGGTAATCTGACACGTGCCACTCTTCATGGGTTGGCTGTCGGTTCTTCATGGGCTGACCATTTTACATACATTTAAACCATCACGAAACAAGTATTTGGTCATCTGACGCGTGCCACTCTTCATGGGTTGGCTGTCCGTTCTTCATGGGCTGACCACTTTGCATACATTTAAACCATTGTGAACCAAGTGTTAGGTCATCTGACACGTGCCACTCTTCATGGGTTGGGTGTCAGTTCTTCATGGGCTGACCACTTTACATAGATTTAAACCATCACGGAACAAGTGTTAGGTCATCTGACACGTGCCGCTCTTCATGGGCTTGGCTATCTGTTCTTCATGGGCTGGCCACTTTGCATTCATTTAAACCATCGCAAAACAAGTATTAGGTCATCTGACATGTGCCATCCTTCATGGGTTGGCTGTCGGTTCTTCATGGGCTGACCATTTTACATACATTTAAACCATCGTGAAACAAGTTTTAGGTCATCTGACATGTGCCACTCTTCGTGGGCTTGGCTTTGGTTCTTCATGGGCTGACCACTTTGCATACATTTTAACCAATACGACATAAGTATTAGGTCATCTGACACATGCTGATCTTCATGGGCTTGGCTGTCGGCTCTTCATAGACTGACCACATTGCATACATTTAAACCATCGCAAAACAAGAATTAGGTCATCTGACACGTGCCGCTCTTCATGGGCTTGGCTGTCGGTTCTTCATGGGCTGACCACTTTGCATACATTTAAACCATCGTGAAACAAGAATTAGGTCATCTGACGTGCTGCTCTTCATGGGCTTGGCTGTCGGTTCTTCATGCGCTGACCACTTTGCATACATTTAAACCATCGCAAAACAAGTATTAGGTCATCTGACACATGCCAGTCTTCATGGCTTGTCTGTCGGATCTTCTTGTGGTGACCACTTTACATAAATTGAAACCGTCGCGAAACACGTATTAGGTCATCTGACACGTGCTGCTCTTCATGGGCTTGGCTGTTGGTTCTTCATGGGCTGACCACTTTACACACATTTGAACTATCGCGAAACAAGTATTACGTCATCTGACTAGTGCCTCTCTTCATGGGCATGCCTGTTGGTTCTTCATAGTCTGACCACTTTGAATACATTTAAACCAATGCGACATAAGTATTAGGTCATCTGACATATGCCGCTCTTCATGGGCTTGGCTGTTGGTTCTTTATGGACTGACGACTTTGCATATATTTAGCCATCGTGAAACAAGTATTAGGTCATCTGACATGTGCGGCTCTTCATGGGCTTGGCTGTTGGTTTTTCATGTGCTGACCACTTTACATACATTTAAACCAGCGCAAAACAAGTATTAGGTCCTCTGACATGTGCCGCTCTTCATGGGCTTGACTGTCGATTCTTTATGAGCTGACCACTCTGTATAAATTTAAACCATCGTGACATAAGTATTAGATCATCTGACACGTGCCACTCTTCATGGCCTTGGCTGTCGGTTCTTCATGGGCTGACCACTTTGCATACATATAAACCAACACAACATAAGTATTAGGTTGTCCGAAACATGCCACTCTTCATGGGATGCCTGTCGGTTCTTCATGGGCTGACCACTCTGCATATATTTAAACCATCGCGGCATAAGTATTAGGTAATCTGACACGTGCCACTCTTCATGGGTTGGCTGTCGGTTCTTCATGGGCTGACCATTTTACATACATTTAAACCATCACGAAACAAGTATTCGGTCATCTGACGCGTGCCACTCTTCATGGGTTGGCTGTCCGTTCTTCATGGGCTGACCACTTTGCATACATTTAAACCATTGCAAAACAAGTGTTAGGTCATCTGACACGTGCCACTCTTCATGGGTTGGGTGTCAGTTCTTCATGGGCTGACCACTTTACATAGATTTAAACCATCGCGGAACAAGTGTTAGGTCATCTGACATGTGCCACCCTTTATGGGCTTGGCTATCTGTTCTTCATGGGCTGGCCACTTTGCATTCATTTAAACCATCGCAAAACAAGTATTAGGTCATCTGACATGTGCCACTCTTCATGGGTTGGCTGTCGGTTCTTCATGGGCTGACCATTTTACATACATTTAAACCATCGTGAAACAAGTATTAGGTCATCTGACATGTGCCATTCTTCATGGGCTTGGCTTTGGTTCTTCATGGGCTGACCACTTTGCATACATTTTAACCAACACGACATAAGTATTACGTCATCTGACACATGCTGATCTTCATGGGCTTGGCTGTCGGCTCTTCGTAGACTGACCACATTGCATATATTTAAACGATCGCTTAACAAGAATTAGGTCATCTGACACATGCCGCTCTTCATGGGCTTGGCTGTCGGTTCTTCATGGGCTGACCACTTTGCATACATTTAAACCATCGCGAAACAAGAATTAGGTCATCTGACATGTGCTGCTCTTCATGGGCTTGGCTGTCGGTTCTTCATGCGCTGACCACTTTGCATACATTTAAACCATCGCAAAACAAGTATTAGGTCATCT
The DNA here is from genome assembly GCA_031216915.1 of Pictodentalium vernedei. Classification (NCBI taxonomy): domain Eukaryota; kingdom Metazoa; phylum Mollusca; class Scaphopoda; order Dentaliida; family Dentaliidae; genus Pictodentalium; species Pictodentalium vernedei. The sequence goes on from CM062291.1 coordinate 137,458,201, forward strand.
GACACATGCCACTCTTCATGGGTTGTCTGTCGGATCTTCTTGTGCTGACCACTTTACATAAATTGAAACCGTCGCGAAACACATATTAGGTCATCTGACACGTGCCGCTCTTCATGGGCTTGGCTTTGGTTCTTCATGGGCTGACCACTTTGCATACATTTAAACCAACGCGACATAAGTATTAGGTCATCTGACATATGCTGCTCTTCATGGGCTTGGCTGTCAGTTCTTCATGGGCTGACCACTTTGCATACATTTGAACCATCGCGACATAAGTATTACGTAATCTGACACGTGCCACTCTTCATGGGCTTGGCTGTTGGTTCTTCCTGGGCTGACCCCTTTACATACACTAAAAGCATCGAAAAAGAAGTATTAGGTCATCTGACACGTGCCACTCTTCATGGGCTTGGCTGTCAGTTCTTCATGGGCTGACCACATTGCATACATTTAAACCAACGCGACCTAAGTATTAGGTCATCTGATACATCCCGTTCTTTATGGGCTTGGCTGTCGATTCTTCTTGGTATGACCACTTTGTATACATTTAAACCATCGCGACATAAGTATCAGGTCATCTAACACGTGCCACTCTTCATAGGCTTGGCTGTAGGTTCTTCATGGGCTGACCACTTTGCATACATTTAAACCAACGCGACTTAAGTATTAGGTCATCTGACACGTACCAGCTCTTCATGGGCTTGGCTGTCGGTTCCTCTTGGGCTGACCACTTTGCGTACATTTAAACCAACGCGACATAATTATTAGGTAATCTGACACGTGCCTTTCTTCAGGGGCTTGGCTGTCTATTCTTCATGGGCTGACCACATTGCATTTCAACCATCACAACATAAGTATTAGATCATATTGCACGTGCCAATCTTCATTGGCTTTTCTTTCAGTTCCTCATTGGCTGGCCACATTACATTTAAACCATCGCAACATAACTAATAGGTCGTATTACATGTGCCGCTCTTTATGGGTTTGGCTGTCGGTTCTTCACGGACTGACCACAGTGCATTTAAACCATCGTGACCTAAGTATTAGGTCATATTACACATGGCGCTCTTCATGGGCTTGGCTGTTGGTTCTTCACGGGCTGACCACATTGCATTTAAACCATTGCGACATAAGTATTAGGTCATATTACACATGCCGCTCTTCATGGGCTTGGCTGTCGGTTCTTCATGGACTGACCACATTGCATATAAACCATCGCAACATAAGTATTAGGTCATATTACACATGCTGCTGTTCATGGGCTTGTCTATCGGTTCTTCATGTGCTTACCACATTGCATTTAAACCATGTGACATAAGTATTAAGTCATATTACACTTGCCGCTCTTCATGGGCTTTGCATTCAGATCTTCACAGGCTGACACATTGCATTTAAACCATCGCGACATAAGTGTTAGGTCATATTACACATGCCACTCTTCTTGGGCTTGATTGTTGGTTCTCCACGGGCTGAGCACATTGCATTTAAACCGTCGCGACATAAGTATTGAGTCATATTACACGTGCTGCTCTTCATGAGCTTGGCTGTTGGTTGTTCACAGGCTGACCACATTGCATTTAAACAATTGCGACATAGGTATTAGGTCATATTACACGTGCTGCTTGTCATGGGCTTGGCTGTCGATGGTCAGTTCGTGGAGAACTGACAGCCAAGCCCATGAAGAGTCGCACGTGTAATATGACCTAATATTTATGTTGCAATGGTTTATATGCAATGTGGTCAGTCTGTGAAGTACCGACAGCCAAGCCCATGAAGAGCGTTACATTTAATATGGCCTAATACTTATGTCGCGATGGTTTAAATGTAATGTGGTCAGCCCTTGAAGAACCGACAACCAAGCCCATAAAGAGAGATATGTGTAACATGACCTAATACTTATGTCATGATGTTTTTAATGCAATGTAGTCTGCCCGAGAAGAACCGACAGCCAAGTCCATGAAGAGCGGCAGATGTAATATGACCTAATACTTATGTTGCGATGGTTTAAATGCAATGTGGTCAACCCGTGAAGAACCGACAGCCAAGCGCATGAAGAGTGGCATGTGCAATATGACCTAATATTTATGTAGCGATGGTTTAGATGCAATGTGGTCAGCCCGTGAACAACCGACAGTCAAGCCCAAGAAGAGCGGCACCTGTAACAAGGCCTAATACTTATGTCGCGATGGTCTAAATGCAATGTTGTCAGCCCGTGAAGAACTGGCAGCCATGCCCATGGAGAGGAGCACGTGTAACATGACCTAATACTTATGTTGCGCTGGTTTAAATGCAATGTGGTCAGAGGGTAAAGAACTGACAGCCAAGCCAATGAAGAGTGGCACATGTAGTATGACCTAATACTTATGTCGCGATGGTTTAAATGCAATGTAGTCAGCCCATGAGGAACCGACAGACAGGCCCATGAAGATTGGCACGTGTTGCGATGATAGCATATTAGACTTGCAGCTATTCATGGGCTTGGCTTTCAGTTCTGATGGGCTGACGACATTGCATTTAAACCATCGCGACATAAGTATTAGGTAATATTACACGTTCCGATTTTCAGGGGCTTGGCTGTCCGTTCCTCACAGGCTGACCACATTGCATTTAATCCATCACTCCTCAAGTATTGGGTCCTATTGCATGTTCTGCTCTTCATGGGCTTGGCTGTCGGTTCTTCATGGGCTGACCACTTTATATACATTTAAACCATTTCGAAACAAATATTAGGTCATCTGACACATGCCGCTCATCATGGGCTTGGCTGTCGGTTCTTCATGGACTAACCACCTTGCATACATTTAAATCAATGCAAAACAAGTATTAGGTCATCTGACACGTTCCGCTCTTCATGGCCTTGGCTGTCGGTTCTTCATGGGCTGACCACTTTGCACACATTTAAACCATCACGACACAAGTATTAGGTCATCTGACACGTGCCATTCTTCATGGGTTGGCTGTTGGTTCTTCATGGGCTGACCACACTTTGCATACATCTAAACCATCGCGACGTAAGTATAAGTATTAGGTCATCTGACATGTGCCTCTCTTCATGGGCTTGGCTGTCGGTTCTTCATGGGCTGACCACTTTGCATACATATAAACCAACACGGCATAAGTATTAGGTTGTCCGAAACATGCCACTCTTCATGGGATGCCTGTCGGTTCTTCATGGGCTGACCACTCTGCCTATATTTAAACCATCGCGGCATAAGTATTAGGTAATCTGACACGTGCCACTCTTCATGGGTTGGCTGTCGGTTCTTCATGGGCTGACTATTTTACATACATTTAAACCATCACGAAACAAGTATTCGGTCATCTGACGCGTGCCACTCTTCATGGGTTGGCTGTCCGTTCTTCATGGGCTGACCACTTTGCATACATTTAAACCATTGTGAAACAAGTGTTAGGTCATCTGACATGTGCCGCTCTTCATGGGCTTGGCTATCTGTTCTTCATGGGCTGGCCACTTTGCATTCATTTAAACCATCGCAAAACAAGTATTAGGTCATCTGACATGTGCCACTCTTCATGGGTTGGCTGTCGGTTCTTCATGGGCTGACCATTTTACATACATTTAAACCATCGTGAAACAAGTATTAGGTCATCTGACATGTGCCGCTCTTCATGGGCTTGGCTTTGGTTCTTCATGGGCTGACCACTTTGCATACATTTTAACCAACACGACATAAGTATTAGGTCATCTGACACATGCTGATCTTCACGGGCTTGGCTGTCGGCTCTTCATAGACTGACCACATTGCATACATTTAAACCATCGCGAAACAAGAATTAGGTCATCTGACACGTGCCGCTCTTCATGGACTTGGCTGTCGGTTCTTCATGGGCTGACCACTTTGCATACATTTAAACCATCGCGAAACAAGAATTAGGTCATCTGACATGTGCTGCTCTTCATGGGCTTGGCTGTCGGTTCTTCATGCGCTGACCACTTTGCATACATTTAAACCATCGCAAAACAAGTATTAGGTCATCTGACACATGCCACTCTTCATGGGTTGTCTGTCGGATCTTGTTGTGCTGACCACTTTACATAAATTGAAACCGTCGCGAAACACGTATTAGGTCATCTGACACGTGCCGCTCTTCATGGGCTTGGCTTTGGTTCTTCATGGGCTGACCACTTTGCATACATTTAAACCAACGCGACATAAGTATTAGGTCATCTGACATATGCTGCTCTTCATGGGCTTGGCTGTCGGTTCTTCATGGGTTGAACACTTTGCATACATTTGAACCATCGCGTCATAAGTATTAGGTAATCTGACACGTGCCACTCTTCATGGGGTTGGCTGTCGGTTCTTCATGGGCTGACCCCTTTACATACACTAAAAGCATCACAAAAGAAGTATTAGGTCATCTGACACATGCCACTCTTCATGGGCTTGACTGTCAGTTCTTCATGGGCTGACCACATTGCGTACATTTAAACCAACGCGACCTAAGTATTAGGTCATCTGAAACATCCCGTTCTTTATGGGCTTGGCTGTCGATTCTTCATGGTATGACCACTTTGTATACATTTAAGCCATCGCGACATAAGTATTAGGTCATCTAACATATGCCACTCTTCATAGGCTTGGCTGTAGGTTCTTCATGGGCTGACCACTTTGCATACATTTAAACCAACGCGACTTAAGTATTAGGTCATCTGACACGTACCAGCTCTTCATGGGCTTGGCTGTCGGTTCCTCTTGGGCTGACCACTTTGCATACATTTTAACCAACGCGACATAATTATTAGGTCATCTGACACATGCCTTTCTTCAGGGGCTTGGCTGTCTATTCTTCATGGGCTGACCACATTGCATTTCAACCATCACAACATAAGTATTAGATCATATTACATGTGCCAATCTTCATTGGCTTTTCTTTCAGTTCCTCATTGGCTGGCCACATTACATTAGGTCATATTACATCAGCCACTCTTCATGGACTTGGCTTTCAGTTCCTCATTGGGTGGCCACATTGTATTTAAACCATCACAACATAACTATTACGTCATATTAAACATGCCGCTCTTCATGGGCTTGGCTGCTGCTTCTTTATGGGCTGACCACTCAGCGTACATTTAAACCATCGCGAAACAAGTATCAGATCATCTGACACATGCCTCTCTTCATGGGCTTTGCTGTCGGTTCTTCACGGACTGACCACATTGCATTTAAACCAACGGAACATAAGTATTAGGTCATATTACATGTGCCACTCTTCATAGGCTTGGCTGTCAGTTCTTCATGGTCTGACCACTTTGCATACATTTAAGCCAACGTGACATAAGTATTAAGTCATCTGACACATGCCGCTCTTCATGGGCTTGGCTGTCGGTTCTTCATGGGCTGACCACTTTACATACATTTGATCCATTGCGAAACATGTATTAGGCCATCTGACACATGCCGCTCTTCATGGGCTTGGATGTCAGTTCTTCATGGTCTGACCACTTTGCATACATTTAAACCAACGCGACATTAGTATTAGGTCATCTGACACATGCCGCTCTTCATGGGCTTGGCTGTTGGTTCTCCATGGGCTGACCACTTTACACAAATTTGAACTATCGCGAAACAAGTATTACGTCATCTGACTAGTGCCTCTCTTCATGGCCTTGCCTGTTGGTTCTTCATAGTCTGACCACTTTGAATACATTTAAACCAATGCGACATAAGTATTAGGTCATCTGACACATGCTGCTCTTCATGGGCTTGGCTGTTGGTTCTTCATGGACTGACGACTTTGCATACATTTAGCCATCGTGAAACAAGTATTAGGTCATCTGACATGTGCGGCTCTTCATGGGCTTGGCTGTCGGTTCTTCATGTGCTGAACACTTTACATACATTTAAACCAGCGCAAAATAAGTATTAGGTCCTCTGACATGTGCCGCTCTTCATGGGCTTGACTGTCGATTCTTTATGAGCTGACCACTCTGCATACATTTAAACCATCGCGACATAAGTATTAGATCATCTGACACGTGCCGCTCTTCATGGGCTTGGCTGTCGGTTCTTCATGGGCTGACCACTTTGCATACATATGAACCAACACGACATAAGTATTAGGTTGTCCGAAACATGCCACTCTTCATGGGATGCCTGTCGGTTCTTCATGGGCTGACCACTCTGCATATATTTAAACCATCGCGGCATAAGTATTAGGTAATCTGACACGTGCCACGCTTCATGGGTTGGGTGTCAGTTCTTCATGGGCTGACCACTTTACATAGATTTAAACCATCGCGGAACAAGTGTTAGGTCATCTGACACGTGCCGCTCTTCATGGGCTTGGCTATCTGTTCTTCATGGGCTGGCCACTTTGCATTCATTTAAACCATCGTAAAACAAGTATTAGGTCATCTGACATGTGCCACTCTTCATGGGTTGGCTGTCGGTTCTTCATGGGCTGACCATTTTACATACATTTAAACCATCGGGAAACAAGTATTAGGTCATCTGACATGTGCCACTCTTCGTGGGCTTGGCTTTGGTTCTTCATGGGCTGACCACTTTGCATACATTTTAACCAACACGACATAAGTATTAGGTCATCTGACACATGCTGATCTTCATGGGCTTGGCTGTCGGCTCTTCATGGGCTTGGCCACATTGCATACATTTAAACCATCGCGAAACAAGAATTAGGTCATCTGACACGTGCCGCTTCATGGGCTGACCACTTTGCATACATATGAACCAACACGACATAAGTATTAGGTTGTCCGAAACATGCCACTCTTCATGGGATGCCTGTCGGTTCTTCATGGGCTGACCACTCTGCATATATTTAAACCATCGCGGCATAAGTATTAGGTAATCTGACACGTGCCACGCTTCATGGGTTGGGTGTCAGTTCTTCATGGGCTGACCACTTTACATAGATTTAAACCATCGCGGAACAAGTGTTAGGTCATCTGACACGTGCCGCTCTTCATGGGCTTGGCTGTCGGTTCTTCATGGGCTGACCACTTTGCATACATTTAAACCATCGCGAAACAATAATTGGGTCATCTGACATGTGCTGCTCTTCATGGGCTTGGCTGTCGGTTCTTCATGCGCTGACCACTTTGCATACATTTAAACCATCGCAAAACAAGTATTAGGTCATCTGACACATGCCACTCTTCATGGGTTGTCTGTCGGATCTTCTTGTGCTGACCACTTTACATAAATTGAAACCGTCGCGAAACACGTATTAGGTCATCTGACACGTGCCGCTCTTCATGGGCTTGGCTGTTGGTTCTTCATGGGCTGACCACTTTACACACATTTGAACTATCGCGAAACAAGTATTACGTCATCTGACTAGTGCCTCTCTTCATGGGCTTGCCTGTTGGTTCTTCATAGTCTGACCACTTTGAATACATTTAAACCAATGCGACATAAGTATTAGGTCATCTGACACATGCCGCTCTTCATGGGCTTGGCTGTTGGTTCTTTATGGACTGACGACTTTGCATAGATTTAGCCATCGTGAAACAAGTATAAGGTCATCTGACATGTGCGGCTCTTCATGGGCTTGGCTGTCGGTTCTTCATGTGCTGACCACTTTACATACATTTAAACCAGCGCAAAACAAGTATTAGGTCCTCTGACATGTGCCGCTCTTCATGGGCTTGACTGTCGATTCTTTATGAGCTGACCACTCTGCATACATTTAAACCATCGCGACATAAGTATTAGATCATCTGACACGTGCCGCTCTTCATGGGCTTGGCTGTCGGTTCTTCATGGGCTGACCACTTTGCATACATATAAACCAACACGACATAAGTATTAGGTTGTCCGAAACATGCCATTCTTCATGGGATGCCTGTCGGTTCTTCATGGGCTGACCACTCTGCATATATTTAAACCATCGCGGCATAAGTATTAGGTAATCTGACACGTGCCACTCTTCATGGGTTGGCTGTCGGTTCTTCATGGGCTGACCATTTTACATACATTTAAACCATCACGAAACAAGTATTCGGTCATCTGACGCGTGCCACTCTTCATGGGTTGGCTGTCCGTTCTTCATGGGCTGACCACTTTGCATACATTTAAACCATTGTGAAACAAGTGTTAGGTCATCTGACACGTGCCACTCTTCATGGGTTGGGTGTCAGTTCTTCATGGGCTGACCACTTTACATAGATTTAAACCATCGCGGAACAAGTGTTAGGTCATCTGACACGTGCCCTCTTCATGGGCTTGGCTATCTGTTCTTCATGGGCTGGCCACTTTGCATTCATTTAAACCATCGCAAAACAAGTATTAGGTCATCTGACATGTGCCACTCTTCATGGGCTGGCTGTCGGTTCTTCATGGGCTGACCATTTTACATTCATTTAGACCATCGTGAAACAAGTATTAGGTCATCAGACATGTGCCACTTTTCGTGGGCTTGGCTTTGGTTCTTCATGGGCTGACCACTTTGCATACATTTTAACCAACACAACATAAGTATTAGGTCATCTGACACATGCTGATCTTCATGGGCTTGGCTGTCGGCTCTTCATAGACTGACCACATTGCATACATTTAAACCATCGCGAAACAAGAATTAGGTCATCTGACACGTGCCGCTCTTCATGGGCTTGGCTGTCGGTTCTTCATGGGCTGACCACTTTGCATACATTTAAACCATCGCGAAACAAGAATTAGGTCATCTGACATGTGCTGCTCTTCATGGGCTTGGCTGTCGGTTCTTCATGCACTGACCACTTTGCATACATTTAAACCATCGCAAAACAAGTGCTAGGTCTCTGACACATGCCACTCTTCATGGGTTGTCTGTCGGATCTTCTTGTGCTGACCACTTTACATAAATTGAAACCGTCGCGAAACACATATTAATTAATCTGACACGTGCCGCTCTTCATGGGCTTGGCTTTGGTTCTTCATGGGCTGACCACTTTGCATACATTTAAACCAACGCGACATAAGTATTAGGTCATCTGACATATGCTGCTCTTCATGGGCTTGGCTGTCGGTTCTTCATGGGCTGACCACTTTGCATACATTTGAACCATCGCGACATAAGTATTAGGTAATCTGACATGTGCCACTCTTCATGGGCTTGGCTGTCGGTTCTTCCTGGGCTGACCCCTTTACATACACTAAAAGCATCGAAAAAGAAGTATTAGGTCATCTGACACGTGCCACTCTTCATGGGCTTGGCTGTCAGTTCTTCATGGGCTGACCACATTGCATACATTTAAACCAACGCGACCTAAGTATTAGGTCATCTAAAACATCCCGTTCTTTATGGGCTTGGCTGTCGATTCTTCTTGGTATGACCACTTTGTATACATTTAAACCATCGCGACATAAGTATTAGGTCATCTAACACGTGCCACTCTTCATAGGCTTGGCTGTAGGTTCTTCATGGGCTGACCACTTTGCATACATTTAAACCAACGCGACTTAAGTATTAGGTCATCTGACACGTACCAGCTCTTCATGGGCTTGCCTGTCGGTTCCTCTTGGGCTGACCACTTTGCATACATTTAAACCAACGCGACATAATTATTAGGTCATCTGACACGTGCCTTTCTTCAGGGGCTTGGCTGTCTATTCTTCATGGGCTGACCACATTGCATGTCAACCATCACAACATAAGTATTAGATCATATTACACGTGCCAATCTTCATTGGCTTTTCTTTCAGTTCCTCATTGGCTGGCCACTTTACATTTAAACCATCGCAACATAACTAATAGGTTGTATTACATGTGCCGCTCTTTATGGGTTTGGCTGTCGGTTCTTCACAGACTGACCACAGTGCATTTAAACCATCGTGACCTAAGTATTAGGTCATATTACACATGGCGCTCTTCATGGGCTTGGCTGTTGGTTCTTCACGGGCTGACCACATTGCATTTAAACCATTGCGACATAAGTATTAGGTCATATTACACATGCCGCTCTTCATGGGCTTGGCTGTCGGTTCTTCATGGACTGACCACATTGCATATAAACCATCGCAACATAAGTATTAGGTCATATTACACATGCTGCTGTTCATGGGCTTGTCTATCGGTTCTTCATGTGCTTACCACATTGCATTTAAACCATTGTGACATAAGTATTAAGTCATATTACACTTGCCGCTCTTCATGGGCTTGGCATTCAGATCTTCACGGGCTGACACATTGCATTTAAACCATCGCGACATAAGTGTTAGATCATATTACACATGCCACTCTTCTTGGGCTTGATTGTTGGTTCTCCACGGGCTGAGCACATTGCATTTAAACCGTCGCGACATAAGTATTGAGTCATATTACACGTGCTGCTCTTCATGAGCTTGGCTGTTGGTTGTTCACAGGCTGACCACATTGCACTCAAACAATTGCAACATAGGTATTAGGTCATATTACACGTGCTGCTTGTCATGGGCTTGGCTGTCGATGGTCAGTTCGTGGAGAACTGACAGCCAAGCCCATGAAGAGTCGCACGTGTAATATGACCTAATATTTATGTTGCAATGGTTTATATGCAATGTGGTCAGTCTGTGAAGTACCGACAGCCAAGCCCATGAAGAGCGTTACATTTAATATGGCCTAATACTTATGTCGCGATGGTTTAAATGTAATGTGGTCAGCCCTTGAAGAACCGACAACCAAGCCCATAAAGAGAGATATGTGTAACATGACCTAATACTTATGTCATGATGTTTTTAATGCAATGTAGTCTGCCCGAGAAGAACCGACAGCCAAGTCCATGAAGAGCGGCAGATGTAATATGACCTAATACTTATGTTGCGATGGTTTAAATGCAATGTGGTCAACCCGTGAAGAACCGACAGCCAAGCGCATGAAGAGTGGCATGTGCAATATGACCTAATATTTATGTAGCGATGGTTTAGATGCAATGTGGTCAGCCCGTGAACAACCGACAGTCAAGCCCAAGAAGAGCGGCACCTGTAACAAGGCCTAATACTTATGTCGCGATGGTCTAAATGCAATGTTGTCAGCCCGTGAAGAACTGGCAGCCATGCCCATGAAGAGGAGCACGTGTAACATGACCTAATACTTATGTTGCGCTGGTTTAAATGCAATGTGGTCAGAGGGTAAAGAACTGACAGCCAAGCCTATGAAGAGTGGCACATGTAGTATGACCTAATACTTATGTCGCGATGGTTTAAATGCAATGTAGTCAGCCCATGAGGAACCGACAGACAGGCCCATGAAGATTGGCACGTGTTGCGATGATAGCATATTAGACTTGCAGCTATTCATGGGCTTGGCTTTCAGTTCTGATGGGCTGACGACATTGCATTTAAACCATCGCGACATAAGTATTAGGTAATATTACACGTTCCGATCTTCAGGGGCTTGGCTGTCCGTTCCTCACAGGCTGACCACATTGCATTTAATCCATCACTCCTCAAGTATTGGGTCCTATTGCATGTTCTGCTCTTCATGGGCTTGGCTGTCGGTTCTTCATGGGCTGACCACTTTATATACATTTAAACCATTTCGAAACAAATATTAGGTCATCTGACACATGCCGCTCATCATGGGCTTGGCTGTCGGTTCTTCATGGACTAACCACCTCGCATACATTTAAATCAATGCAAAACAAGTATTAGGTCATCTGACACGTTCCGCTCTTCATAGCCTTGGCTGTCGGTTCTTCATGGGCTGACCACTTTGCACACATTTAAACCATCACGACACAAGTATTAGGTCATCTGACACGTGCCATTCTTCATGGGTTGGCTGTTGGTTCTTCATGGGCTGACCACACTTTGCATACATCTAAACCATCGCGACGTAAGTATAAGTATTAGGTCATCTGACATGTGCCTCTCTTCATGGGCTTGGCTGTCGGTTCTTCATGGGCTGACCACTTTGCATACATATAAACCAACACGGCATAAGTATTAGGTTGTCCGAAACATGCCACTCTTCATGGGATGCCTGTCGGTTCTTCATGGGCTGACCACTCTGCCTATATTTAAACCATCGCGGCATAAGTATTAGGTAATCTGACACGTGCCACTCTTCATGGGTTGGCTGTCGGTTCTTCATGGGCTGACCATTTTACATACATTTAAACCATCACGAAACAAGTATTCGGTCATCTGACGCGTGCCACTCTTCATGGGTTGGCTGTCCGTTCTTCATGGGCTGACCACTTTGCATACATTTAAACCATTGTGAAACAAGTGTTAGGTCATCTGACACGTGCCACTCTTCATGGGTTGGGTGTCATTTCTTCATGGGCTGACCACTTTACATAGATTTAAACCATCGCGGAACAAGTGTTAGGTCATCTGACATGTGCCGCTCTTCATGGGCTTGGCTATCTGTTCTTCATGGGCTGGCCACTTTGCATTCATTTAAACCATCGCAAAACAAGTATTATTCATCTGACATGTGCCACTCTTCATGGGTTGGCTGTCGGTTCTTCATGGGCTGACCATTTTACATACATTTAAACCATCGTGAAACAAGTATTAGGTCATCTGACATGTGCCGCCCTTCATGGGCTTGGCTTTGGTTCTTCATGGGCTGACCACTTTGCATACATTTTAACCAACACGACATAAGTATTAGGTCATCTGACACATGCTGATCTTCACGGGCTTGGCTGTCGGCTCTTCATAGACTGACCACATTGCATACATTTAAACCATCGCGAAACAAGAATTAGGTCATCTGACACGTGCCGCTCTTCATGGGCTTGGCTGTCGGTTCTTCATGGGCTGACCACTTTGCATACATTTAAACCATCGCGAAACAAGAATTCGGTCATCTGACATGTGCTGCTCTTCATGGGCTTGGCTGTCGGTTCTTCATGCGCTGACCACTTTGCATACATTTAAACCATCGCAAAACAAGTATTAGGTCATCTGACACATGCCACTCTTCATGGGTTGTCTGTCGGATCTTGTTGTGCTGACCACTTTACATAAATTGAAACCGTCGCGAAACACGTATTAGGTCATCTGACACGTGCCGCTCTTCATGGGCTTGGCTTTGGTTCTTCATGGGCTGACCACTTTGCATACATTTAAACCAACGCGACATAAGTATTAGGTCATCTGACATATGCTGCTCTTCATGGGCTTGGCTGTCGGTTCTTCATGGGTTGAACACTTTGCATACATTTGAACCATCGCGTCATAAGTATTAGGTAATCTGACACGTGCCACTCTTCATGGGGTTGGCTGTTGGTTCTTCATGGGCTGACCCCTTTACATACACTAAAAGCATCGCAAAAGAAGTATTAGGTCATCTGACACATGCCACTCTTCATGGGCTTTACTGTCAGTTCTTCATGGGCTGACCACATTGCGTACATTTAAACCAACGCAACCTAAGTATTAGGTCATCTGAAACATCCCGTTCTTTATGGGCTTGGCTGTCGATTCTTCATGGTATGACCACTTTGGATACATTTAAACCATCGCGACATAAGTATTAGGTCATCTAACACGTGCCACTCTTCATAGGCTTGGCTGTAGGTTCTTCATGGGCTGACCACTTTGCATACATTTAAACCAACACGACTTAAGTATTAGGTCATCTGGCACGTACCAGCTCTTCATGGGCTTGGCTGTCGGTTCCTCTTGGGCTGACCACTTTGCATACATTTAAACCAACGCGACATAATTATTAGGTCATCTGACACGTGCCTTTCTTCAGGGGCTTGGCTGTCTATTCTTCATGGGCTGACCACATTGCATTTCAACCATCACAACATAAGTATTAGATCATATTACACGTGCCAATCTTCATTGGCTTTTCTTTCAGTTCCTCATTGGCTGGCCACATTACATTTAAACCATCGCAACATAACTAATAGGTCGTATTACATGTGCCGCTCTTTATGGGTTTGGCTGTTGGTTCTTCACGGACTGACCACAGTTCATTTAAACCATCGTGACCTAAGTATTAGGTCATATTACACATGGCGCTCTTCATGGGCTTGGCTGTTGGTTCTTCACGGGCTGACCACATTGCATTTAAACCATTGCGACATAAGTATTAGGTCATATTACACATGCCGCTCTTCATGGGCTTGGCTGTCGGTTCTTCATGGACTGACCACATTGCATATAAACCATCGCAACATAAGTATTAGGTCATATTACACATGCTGCTGTTCATGGGCTTGTCTATCGGTTCTTCATGTGCTTACCACATTGCATTTAAACCATTGTGACATAAGTATTAAGTCATATGACACTTGTCGCTCTTCATGGGCTTGGCATTCAGATCTTCACGGGCTGACACATTGCATTTAAACCATCGCGACATAAGTGTTAGGTCATATTACACATGCCATTCTTCTTGGGCTTGATTGTTGGTTCTCCATGGGCTGAGCACATTGCATTTAAACCGTCGCGACATAAGTATTGAGTCATATTACACGTGCTGCTCTTCATGAGCTTGGCTGTTGGTTGTTCACAGGCTGACCACATTGCATTTAAACAACTGCGACATAGGTATTAGGTCATATTACACGTGCTGCTTGTCATGGGCTTGGCTGTCGATGGTGAGTTCATGGAGAACTGACAGCCAAGCCCATGAAGAGTCGCACATGTAATATGACCTAATATTTATGTTGCAATGGTTTATATGCAATGTGGTCAGTCTGTGAAGTACCGACAGCCAAGCCCATGAAGAGCGTTACATTTAATATGGCCTAATACTTATGTCGCGATGGTTTAAATGTAATGTGGTCAGCCCTTGAAGAACCGACAACCAAGCCCATAAAGAGAGCTATGTGTAACATGACCTAATACTTATGTCATGATGTTTTTAATGCAATGTAGTGTGCCCGAGAAGAACCGACAGCCAAGTCCATGAAGAGCGGCAGATGTAATATGACCTAATACTTATGTTGCGATGGTTTAAATGCAATGTGGTCAACCCGTGAAGAACCGACAGCCAAGCGCATGAAGAGTGGCATGTGCAATATGACCTAATATTTATGTAGCGATGGTTTAGATGCAATGTGGTCAGCCCGTGAACAACCGACAGTCAAGCCCAAGAAGAGTGGCACCTGTAACAAGGCCTAATACTTATGTCGCAATGGTCTAAATGCAATGTTGTCAGCCCGTGAAGAACTGGCAGCCATGCCCATGAAGAGGAGCACGTGTAACATGACCTAATACTTATGTTGCGCTGGTTTAAATGCAATGTGGTCAGAGTGTAAAGAACTGACAGCCAAGCCAATGAAGAGTGGCACATGTAGTATGACCTAATACTTATGTCGCGATGGTTTAAATGCAATGTAGTCAGCCCATGAGGAACCGACAGACAGGCCCATGAAGATTGGCACGTGTTACGATGATAGCATATTAGACTTGCAGCTATTCATGGGTTTGGCTTTCAGTTCTGATGGGCTGACGACATTGCATTTAAACCATCGCGACATAAGTATTAGGTAATATTACACGTTCCGATCTTCAGGGGCTTGGCTGTCGGTTCCTCACAGGCTGACCACATTGCATTTAATCCATCACTACTCAAGTATTAGGTCCTATTGCATGTTCTGCTCTTCATGGGCTTGGCTGTCGGTTCTTCATGGGCTGACCACTTTATATACATTTAAACCATTTCGAAACAAATATTAGGTCATCTGACACATGCCGCTCTTCATGGGCTTGGCTGTCGGTTCTTCATGGACTAACCACCTTGCATACATTTAAATCAATGCAAAACAAGTATTAGGTCATCTGACACGTTCCACTCTTCATGGCCTTGGCTGTCGGTTCTTCATGGGCTGACCACTTTGCACACATTTAAACCATCACGACACAAGTATTAGGTCATCTGACACGTGCCACTCTTGATGGGTTGGCTGTTGGTTCTTCATGGGCTGACCACACTTTGCATACATCTAAACCATCGCGACGTAAGTATAAGTATTAGGTGATCTGACATGTGCCTCTCTTCATGGGCTTGACTGTCGGTTCTTCATGGGCTGACCACTTTGCATACATATAAACCAACACGCCATAAGTATTAGGTCGTCCGAAACATGCCACTCTTCATGGGATGCCTGTCGGTTCTTCATGGGCTGACCACTCTGCCTATATTTAAACCATCGCGGCATAAGTATTAGGTAATCTGACACGTGCCACTCTTCATGGGTTGGCTGTCGGTTCTTCATGGGCTGACCATTTTACATACATTTAAACCATCACGAAACAAGTATTCTGTCATCTGACGCGTGCCACTCTTCATGGGTTGGCTGTCCGTTCTTCATGGGCTGACCACTTTGCATACATTTAAACCATTGTGAAACAAGTGTTAGGTCATCTGACACGTGCCACTCTTCATGGGTTGGGTGTCAGTTCTTCATGGGCTGACCACTTTACATAGATTTAAACCATCGCGGAACAAGTGTTAGGTCATCTGACACGTGCCGCTCTTCATGGGCTTGGCTATCTGTTCTTCATGGGCTGGCCACTTTGCATTCATTTAAACCATCGCAAAACAAGAATTAGGTCATCTGACACGTGCCGCTCTTCATGGGCTTGGCTGTCGGTTCTTCATGGGCTGACCACTTTGCATACATTTAAACCATCGCGAAACAAGAATTAGGTCATCTGACATGTGCTGCTCTTCATGGTCTTGGCTGTCGGTTCTTCATGCGCTGACCACTTTGCATACATTTAAACCATCGCAAAACAAGTATTAGGTCATCTGACACATGCCGATCTTCATGGGTTGTCTGTCGGATCTTCTTGTGCTGACCACTTTACATAAATTGAAACCGTCTCGAAACACGTATTAGGTCATCTGACACGTGCCGCTCTTCATGGGCTTGGCTTTGGTTCTTCATGGGCTGACCACTTTGCATACATTTAAACCAACGCGACATAAGTATTAGGTCATCTGACATATGCTGCTCTTCATGGGCTTGGCTGTCGGTTCTTCATGGGTTGACCACTTTGCATTCATTTGAACCATCGTGTCATAAGTATTAGGTAATCTGACACGTGCCACTCTTCATGGGCTTGGCTGTCGGTTCTTCATGGGCTGACCCCTTTACATACACTAAAAGTATCGCAAAAGAAGTATTAGGTCATCTGACACATGCCACTCTTCATGGGCTTGACTGTCAGTTCTTCATGGGCTGTCCACATTGCGTACATTTAAACCAACGCGACCTAAGTATTAGGTCATCTGAAACATCCCGTTTTTTATGGGCTTGGCTGTCGATTCTTCATGGTATGACCACTTTGTATACATTTAAGCTATCACGACATAAGTATTAGGTCATCTGACATGTGCCACTCTTCATAGGCTTGGCTGTAGGTTCTTCATGGGCTGACCACTTTGCATACATTTAAACCAACGTGACTTAAGTATTAGGTCATCTGACACGTACCAGCTCTTCATGGGCTTGGCTGTCGGTTCCTCTTGGGCTGACCCCTTTGCATACATTTTAACCAACGCGACATAATTATTAGGTCATCTGACACATGCCTTTCTTCAGGGGCTTGGCTGTCTATTCTTCATGGGCTGACCACATTGCATTTCAACCATCACAACATAAGTATTATATCATATTACATGTGCCAATCTTCATTGGCTTTTCTTTCAGTTCCTCATTGGCTGGCCACATTACATTAGGTCATATTACATCAGCCACTCTTCATGGACTTGGCTTTCAGTTCCTCATTGGGTGGCCACATTGTATTTAAACCATCACAACATAACTATTACGTCATATTAAACATGCCGCTCTTCATGGGCTTGGCTGCTGCTTCTTTATGGGCTGACCACTCAGCGTACATTTAAACCATCGCGAAACAAGTATCAGATCATCTGACACATGCCTCCCTTCATGGGCTTTGCTGTCGGTTCTTCACGGACTGACCACATTGCATTTAAACCAACGGAACATAAGTATTAGGTCATATTACATGTGCCACTCTTCATAGGCTTGGCTGTCAGTTCTTCATGGTCTGACCACTTTGCATACATTTAAGCCAACGTGACATAAGTATTAAGTCATCTGACACATGCCGCTCTTCATGGGCTTGGCTGTCGGTTCTTCATGGGCTGACCACTTTACATACATTTGATCCATTGCGAAACATGTATTAGGCCATCTGACACATGCCGCTCTTCATGGGCTTGGATGTCGGTTCTTCATGGTCTGACCACTTTGCATACATTTAAACCAACGCGACATTAGTATTAGGTCATCTGACACATGCCGCTCTTCATGGGCTTGGCTGTTGGTTCTTCATGGGCTGACCACTTTACACAAATTTGAACTATCGCAAAACAAGTATTACGTCATCTGACTAGTGCCTCTCTTCATGGCCTTGCCTGTTGGTTCTTCATAGTCTGACCACTTTGAATACATTTAAACCAATGCGACATAAGTATTAGGTCATCTGACACATGCTGCTCTTCATGGGCTTGGCTGTTGGTTCTTTATGGACTGACGACTTTCCATACATTTAGCCATCGTAAAACAAGTATTAGGTCATCTGACATGTGCGGCTCTTCATGGGCTTGGCTGTCGGTTCTTCATGTGCTGACCACTTTACATACATTTAAACCAGCGCAAAATAAGTATTAGATCCTCTGACATGTGCCGCTCTTCATGGGCTTGACTGTCGATTCTTTATGAGCTGACCACTCTGCATACATTTAAACCATCGCGACATAAGTATTAGATCATCTGACATGTGCCGCTCTTCATGGGCTTGGCTGTCGGTTCTTCATGGGCTGACCACTTTGCATACATATAAACCAACACGACATAAGTATTAGGTTGTCCGAAACATGCCACTCTTCGTGGGATGCCTGTCGGTTCTTCATGGGCTGACCACTCTGCATATATTTAAACCATCGCGGCATAAGTATTAGGTAATCTGACACGTGCCACTCTTCATGGGTTGGGTGTCAGTTCTTCATGGGCTGACCACTTTACATAGATTTCAACCATCGCGGAACAAGTGTTAGGTCATCTGACACGTGCCGCTCTTCATGGGCTTGGCTATCTGTTCTTCATGGGCTGGCCACTTTGCATTCATTTAAACCATCGCAAAACAAGTATTAGGTCATCTGGCATGTGCCACTCTTCATGGGTTGGCTGTCGGATCTTCATGGGCTGACCATTTTACATACATTTAAACCATCGGGAAACAAGTATTAGGTCATCTGACATGTGCCACTCTTCGTGGGCTTGGCTTTGGTTCTTCATGGGCTGACCACTTTGCACACATTTTGACCAACACGACATAAGTATTAGGTCATCTGACACATGCTGATCTTCATGGGCTTGGCTGTCGGCTCTTCATAGACTGACCACATTGCATACATTTAAACCATCGCGAAACAAGAATTAGGTCATCTGACACGTGCCGCTCTTCATGGGCTTGGCTGTCGGTTCTTCATGGGCTGACCACTTTGCATACATTTAGACCATCGCAAAACAAGAATTAGGTCATCTGACATGTGCTGCTCTTCATGGGCTTGGCTGTCGGTTCTTCATGCTCTGACCACTTTGCATACATTTAAACCATCGCAAAACAAGTATTAGGTCATCTGACACATGCCACTCTTCATGGGTTGTCTGTCGGATCTTCTTGTGCTGACCACTTTACATAAATTGAAACCGTCGCGAAACACGTATTAGGTCATCTGACACGTGCCGCTCTTCATGGGCTTGGCTGTTGGTTCTTCATGGGCTGACCACTTTACACACATTTGAACTATCGCGAAAGAAGTATTATGTCATCTGACTAGTGCCTCTCTTCATGGGCTTGCCTGTTGGTTCTTCATAGTCTGACCACTTTGAATACATTTAAACCAATGCGACATAAGTATTAGGTCATCTGACACATGCCGCTCTTCATGGGCTTGGCTGTTGGTTCTTTATGGACTGACGACTTTGCATACATTTAGCCATCGTGAAACAAGTATAAGGTCATCTGACATGTGCGGCTCTTCATGGGCTTGGCTGTCGGTTCTTCATGTGCTGACCACTTTACATACATTTAAACCAGCGCAAAACAAGTATTAGGTCCTCTGACATGTGCCGCTCTTCATGGGCTTGACTGTCGATTCTTTATGAGCTGACCACTCTGCATACATTTAAACCATCGCGACATAAGTATTAGATCATCTGACACGTGCCGCTCTTCTTGGGCTTGGCTGTCGGTTCTTCATGGGCTGACCACTTTGCATACATATAAACCAACACGACATAAGTATTAGGTTGTCCGAAACATGCCACTCTTCATGGGATGCCTGTCGGTTCTTCATGGGCTGACCACTCTGCATATATTTAAACCATCGCGGCATAAGTATTAGGTAATCTGACACGTGCCACTCTTCATGGGTTGGCTGTCGGTTCTTCATGGTCTGACCATTTTACATACATTTAAACCATCACGAAACAAGTATTCGGTCATCTGACGCGTGCCACTCTTCATGGGTTGGCTGTCCGTTCTTCATGGGCTGACTACTTTGCATACATTTAAACCATTGTGAAACAAGTGTTAGGTCATCTGACACGTGCCACTCTTCATGGATTGGGTGTCAGTTCTTCATGGGCTGACCACTTTACATAGATTTAAACCATCGCGGAACAAGTGTTAGGTCATCTGACACGTGCCGCTCTTCATGGGCTTGGCTATCTGTTCTTCATGGGCTGGCCACTTTGCATTCATTTAAACCATCGCAAAACAAGTATTAGGTCATCTGACATGTGCCACTCTTCATGGGTTGGCTGTCGGTTCTTCATGGGCTGACCATTTTACATTTAGACCATCGTGAAACAAGTATTAGGTCATCAGACATGTGCCACTTTTCGTGGGCTTGGCTTTGGTTCTTCATGGGCTGACCACTTTGCATACATTTTAACCAACACAACATAAGTATTAGGTCATCTGACACATGCTGATCTTCATGGGCTTGGCTGTCGGCTCTTCATAGACTGACCACATTGCATACATTTAAACCATCGCGTAACAAGAATTAGGTCATCTGACACGTGCCGCTCTTCATGGGCTTGGCTGTCGGTTCTTCATGGGCTGACCACTTTGCATACATTTAAACCATCGCGAAACAAGAATTAGGTCATCTGACATGTGTTGCTCTTCATGGGCTTGGCTGTCGGTTCTTCATGCGCTGACCACTTTGCATACATTTAAACCATCGCAAAACAAGTATTAGGTCTCTGACACATGCCACTCTTCATGGGTTGTCTGTCGGATCTTCTTGTGCTGACCACTTTACATAAATTGAAACCGTCGCGAAACACATATTAATTAATCTGACACGTGCCGCTCTTCATGGGCTTGGCTTTGGTTCTTCTTGGGCTGACCACTTTGCATACATTTAAACCAACGCGACATAAGTATTAGGTCATCTGACATATGCTGCTCTTCATGGGCTTGGCTGTCGGTTCTTCATGGGCTGACCACTTTGCATACATTTGAGCCATCGCGACATAAGTATTAGGTAATCTGACATGTGCCACTCTTCATGGGCTTGGCTGTCGGTTCTTCCTGGGCTGACCCCTTTACATACACTAAAAGCATCGAAAAAGAAGTATTAGGTCATCTGACACGTGCCACTCTTCATGGGCTTGGCTGTCAGTTCTTCATGGGCTGACCACATTGCATACATTTAAACCAACGCGACCTAAGTATTAGGTCATCTGAAACATCCCGTTCTTTATGGGCTTGGCTGTCGATTCTTCTTGGTATGACCACTTTGTATACATTTAAACCATCGCGACATAAGTATTAGGTCATCTAACACGTGCCACTCTTCATAGGCTTGGCTGTAGGTTCTTCATGGGCTGACCACTTTGCATACATTTAAACCAGCGCGACTTAAGTATTAGGTCATCTGACACGTACCAGCTCTTCATGGGCTTGGCTGTCAGTTCCTCTTGGGCTGACCACTTTGCATACATTTAAACCAACGCGACATAATTATTAGGTCATCTGACACGTGCCTTTCTTCAGGGGCTTGGCTGTCTATTCTTCATGGGCTGACCACATTGCATGTCAACCATCACAACATAAGTATTAGATCATATTACATGTGCCAATCTTCATTGGCTTTTCTTTCAGTTCATCATTGGCTGGCCACATTACATTTAAACCATCGCAACATAACTAATAGGTCGTATTACATGTGCCGCTCTTTATGGGTTTGGCTGTCGGTTCTTCACGGACTGACCACAGTGCATTTAAACCATCGTGACCTAAGTATTAGGTCATATTACACATGGCGCTCTTCATGGGCTTGGCTGTTGGTTCTTCACGGGCTGACCACATTGCATTTAAACCATTGCGACATAAGTATTAGGTCATATTACACATGCCGCTCTTCATGGGCTTGGCTGTCGGTTCTTCATGGACTGACCACATTGCATATAAACCATCGCAACATAAGTATTAGGTCATATTACACATGCT
This sequence comes from Pictodentalium vernedei, assembly GCA_031216915.1. Classification (NCBI taxonomy): domain Eukaryota; kingdom Metazoa; phylum Mollusca; class Scaphopoda; order Dentaliida; family Dentaliidae; genus Pictodentalium; species Pictodentalium vernedei. The sequence continues at coordinate 137,480,625 of CM062291.1, forward strand.
GCTGTTCATGGGCTTGTCTATCGGTTCTTCATGTGCTTACCACAATGCATTTAAACCATTGTGACATAAGTATTAAGTCATATTACACTTGCCGCTCTTCATGGGCTTGGCATTCAGATCTTCACGGGCTGACACATTGCATTTAAACCATCGCGACATAAGTGTTAGGTCATATTACACATGCCACTCTTCTTGGGCTTGATTGTTGGTTCTCCACGGGCTGAGCACATTGCATTTAAACCGTTGCGACATAAGTATTGAGTCATATTACACATGCTGCTCTTCATGAGCTTGGCTGTTGGTTGTTCACAGGCTGACCACATTGCATTTAAACAATTGCGACATAGGTATTGGGTCATATTACACGTGCCGCTTGTCATGGGCTTGGCTGTCGATGGTCAGTTTGTGGAGAACTGACAGCCAAGCCCATGAAGAGTCGCACGTGTAATATGACCTAATATTTATGTTGCAATGGTTTATATGCAATGTGGTCAGTCTGTGAAGTACCGACAGCCAAGCCCATGAAGAGCGTTACATTTAATATGGCCTAATACTTATGTCGCGATGGTTTAAATGTAATGTGGTCAGCCCTTGAAGAACCGACAACCAAGCCCATAAAGAGAGCTATGTGTAACATGACCTAATACTTATGTCATGATGTTTTTAATGCAATGTAGTGTGCCCGAGAAGAACCGATAGCCAAGTCCATGAAGAGCGGCAGATGTAATATGACCTAATACTTATGTTGCGATGGTTTAGATGTAATGTGGTCAGCCCGTGAACAACCGACAGTCAAGCCCAAGAAGAGCGGCACCTGTAACAAGGCCTAATACTTATGTCGCGATGGTCTAAATGCAATGTTGTCAGCCCATGAAGAACTGGCAGCCAAGCCCATGAAGAGGAGCACGTGTAACATGACCTAATACTTATGTTGCGCTGGTTTAAATGCAATGTGGTCAGAGTGTAAAGAACCGACAGCCAAGCCAATGAAGAGTGGCACATGTAGTATGACCTAATACTTATGTCGCGATGGTTTAAATGCAATGTAGTCAGCCCATGAGGAACCGACAGACAGGCCCATGAAGATTGGCACGTGTTGCGATGATAGCATATTAGACTTGCAGCTATTCATGGGCTTGGCTTTCAGTTCTGATCGGCTGACGACATTGCATTTAAACCATCGCGACATAAGTATTAGGTAATATTACACATTCCGATCTTCAGGGGCTTGGCTGTCGGTTCCTCACAGGCTGACCACATTGCATTTAATCCATCACTACTCAAGTATTAGGTCCTATTGCATGTTCTGCTCTTCATGGGCTTGGCTGTCGGTTCTTCATGGGCTGACCACTTTATATACATTTAAACCATTTCGAAACAAATATTAGGTCATCTGACACATGCCGCTCTTCATGGGCTTGGCTGTCGGTTCTTCATGGACTAACCACCTTGCATACATTTAAATCAACGCGAAACAAGTATTAGGTCATCTGACACGTTCCGCTCTTCATGGCCTTGGCTGTCGGTTCTTCATGGGCTGACAACTTTGCACACATTTAAACCATCACGACACAAGTATTAGGTCATCTGACACGTGCCATTCTTCATGGGTTGGCTGTCGGTTCTTCGTGGGCTGACCACTTTACATAAATTTAAACCATCGCGAAACATATATTAGGTCATCTGACACATGCCGCTTTTTATGAGCTTGGCTGTTGGTTTTTCATGGGCTGACCACTTTGCATACAATTTAACCAACACAACATACGTATTAGGTCATCTGACACATGCCCCTCTTCATGGGCTTGGCTGTCGGTTCTTCATGGGCTGACCACTTTGCATACATTTAAACCAACGCAGCAAAAGTATTAGGTCGTCTGACACTTGCCACTCTTCATGGGTTGGCTGTCGGTTCTTCATAGGCTGACCACTTTGCATATATTTAATCCATCGCGGCATAGCTATTAGGTAATCTGACACGTGCCGCTCTTCATGGGCTTGGCTGTCGGTTCTTCATGGGCTGACCACTTTGCATGTATTTATACCAACACGAAACAAGTATTAGGTCTTCTGGCACGTGCCACTCTTCATGGGTGGGTTGTCGGTTTTTTATGGGCTGACCATTTTACATACATTTAAACCATCACGAAACAAGTATTAGGTCATCTGACGCGTGCCACTCTTCATGGGTTGGCTGTCCGTTCTTCATGGGCTGACCACTTTGCATACATTTAAACCATTGTGAAACAAGTGTTAGGTCATCTGACATGTGCGACTCTTCATGGGTTGCGTGTCAGTTCTTCATGGGCTGACCACTTTACATGCATTTAGACCATCGCGAAACAAGTGTTAGGTCATCTGACACATGCCACTCTTCATGGGTTGTCTGTCGGTTCTTCATGGGCTGACCATTTTACATATATTTAAACCATCACGAAACAAATGTTAGGTCATTTGACACGTGCCACTGTTCGTGGGTTTGGCTGTCGGTTCTTCACGGGCTGACTACTTTACATACATTTAAACCATCGCGAAACAAGTATTAGATCATCTGACATGTGCAGCTCTTCATGGGCTTGGGTGTCAGTTCCTCATGGGCTGACCACTTTGCATACATTTAAACCAACGCAACATAAGTATTAGGTCGTCTGACACTTACCACTTTTCATGGGTTGGCTGTCGGTTCTTCATGGGCTGACCACTTTGCATATATTTAAACCATCACGGCAAAAGGATTAGGTAATCTGACACATGCCACTCTTCATGGGCTTGGCAGTCGGTTCTTCATGGGCTGACCACTTTGGATACATTTAAGTCAACGCGATATAAGTATTAGGTCATCTGACACGTGCCACTCTTTATCGGCTTGGCTGTCGGTTCTTTATGGGCTGACCATTTTGCATACATCTAAAGCATCGCAAAACAAGTATTAGGTCATCTGACATGGCCACTCTTCATGGGTTGGCTGTCGGTCCTTCCTGGGCAAACCATTTCACCTACATTTTAGCCATCACAAAACAAGTATTAGGTCCTCTGACATGCGCCACTCTTCATGGGCTTGGCTGTCGGTTCTTCATGGGCTGACAACTTTGCATACATTTAAACCATCGTGAAACATATGTTAGGTCATCTGACACGTGCCACGCTTCATGGGTTGGTTGTCGGTTCTTCATAGGCTGACCACTTTACATGAATTTAAACCATCGTGAAACAAGTATTAGGTCATCTGACAGGTGCCGCTCTTCATGGGATTGGCTGTCAGTTCTTCATGGGCTGGCCACTTTGCATACATTTAAACCACCGCGAAACAAGTATTAGGTCATCTGACACGTGCCACTCTTCATGGGTTGGCTGCCGGTTCTTCATGGGCTGACCATTTTACATACATTTAAACCATCATGAAACAAGTATTAGTTCATCTGACATGTGCCGCTCTTCATGTACTTGGCTTCGGTTCTTCATGGGCTGACCACTTTGCATACATTTAAACCAACGCGACCTAAGTATTAGGTCATCTGACACATGCCGCTCTTCATGGGCTTGGTTGTCAGTTCTTCATGGACTGACCACTTTGCATGCATTTGAACCATCGCAAAACAAGTATTAGGTTATCTGACACGTGCTGCTTTTCATGGGCTTGGCTGTCGGTTCTTTATGGGCTGACCACTCTGCATACATTTAAACCACCGTGAAACAAGTAGTAGGTCATCTGTCACATGCCATTCTTCATGGGCTTGGATGTCGGTTCTTCATGGTCTGACCACTTTGCATACATTTAAACCAACGCGACATTAGTATTAGATCATCTGACACATGCCGCTCTTCATGGGCTTGGCTGTTGGTTCTTCATGGGCTGACCACTTTGCACACATTTGAACTATCGCGAAACAAGTATTACGTCATCTGACTAGTGCCTCTCTTCATGGGCTTGCCTGTTGGTTCTTCATGGTCTGACCACTTTGAGTACATTTAAACCAATGCGACATAAGTAATAGGTCATCTGACATGTGCCGCTCTTCATGGGCTTGCCTGTTGGTTCTTTATGGACTGACGACTTTGCATACATTTAGCCATCGTGAAACAAGTATTAGGTCATCTGACATGTGCGGCTATTCATGGGCTTGGCTGTCGGTTCTTCATGTGCTGACCACTTTACATACATTTAAACCAGCGCAAAACAAGTATTAGGTCCTCTGACATGTGCTGCTCTTCATGGGCTTGGCTGTTGGTTCTTTATGGGCTGACCACTCTGCATACATTTAAACCATCGCGACATAAGTATTAGATCATCTGACACGTGCCGCTCTTCATGGGCTTGGCTGTCGGTTCTTCATGGGCTGACCACTTTGCATACATGTAAACCAACACGACATAAATATTAGGTCGTCCGAAATATGCCACTCTTCATGGGATGCCTGTCGGTTCTTCATGGGCTGACCACTCTGCATATATTTAAACCATCGCGGCATAAGTATTAGGTAATCTGACACGTGCCACTCTTCATGGGTTGGCTGTAGGTTCTTCATGGGCTGTCCATTTTACATACATTTAAACCATCACGAAACAAGTATTCGGTCATCTGATGCGTGCCACTCTTCATGGGTTGGCTGTCCGTTCTTCATGGGCTGACCACTTTGAATACATTTAAACCATTGTGAAACAAGACTTAGGTCATCTGACACGTGCCACTCTTCATGGGTTGGGTGTCAGTTCTTCATGGGTTGACCACTTTACATAGATTTAATCCATCGTGGAACAAGTGTTAGGTCATCTGACACGAGCCGCTCTTCATGGGCTTGGCTATCTGTTCTTCATGGGCTGGCTACTTTGCATTCATTTAAACCATCGCAAAACAAGTATTAGGTCATCTGACATGTGCCACTCTTCATGGGTTGGCTGTCGGTTCTTCATGGGCTGACCATTTTACATACATTTAAACCATCGTGAAACAAGTATTAGGTCATCTGACATGTGCCGCTCTTCATGGGCTTGGCTTTGGTTCTTCATGGGCTGACCACTTTGTATACATTTTAACCAACACGACATAAGTATTAGGTCATCTGACACATGCTGATCTTCATGGGCTTGGCTGTCGGCTCTTCATAGACTGACCGCATTGCATACATTTAAACCATCGGGAAACAAGAATTAGGTCATCTGACACGTGCCGCTCTTCATGGGCTTGGCTTTGGTTCTTCATGGGCTGACCACTTTGCATACATTTTAACCAACACGACATAAGTATTAGGTCATCTGACACATGCTGATCTTCATGGGCTTGGCTGTCGGCTCTTCATAGACTGACCACATTGCATACATTTAAACCATCGCGAAACAAGAATTAGGTCATCTGACACGTGCCGCTCTTCATGGGCTTGGCTGTCGGTTCTTCATGGGCTGACCACTTTGCATACATTTAAACCGTCGCGAAACAAGAATTAGGTCATCTGACATGTGCTGCTCTTCATGGGCTTGGCTGTCGGTTCTTCATGCGCTGACCACTTTGCATACATTTAAACCATCGCAAAACAAATATTAGGTCATCTGACACATGCCACTCTTCATGGGTTGTCTGTCGGATCTTCTTGTGCTGACCACTTTACATAAATTGAAACCATCGCAAAACAAGTATTAGGTCATCTGACATATGCTGCTCTTCATGGGCTTGGCTGTCGGTTCTTCATGGGCTGACCACATTGCATACATTTAAACCAACGCGACCTAAGTATTAGGTCATCTGAAACATCCCGTTCTTTATGGGCTTGGCTGTCGATTCTTCTTGGTATGACCACTTTGTATACATTTAAACCATCGCGACATAAGTATTAGTTCATCTAACACGTGCCACTCTTCATAGGCTTGGCTGTAGGTTCTTCATGGGCTGACCGCTTTGCATACACTAAAAGCATCAAAAAAGAAGTATTAGGTCATCTGACACGTGCCACTCTTCATGGGCTTGGCTGTCAGTTCTTCATGGGCTGACCACATTGCATACATTTAAACCAACGCGACCTAAGTATTAGGTCATCTGAAACATCCCGTTCTTTATGGGCTTGGCTGTCGATTCTTCTTGGTATGACCACTTTGTATACATTTAAACCATCGCGACATAAGTATTAGGTCATCTAACACGTGCCACTCTTCATAGGCTTGGCTGTAGGTTCTTCATGGGCTGACCGCTTTGCATACATTTAAACCAACGCGACTTAAGTATTATGTCGTCTGACACGTACCAGCTCTTCATGGGCTTGGCTGTCGGTTCCTCTTGGGCTGACCACTTTGCATACATTTAAACCAACGCGACATTATTATTAGGTCATCTGACACGTGCCTTTCTTCAGGGGCTTGGCTGTCTATTCTTCATGGGCTGACCACATTGCATTTCAACCATCACAACATAAGTATTAGATCATATTACACGTGCCAATCTTCATTGGCTTTTCTTTCAGTTCCTCATTGGCTGGCAACATTACATTTAAACCATCGCAACATAACTAATAGGTCGTATTACATGTGCCGCTCTTTATGGGTTTGGCTGTCGGTTCTTCACGGACTGACCACAGTGCATTTAAACCATCGTGACCTAAGTATTAGGTCATATTACACATGGTGCTCTTCATGGGCTTGGCTGTTGGTTCTTCATGGGCTGACCACATTGCATTTAAACCATTGCGACATAAGTATTAGGTCGTATTACACATGCCGCTCTTCATGGGCTTGGCTGTCGGTTCTTCATGGACTGACCACATTGCATATAAACCATCGCAACATAAGTATTAGGACATATTACACATGCTGCTGTTCATGGGCTTGTCTATCGGTTCTTCATGTGCTTACCACATTGCATTTAAACCATTGTGACATAAGTATTAAGTCATATTACACTTGCCGCTCTTCATGGGCTTGGCATTCAGATCTTCACGGGCTGAAAAATTGCATTTAAACCATCACGACATAAGTGTTACGTCATATTACACATGCCACTCTTCTTGGGCTTGATTGTTGGTTCTCCACGGGCTGAGCACATTGCATTTAAACCGTCGCGACATAAGTATTGAGTCATATTACACATGCTGCTCTTCATGAGCTTGGCTGTTGGTTGTTCACAGGCTGACCACATTGCATTTAAACAATTGTGACATAGGTATTGGGTCATATTACACGGGCTGCTTGTCATGGGCTTGGCTGTCGATGGTCAGTTCGTGGAGAACTGACAGCCAAGCCCATGAAGAGTCGCACGTGTAATATGACCTAATATTTATGTTGCAATGGTTTATATGCAATGTGGTCAGTCTGTGAAGTACCGACAGCCAAGCCCATGAAGAGCGTTACATTTAATATGGCCTAATACTTATGTCGCGATGGTTTAAATGTAATGTGGTCAGCCCTTGAAGAACCGACAACCAAGTCCATAAAGAGAGCTATGTGTAACATGACCTAATACTTATGTCATGATGTTTTTAATGCAATGTAGTGTGCCCGAGAAGAACCGACAGCCAAGTCCATGAAGAGCGGCAGATGTAATATGACCTAATACTTATGTTGCGATGGTTTAAATGCAATGTGGTCAACCCGTGAAGAACCGACAGCCAAGCGCATGAAGAGTGGTATGTGCAATATGACCTAATATTTATGTAGCGATGGTTTAGATGCAATGTGGTCAGCCCGTGAACAACCGACAGTCAAGCCCAAGAAGAGCGGCACCTGTAAAAAGGCCTAATACTTATGTCGCGATGGTCTAAATGCAATGTTGTCAGCCCGTGAAGAACTGGCAGCCATGCCCATGAAGAGGAGCACGTGTAACATGACCTAATACTTATGTTGCGCTGGTTTAAATGCAATGTGGTCAGAGTGTAAAGAACCGACAGCCAAGCCAATGAAGAGTGGCACATGTAGTATGACCTAATACTTATGTCGCGATGTTTTAAATACAATGTAGTCAGCCCATGAGGAACCGTCAGACAGGCCGATGAAGATTGGCACGTGTTGCGATGATAGCATATTAGACTTGCAGCTATTCATGGGCTTGGCTTTCAGTTCTGATGGGCTGACGACATTGCATTTAAACCATCGCGACATAAGTATTAGGTAATATTACACGTTCCGATCTTCAGGGGCTTGGCTGTCGGTTCCTCACAGGCTGACCACATTGCATTTAATCCATCACTACTCAAGTATTAGGTCCTATTGCATGTTCTGCTCGAAACACGTATTAGGTCATCTGACACGTGCCGCTCTTCATGGGCTTGGCTTTGGTTCTTCATGGGCTGACCACTTTGCATACATTTAAACCAACGCGACATAAGTATTAGATCATCTGACATATGCTGCTCTTCATGGGCTTGGCTGTCGGTTCTTCATGGGCTGACCACTTTGCATACATTTGAACCATCGCGACATAAGTATTAGGTAATCTGACACGTGCCACTCTTCATGGGCTTGGCTGTCGGTTCTTCCTGGGCTGACCCCTTTACATACACTAAAAGCATCGAAAAAGAAGTATTAGGTCATCTGACACGTGCCACTCTTCATGGGCTTGGCTGTCAGTTCTTCATGGGCTGACCACATTGCATACATTTAAACCAACGCGACCTAAGTATCTGAAACATCCCGTTCTTTATGGGCTTGGCTGTCGATTCTTCTTGGTATGACCACTTTGTATACATTTAAACCATGGCGACATAAGTATTAGGTCATCTAACACGTGCCACTCTTCATATTCTTGGCTGTAGGTTCTTCATGGGCTGACCACTTTGCATACATTTAAACCAACGCGACTTAAGTATAAGACTTAAGTATTAGGTCATCTGACACGTACCAGCTCTTCATGGGCTTGGCTGTCGGTTCCTCTTGGGATGACCACTTTGCATACATTTATACCAACGCGACATAATTATTAGGTCATCTGACACGTGCCTTTCTTCAGGGGCTTGGCTGTCTATTCTTCATGGGCTGACCACATTGCATTTCAACCATCACAACATAAGTATTCGATCATATTACACGTGCCAATCTTCATTGGCTTTTCTTTCAGTTCCTCATTGGCTGGCCACATTACATTTAAACCATCGCAACATAACTAATAGGTTGTATTACATGTGCCGCTCTTTATGGGTTTGGCTGTCGGTTCTTCACGGACTGACCACAGTGCATTTAAACCATCGTGACCTAAGTATTAGGTCATATTACACATGGTGCTCTTCATGGGCTTGGCTGTTGGTTCTTCACGGGCTGACCACATTGCATTTAAACCATTGCAACATAAGTATTAGGTCATATTACACATGCCGCTCTTCATGGGCTTGGCTGTCGGTTCTTCATGGACTGACCACATTGCATATAAACCATCGCAACATAAGTATTAGGTCATATTACACATGCTGCTGTTCATGGGCTTGTCTATCGGTTCTTCATGTGCTTACCACATTGCATTTAAACCATTGTGACATAGGTATTAAGTCATATTACACTTGCCGCTCTTCATGGGCTTGGCATTCAGATCTTCACATGCTGACACATTGCATTTAAACCATCGCAACATAAGTGTTAGGTCATATTACACATGCCACTCTTCTTGGGCTTGATTGTTGGTTCTCCACGGGCTGAGCACATTGCATTTAAACCGTCGCGACATAAGTATTGAGTCATATTACACATGCTGCTCTTCATGAGCTTGGCTGTTGGTTGTTCACAGGCTGACCACATTGCATTTAAACAATTGCGACATAGGTATTGGGTCATATTACACGTGCCGCTTGTCATGGGCTTGGCTGTCGATGGTCAGTTCGTGGAGAACTGACAGCCAAGCCCATGAAGAGTCGCACGTGTAATATGACCTAATATTTATGTTGCAATGGTTTATATGCAATGTGGTCAGTCTGTGAAGTACCGACAGCCAAGCCCATGAAGAGCGTTACATTTAATATGGCCTAATACTGATGTCGCAATGGTTTAAATGTAATGTGGTCAGCCCTTGAAGAACCAACAACCAAGCCCATAAAGAGAGCTATGTGTAACATGACCTAATACTTATGTCATGATGTTTTTAATGCAATGTAGTGTGCCCGAGAAGAACCGACAGCCAAGTCCATGAAGAGCGGCAGATGTAATATGACCTAATACTTATGTTGCGATGGTTTAAATGCAATGTGGTCAACCCGTGAAGAACCGACAGCCAAGCGCATGAAGAGTGGCATGTGCAATATGACCTAATATTTATGTAGCGATGGTTTAGATGCAATGTGGTCAGCCCGTGAACAACCGACAGTCAAGCCCAAGAAGAGCGGCACCTGTAACAAGGCCTAATACTTATGTCGCGATGGTCTAAATGCAATGTTGTCAGCCCGTGAAGAACTGGCAGCCATGCCCATGAAGAGGAGCACGTGTAACATGACCTAATACTTATGTTGCGCTGGTTTAAATGCAATGTGGTCAGAGTGTAAAGAACCGACAGCCAAGCCAATGAAGAGTGGCACATGTAGTATGACCTAATACTTACGTCGCGATGGTTTAAATGCAATGTAGTCAGCCCATGAGGAACTGACAGACAAGCCCATGAAGATTGGCACGTGTTGCGATGATAGCATATTAGACTTGCAGCTATTCATGGGCTTGGCTTTCAGTTCTGATGGGCTGACGACATTGCATTTAAACCATCGCGACATAAGTATTAGGTAATATTACACGTTCCGATCTTCAGGGGCTTGGCTGTCGGTTCCTCACAGGATGACCACATTGCATTTAATCCATCACTACTCAAGTATTAGGTCCTATTGCATGTTCTGCTCTTCATGGGCTTGGCTGTCGGTTCTTCATGGGCTGACCACTTTATATACATTTAAACCATTTCGAAACAAATATTAGGTCATCTGACACATGCCGCTCTTCATGGGCTTGGCTGTCGGTTCTTCATGGACTAACCACCTTGCATACATTTAAATCAACGCGAAACAAGTATTAGGTCATCTGACACATTCCGCTCTTCATGGCCTTGGCTGTCGGTTCTTCATGGGCTGACAACTTTGCACACATTTAAACCATCACGACACAAGTATTAGGTCATCTGACACGTGCCATTCTTCATGGGTTGGCTGTCGGTTCTTCGTGGGCTGACCACTTTACATAAATTTAAACCATCGCGAAACACATATTAGGTCATCTGACACATGCCGCTCTTTATGAGCTTGGCTGTTGGTTCTTCATGGGCTGACCACTTTGCATACAATTTAACCAACACAACATACGTATTAGGTCATCTGACACATGCCCCTGTTCATGGGCTTGGCTGTCGGTTCTTCATGGGCTGACCACTTTGCATACATTTAAACCAACGCAACGAAAGTATTAGGTCGTCTGACACTTGCCACTCTTCATGGGTTGGCTGTCGGTTCTTCATAGGCTGACCACTTTGCATATATTTAATCCATCGCGGCATAGCTATTAGGTAATCTGACACGTGCCGCTCTTCATGGGCTTGGCTGTCGGTTCTTCATGGGCTGACCACTTTGCATGCATTTATACCAACACGAAACAAGTATTAGGTCTTCTGGCACGTGCCACTCTTCATGGGTTGGTTGTATGTTCTTCATGGGCTGACCACTTTGCATACATTTAGACCAACGCGACATTAGTATTAGGTCATCTGACACATGCCGCTCTTCATGGGCTTGGCTGTTGGTTCTTCATGGGCTGACCACTTTACACACATTTGAACTATCGCGAAACAAGTATTACGTCATCTGACTAGTGCCTCTCTTCATGGGCTTGCCTGTTGGTTCTTCATGGTCTGACCACTTTGAATACATTTAAACCAATGCGACATAAGTATTAGGTCATCTGACACATGCTGCTCTTCATGGGCTTGGCTGTTGGTTCTTTATGGACTGAAGACTTTGCATACATTTAGCCATCGTGAAACAAGTATTAGGTCATCTGACATGTGCGGCTCTTCATGGGCTTGGCTGTCGGTTCTTCATGTGCTGACCACTTTGCATACATTTAAACCAGCGTAAAACAAGTATTAGGTCCTCTGACATGTGCCGCTTTTCATGGGCTTGACTGTCGATTCTTTATGGGCTGACCACTCTGCATACATTTAAACCATCGCGACATAAGTATTAGATCATCTGACACGTTCCGCTCTTCATGGCCTTGGCTGTCGGTTCTTCATGGGCTGACCACTTTGCAAACATTTAAACCATCACGACACAAGTATTAGGTCATCTGACACGAGCCACTCTTCATGGGTTGGCTGTTGGTTCTTCATGGGCTGACCACACTTTGCATGCATTTAAACCATCGCGACGTAAGTATTAGGTCATCTGACATGTGCCGCTCTTCATGTGCTTGGCTGTCGGTTCTTCATGGGCTGACCACTTTGCATACATATAAACCAACACGGCATAAGTATTAGGTCGTCCGAAACATGCCACTCTTCATGGGATGCCTGTCGGTTCTTCATGGGCTGACCACTCTGCATATATTTAAACCATCGCGGCATAAGTATTAGGTAATCTGACACGTGCCACTCTTCATGGGTTGGCTGTCGGTTCTTCATGGGCTGACCACTTTGCATACATTTGAACCATCGCGACATAAGTATTAGGTAATCTGACACGTGCCACTCTTCATGGGCTTGGCTGTCGGTTCTTCCTGGGCTGACCCCTTTACATACACTAAAAGCATCAAAAAAGAAGTATTAGGTCATCTGACACGTGCCACTCTTCATGGGCTTGGCTGTCAGTTCTTCATGGGCTGACCACATTGCATACATTTAAACCAACGCGACCTAGGTATTAGGTCATCTGAAACATCCCGTTCTTTATGGGCTTGGCTGTCGATTCTTCTTGGTATGACCACTTTGTATACATTTAAACCATCGCGACATAAGTATTAGGTCATCTAACACGTGCCACTCTTCATAGGCTTGGCTGTAGGTTCTTCATGGGCTGACCGCTTTGCATACATTTAAACCAACGCGACTTAAGTATTATGTCGTCTGACACGTACCAGCTCTTCATGGGCTTGGCTGTCGGTTCCTCTTGGGCTGACCACTTTGCATACATTTAAACCAACGCGACATTATTATTAGGTCATCTGACACGTGCCTTTCTTCAGGGGCTTGGCTGTCTATTCTTCATGGGCTGACCACATTGCATTTCAACCATCACAACATAAGTATTAGATCATATTACACATGCCAATCTTCATTGGCTTTTCTTTCAGTTCCTCATTGGCTGGCCACATTACATTTAAACCATCGAAACATAACTAACAGGTCGTATTACATGTGCCGCTCTTTATGGGTTTGGCTGTCGGTTCTTCACGGACTGACCACAGTGCATTTAAACCATCGTGACCTAAGTATTAGGTCATATTACACATGGTGCTCTTCATGGGCTTGGCTGTTGGTTCTTCACGGGCTGACCACATTGCATTTAAACCATTGCGACATAAGTATTAGGTCGTATTACACATGCCGCTCTTCATGGGCTTGGCTGTCGGTTCTTCATGGACTGACCACATTGCATATAAACTATCGCAACATAAGTATTAGGACATATTACACATGCTGCTGTTCATGGGCTTGTCTATCGGTTCTTCATGTGCTTACCACATTGCATTTAAACCATTGTGACATAAGTATTAAGTCATATTACACTTGCCGCTCTTCATGGGCTTGGCATTCAGATCTTCACGGGCTGAAAAATTGCATTTAAACCATCACGACATAAGTGTTACGTCATATTACACATGCCACTCTTCTTGGGCTTGATTGTTGGTTCTCCACGGGCTGAGCACATTGCATTTAAACCGTCACGACATAAGTATTGAGTCATATTACACATGCTGCTCTTCATGAGCTTGGCTGTTGGTTGTTCACAGGCTGACCACATTGCATTTAAACAATTGCGGCATAGGTATTGGGTCATATTACACGTGCTGCTTGTCATGGGCTTGGCTGTTGATGGTCAGTTCGTGGAGAACTGACAGCCAAGCCCATGAAGAGTCGCACGTGTAATATGACCTAATATTTATGTTGCAATGGTTTATATGCAATGTGGTCAGTCTGTGAAGTACCGACAGCCAAGCCCATGAAGAGCGTTACATTTAATATGGTCTAATACTTATGTCGCGATGGTTTAAATGTAATGTGGTCAGCCCTTGAAGAACCGACAACCAAGTCCATAAAGAGAGCTATGTGTAACATGACCTAATACTTATGTCATGATGTTTTTAATGCAATGTAGTGTGCCCGAGAAGAACCGACAGCCAAGTCCATGAAGAGCGGCAGATGTAATATGACCTAATACTTATGTTGCGATGGTTTAAATGCAATGTGGTCAACCCGTGAAGAACCGACAGCCAAGCGCATGAAGAGTGGCATGTGCAATATGACCTAATATTTATGTAGCGATGGTTTAGATGCAATGTGGTCAGCCCGTGAACAACCGACAGTCAAGCCCAAGAAGAGCGGCACCTGTAACAAGGCCTAATACTTATGTCGCGATGGTCTAAATGCAATGTTGTCAGCCCGTGAAGAACTGGCAGCCATGCCCATGAAGAGGAGCACGTGTAACATGACCTAATACTTATGTTGCACTGCTTTAAATGCAATGTGGTCAGAGTGTAAAGAACCGACAGCCAAGCCAATGAAGAGTGGCACATGTAGTATGACCTAATACTTATGTCGCGATGTTTTAAATACAATGTAGTCAGCCCATGAGGAACCGACAGACAGGCCCATGAAGATTGGCACGTGTTGCGATGATAGCATATTAGACTTGCAGCTATTCATGGGCTTGGCTTTCAGTTCTGATGGGCTGACGACATTGCATTTAAACCATCGCGACATAAGTATTAGGTAATATTACACGTTCCGATCTTCAGGGGCTTGGCTGTCGGTTCCTCACAGGCTGACCACATTGCATTTAATCCATCACTACTCAAGTATTAGGTCCTATTGCATGTTCTGCTCGAAACACGTATTAGGTCATCTGACACGTGCTGCTCTTCATGGGCTTGGCTTTGGTTCTTCATGGGCTGACCACTTTGCATACATTTAAACCAACGCGACATAAGTATTAGGTCATCTGACATATGCTGCTCTTCATGGGCTTGGCTGTCGGTTCTTCATGGGCTGACCACTTTGCATACATTTGAACCATCGCGACATAAGTATTAGGTAATCTGACACATGCCACTCTTCATGGGCTTGGCTGTCGGTTCTTCCTGGGCTGACCCCTTTACATACACTAAAAGCATCGAAAAAGAAGTATTAGGTCATCTGACACGTGCCACTCTTCATGAGCTTGGCTGTCAGTTCTTGATGGGCTGACCACATTGCATACATTTAAACCAACGCGACCTAAGTATCTGAAACATCCCGTTCTTTATGGGCTTGGCTGTCGATTCTTCTTGGTATGACCACTTTGTATACATTTAAACCATCGCGACATAAGTATTAGGTCATCTAACACGTGCCACTCTTCATAGGCTTGGCTGTAGGTTCTTCATGGGCTGACCACTTTGCATACATTTAAACCAACGCGACTTAAGTATAAGACTTAAGTATTAGGTCATCTGACACGTACCAGCTCTTCATGGGCTTGGCTGTCGGTTCCTCTTGGGCTGACCACTTTGCATACATTTATACCAACGCGACATAATTATTAGGTCATCTGACACGTGCCTTTCTTCAGGGGCTTGGCTGTCTATTCTTCATGGGCTGACCACATTGCATTTCAACCATCACAACATAAGTATTCGATCATATTACACGTGCCAATCTTCATTGGCTTTTCTTTCAGTTCCTCATTGGCTGGCCACATTACATTTAAACCATCGCAACATAACTAATAGGTTGTATTACATGTGCCGCTCTTTATGGGTTTGGCTGTCGGTTCTTCACGGACTGACCACAGTGCATTTAAACCATCGTGACCTAAGTATTAGGTCATATTACACATGGTGCTCTTCATGGGCTTGGCTGTTGGTTCTTCACGGGCTGACCACATTGCATTTAAACCATTGCGACATAAGTATTAGGTCATATTACACATGCCGCTCTTCATGGGCTTGGCTGTCGGTTCTTCATGGACTGACCACATTGCATATAAACCATCGCAACATAAGTATTCGGTCATATTACACATGCTGCTGTTCATGGGCTTGTCTATCGGTTCTTCATGTGCTTACCACATTGCATTTAAACCATTGTGACATAAGTATTAAGTCATATTACACTTGCCGCTCTTCATGGGCTTGGCATTCAGATCTTCACGGGCTGACACATTGCATTTAAACCATCGCAACATAAGTGTTAGGTCATATTACACATGCCACTCTTCTTGGGCTTGATTGTTGGTTCTCCACGGGCTGAGCACATTGCATTTAAACCGTCGCGACATAAGTATTGAGTCATATTACACATGCTGCTCTTCATGAGCTTGGCTGTTGGTTGTTCACAGGCTGACCACATTGCATTTAAACAATTGCGACATAGGTATTGGGTCATATTACACGTGCCGCTTGTCATGGGCTTGGCTGTCGATGGTCAGTTCGTGGAGAACTGACAGCCAAGCCCATGAAGAGTCGCACGTGTAATATGACCTAATATTTATGTTGCAATGGTTTATATGCAATGTGGTCAGTCTGTGAAGTACCGACAGCCAAGCCCATGAAGAGCGTTACATTTAATATGGCCTAATACTGATGTCGCGATGGTTTAAATGTAATGTGGTCAGCCCTTGAAGAACCGACAACCAAGCCCATCAAGAGAGCTATGTGTAACATGACATAATACTTATGTCATGATGTTTTTAATGCAATGTAGTGTGCCCGAGAAGAACCGACAGCCAAGTCCATGAAGAGCGGCAGATGTAATATGACCTAATACTTATGTTGCGATGGTTTAAATGCAATGTGGTCAACCCGTGAAGATCCGACAGCCAAGCGCATGAAGAGTGGCATGTGCAATATGACCTAATATTTATGTAGCGATGGTTTAGATGAAATGTGGTCAGCCCGTGAACAACCGACAGTCAAGCCCAAGAAGAGCGGCACCTGTAACAAGGCCTAATACTTATGTCGCGATGGTCTAAATGCAATGTTGTCAGCCCGTGAAGAACTGGCAGCCAAGCCCATGAAGAGGAGCACGTGTAACATGACCTAATACTTATGTTGCGCTGGTTTAAATGCAATGTGGTCAGAGTGTAAAGAACCGACAGCCAAGCCAATGAAGAGTGGCACATGTAGTATGACCTAATACTTACGTCGCGATGGTTTAAATGCAATGTAGTCAGCCCATGAGGAACCGACAGACAAGCCCATGAAGATTGGCACGTGTTGCGATGATAGCATATTAGACTTGCAGCTATTCATGGGCTTGGCTTTCAGTTCTGATGGGCTGACGACATTGCATTTAAACCATCGCGACATAAGTATTAGGTAATTTTACACGTTCCGATCTTCAGGGGTTTGGCTGTCGGTTCCTCACAGGCTGACCACATTGCATTTAATCCATCACTACTCAAGTATTAGGTCCTATTGCATGTTCTGCTCTTCATGGGCTTGGCTGTCGGTTCTTCATGGGCTGACCACTTTATATACATTTAAACCATTTCGAAACAAATATTAGGTCATCTGACACATGCCGCTCTTCATGGGCTTGGCTGTCGGTTCTTCATGGACTAACCACCTTGCATACATTTAAATCAACGCGAAACAAGTATTAGGTCATCTGACACGTTCCGCTCTTCATGGCCTTGGCTGTCGGTTCTTCATGGGCTGACAACTTTGCACACATTTAAACCATCACGACACAAGTATTAGGTCATCTGACACGTGCCATTCTTCATGGGTTGGCTGTCGGTTCTTCGTGGGCTGACCACTTTACATAAATTTAAACCATCGCGAAACACATATTAGGTCATCTGACACATGCCGCTCTTTATGAGCTTCGCTGTTGGTTCTTCATGGGCTGACCACTTTGCATACAATTTAACCAACACAACATACGTATTAGGTCATCTGACACATGCCCCTCTTCATGGGCTTGGCTGTCGGTTCTTCATGGGCTGACCACTTTGCATACATTTAAACCAACGCAACGAAAGTATTAGGTCGTCTGACACTTGCCACTCTTCATGGGTTGGCTGTCGGTTCTTCATGGACTGACCACTTTGCATATATTTAATCCATCGCGGCATAGGTATTAGGTAATCTGACACGTGCCGCTCTTCATGGGCTTGGCTGTCGGTTCTTCATGGGCTGACCACTTTGCATGCATTTATACCAACACGAAACAAGTATTAGGTCTTCTGGCACGTGCCACTCTTCATGGGTTGGTTGTCCGTTCTTCATGGGCTGACCACTTTGCATACATTTAGACCAACGCGACATTAGTATTAGGTCATCTGACACATGCCGCTCTTCATGGGCTTGGCTGTTGGTTCTTCATGGGCTGACCACTTTACACACATTTGAACTATCGCGAAACAAGTATTACGTCATCTGACTAGTGCCTCTCTTCATGGGCTTGCCTGTTGGTTCTTCATGGTCTGACCACTTTGAATACATTTAAACCAATGCGACATAAGTATTAGGTCATCTGACACATGCCGCTCTTCATGGGCTTGGCTGTTGGTTCTTTATGGACTGAAGACTTTGCATACATTTAGCCATCGTGAAACAAGTATTAGGTCATCTGACATGTGCGGCTCTTCATGGGCTTGGCTGTCAGTTCTTCATGTGCTGACCACTTTGCATACATTTAAACCAGCGTAAAACAAGTATTAGGTCCTCTGACATGTGCCGCTTTTCATGGGCTTGACTGTCGATTCTTTATGGGCTGACCACTCTGCATACATTTAAACCATCGCGACATAAGTATTAGATCGTCTGACACGTTCCGCTCTTCATGGCCTTGGCTGTCGGTTCTTCATGGGCTGACCACTTTGCACACATTTAAAGCATCACGACACAAGTATTAGGTCATCTGACACGTGCCACTCTTCATGGGTTGGCTGTTGGTTCTTCATGGGCTGACCACATTTTGCATGCATTTAAACCATCGCGACGTAAGTATTAGGTCATCTGACATGTGCCGCTCTTCATGTGCTTGGCTGTCGGTTCTTCATGGGCTGACCACTTTGCATACATATAAAACAACACGGCATAAGTATTAGGTCGTCCGAAACATGCCACTCTTCATGGGATGCCTGTCGGTTCTTCATGGGCTGACCACTCTGCATATATTTAAACCATCGTGGCATAAGTATTAGGTAATCTGACACGTGCCACTCTTCATGGGTTGGCTGTCGGTTCTTCATGGGCTGACCATTTTACATACATTTAAACCATCACGAAACAAGTATTCGGTCATCTGACGCGTGCCACTCTTCATGGGTTGGCTGTCCGTTCTTCATGGGCTGACCACTTTGCATACATTTAAACCATTGTGAAACAAGTGTTAGGTCATCTGACACGTGCCACTCTTCATGGGTTGGGTGTCAGTTCTTCATGGGCTGACCACTTTACATAGATTTAAACCATCGCGGAACAAGTGTTAGGTCATCTGGCTTGGCTTTGGTTCTTCATGGGCTGACCACTTTGCATACATTTAAACCAACGCGACATAAGTATTAGGTCATCTGACATATGCTGCTCTTCATGGGCTTGGCTGTCGGTTCTTCATGGGCTGACCACTTTGCATACATTTGAACCGTCGCGACATAAGTATTAGGTAATCTGACACGTGCCACTCTTCATGGGCTTGGCTGTCGGTTCTTCCTGGGCTGACCCCTTTACATACACTAAAAGCATCGAAAAAGAAGTATTAGGTCATCTGACAAGTGCCACTCTTCATGGGCTTGGCTGTCAGTTCTTCATGGGCTGACCACATTGCATACATTTAAACCAACGCGACCTAAGTATTAGGTCATCTGAAACATCCCGTTCTTTATGGGCTTGGCTGTCGATTCTTCTTGGTATGACCACTTTGTATACATTTAAACCATCGCGACATAAGTATTAGGTCATCTAACATGTGCCACTCTTCATGGGCTTGGCTGTAGGTTCTTCATGGGCTGACCACTTTGCATACATTTAAACCAACGCGACTTAAGTATTAGGTCATCTGACACGTACCAGCTCTTCATGGGCTCGGCTGTCGGTTCCTCTTGGTCTGACCACTTTGCATACATTTAAACCAACGCGACATAATTATTAGGTCATCTGACACGTGCCTTTCTTCGGGGGCTTGGCTGTCTATTCTTCATGGGCTGACCACATTGCATTTCAACCATCACAACATAAGTATTAGATCATATTACACGTGCCAATCTTCATTGGCTTTTCTTTCAGTTCCTCATTGGCTGGCCACATTACATTTAAACCATCGCAACATAACAAATAGGTCGTATTACATGTGCCGCTCTTTATGGGTTTGGCTGTCGGTTCTTCATGGGCTGACCACTTTGCATATATTTAATCCATCGCGGCATAGTTATTAGGTAATCTGACACGTGCCGCTCTTCATGGGCTTGGGTGTTGGTTCTTCATGGGCTGACCACTTTGCGTGCATTTATACCAACACGAAACAAGCATTAGGTCTTCTGACACATGCCACTCTTCATGGGTTGGCTGTCGGTTCTTCATGGGCTGACCATTTTACATACATTTAAAGCATCACGAAACAAGTATTAGGTTATCTGACGCGTGCCACTCTTGATGGGTTGGCTGTCTGTTCTTCATGGGCTGACCACTTTGCATACATTTAAAGCATTGTGAAACAAGTGTTAGGTCATCTGACACGTGCCACTCTTCATGGGTTGGGTGTCAGTTCTTCATGAGCTGACCACTTTACACGCATTTAAACCATCGCGGAACAAGTATTGGGTCATCTGACATGTGCCGCTCTTCATGGGCTTGGCTATCTGTTCTTCATGGGCTGGCCACTTTGCATTCATTTAAATCATCGCAAAACAAGTATTAGGTCATCTGACATGTGCCACTCTTCATGTGTTGGCTCTCGGTTCTTCATGGGCTGACCATTTTACATACATTTAAACCATCGTGAAACAAGTATTAGGTCATCTGACATGTGCCGCTCTTCATGGGCTTGGCTTTGGTTCTTCATGGGCTGACCACTTTGTATACATTTTAACCAACACGACATAAGTATTAGGTCATCTGACACATGCCGATCTTCATGGGCTTGGCTGTCGGTTCTTCATGGACTGACCACATTGCATACATTTAAACCATCGCAAAACAAGTATTGGGTCATCTGCCACGTGCCGCTCTTCATGGGCTTGGCTGTCAGTTCTTCATGGGCTGACCACTTTGCATACATTTAAACCATCACGAAACAAGAATTAGGTCATCTGACATGTGCTGCTCTTCATGGTCTTGGCTGTCGGTTCCTTATGCGCTGACAACTTTGCATACATTTAAACCATCGCGAAACAAGTATTAGGTCATCTGACACATGCCACTCTTCATGGGTTGTCTGTCGGATCTTCTTGTGCTGACCACTTTACATAAATTTAAACCGTCACGAAACACGTATTAGGTCATCTGACACGTGCCGCTCTTCATGGGCTTGGCTTTGATTCTTCATGGGCTGACCACTTTGCATACAATTAATCCAACGTGACATAAGTGTTAGGTCATTTGACATAAGCTGCTCTTCATGGGCTTGGCTGTCGGTTCTTCATGGGCTGACCACTTTGCATACATTTGAACCATCGCGACATAAGTATTAGGTAATCTGACACGTGCCACTCTTCATGGGTTGGCTGTCGGTTCTTTATGGGCTGACCACTCTACATACATTTAAACCATCGCAACATAAGTATTAGGTCATCTGACACATGCCGCTCTTCAAGTTCTTGTCTGTCAGTTCTGCATGGGCTGACCACTTTGCATACATTTGAACCATCGCGACATAAGTATTAGGTGATCTGACACGTGCCACTCTTTATGGGCTTGGCTGTCGGTTCTTCATGGGCTGACCCCTTTACATACACTTAAAGCATCGCGAAAGAAGTATTAGGTCATCTGACACGTGCCGCTCTTCATGGGCTTGGCTGTCAGTTTTTCATGGGCTGACCAATTTGCATACATTTAAACCAACGCGACCTAAGTATTAGGTCATCTGAAACATCCCGTTCTTTATGGGCTTGGCTGTCGATTCTTCATTGTATGACCACTTTGTATACATTTAAACCATCGCGACATAAGTATTAGGTCATCTGACACGTGCCACTCTTCATAGGCTTGGCTGTAGGTTCTTCATGGGCTGACCACTTTGCATATATTTAAACCAACGCGACTTAAGTATTAGGTCATCTGACACGTACCAGCTCTTCATGGGCTTGGCTGTCGGTTCTTCATGGGCTGACCACATTGCGTACATTCAAACCATCTTGAAACAAGTATTAGGTCATCTGACACATACCTCTCTTCATGGGCTTGGCTGTCGGTTCTTTATGGACTGGCCACTCTGCATACATTTAAACCATCGCAACATAAGTATTAAGTCATCTGACACATGCCACTCTTCATGGGCTTGGCTGTCGGTTCTTCATGCACTGACCACTCTGCATACATTTAAACCATCGCAAAACAAGTATTAGGTCATATGACACGTACCTGTCTTCATGGGCTTGGCTGTCGGTTCTTTATGGGCTGACCACTCTACATACATTTAAACCATCGCAACATAAGTATTAGGTCATCTGACACATGCCGCTCTTCAAGTTCTTGTCTGTCAGTTCTGCATGGGCTGACCACTTTGCATACATTTAAACCAATGCAACATAAGTATTAGGTCGTCTGACACTTGCCACTCTTCATGGGTTGGCTGTCGGTTCTTCATGGCCTGACCAATTTGCATACATTTAATCCATCGCGAAGCAAGTATTAGGTCATCTGACACGTGCCACTCTTCATGGCTTTGACTGTCGGTTCTTCATGGGTTGACCACTTTGCATACATTTAAACCATCATGAAACAGGTATTATGTCATCTCACATGTGCCGCTCTTCATGGGTTTGGCTGTCGGTTCTTCATGGGCTGATCTCTTTGCATACATTTAAACCATCGTGAAACAAGTATTAGGTCATCTGACACGTCCCACTCTTCATGGGTTGGCTGTCAGTTCTTCATGGGCTGACCGCATTACATACATTTAAACCATCGCAAAACAAGTATTAGGTCATTTGACACGTGCCACTCTTCATGGGTTGGCTATCAGTTCTTCATGGGCTGACCATTTTACATACATTTAAGCCATCGCGAAACAAGTATTAGGTCATCTTACACATGCCGCTCGTCATGGGCTTGGCTTCGGTTCTTCATGGGCTGACCACTTTGCATACATTTAAACCAACGGGACATAAGTATTAGGTCATCTGACACATGCCGCTCTTCATGGGCTTGGTTGACGGTTCTTCATTGACTGATCACTTTGCATACATTTAAACCATCGCAAAACAAGTACTAGGTCATCTGACATGTGCTGCTCTTCATGGGCTTGGCTTCGGTTCTTCACAGGCTGACCACATTGCATTTAAACCATCGCGATATAAGTGTTGGGTCATATTACATGTGCCGCTCTTCATGGGCTTGGCTGTCGGTTCTTCACGGACTGACCACATTGTATATAAACCATCGCAATATAAGTATTAGGTCATATTGCACATGCAACTCTTCATTGGCTTGGCTGTCAGTTCTCCACGAGCTGACCATCGACAGCCAAGCACATGAAGAGCGCCACATGTAATATGACCTAGTACTTATTTTGCGATTGCTTAAATGCAATGTTGTCAGCCAGTGAACAACCGACCGCCAAGCCCATGAAGAGCGGCACATGTAATATGACTCATTACTTTTGTTGTGATGGTTTAAATGCAATGTGCTCAGACCGTGAAGAACCAGCAGCCAAGCCCATGAAGAGAGGCACGTGTAATATGCCACGTGTATACTTATGACATGATGATTTAAATGCAATGTGGTCTGCCCATGAAGAACCGATAGCCTGGCCCATGAAGAGTGGCGCATGTAATATGACCTAATACTTATGTTGCGATGATTAAAATGCAATGTGGTCAGCCCATGAAGAACTGACAGCCAAGCCCATGAACAGTTGCACATGTAATATGGCCTGATACCTATGTCACGATGGTTTAAATGCAATGTGGTCAACCCACAAAGAACCTACAGGAAAGCCCTAGAAGAGTGGCACGTGTAATAGGACCAAATACTCATGTTGCGATGGTTTAAATGCAATGTGGTGAGCCCATGAAGAAACGTTAGCCTAGCCCATGAAGAGTGGCACATGTAATATGACCACCTTCCATTTAATCCATCACAAGATAAGTGTTAGGTCACATTAGATGTGCCGCTCTTCTTGGGCTTGGCTGTTGGTTCTTCACGGGCTGACCACATTGCATTTAAATCATCGCGTCATAAGTATTATGTCATATAACACATGCCGCTCTTTATTGGCTTGGCTGTCAGTTCGTCACAGGCTGACCATATTGCATTTAAACCATCGCGACGTTCCTCTGTTCTTGGGCTTGGCTGGTTCTTCAAGGGCTGACCACATTGCATTTAAATCATCGCGTCATAAGTATTAGGTCATATTACACATGCCGCTCTTCATGGGCTTGGCTTTCGGTTCCTCATTGGCTGGCCACATTGCATTTAAACCATCGCGGCATAAGTATTAAGTCATATTACACGTTCCGCTGTTCATTGGCTTGGCTGTCGGTTCGTCACGGGCTGACCACATTGCATTTAATACATTGCAAGATAAGTGTTAGGTCATATTAGATGTGCCCCTCTTCATGGGCTTGGCTGTCGGTTCTTCACGGGCTGACCACATTGCATTTAAACCACCACGACATAAGTATTAGGTCATATTACATGTGCTGCTCTTCATGGGCTTGGCTCTCAGTTCTTGAAGGACTGACCACATTGCATTTAAGCCATCGCAACATAAGTATTAGGTCATATTACATCAGCCACTCTTCATGGGCTTGGCTTTCGGTTCCTCAATGGCAGGCCACATTGCATTTAAACCATCGCAAGATAAGTGTTAGGTCATATTAGATGTGCCCCTCTTCGTGTGTATTAAGTATTATGTCATATTACACATGCGGTTCTTCACGGGCTTGCCTGTCGGTTCTTCCTGGACTGACCGCATTGCATATAAACCATCGCAACGTAAGTACTAGGTCATATTACACATTCCTTTCTTCATGGGCTTGGCTGTCGGTTCTTCTCGTGCTCACCACATTCCATTTAAACCATTGCGATTTAAGTATTAGGTCATATTACACGTGCCGCTCTTCATGGACTTGGCGGTCGGTTCTTCATAGGCTGACCACATTGCATTTAATCCATCGCGACATAAGTATTAGGTGATATTACACGTGCCGCTCTTCATGGGCTTCACTGTCCTTTCATCACAGGCAGGCTACATTGCATTTAATCCATCGAGACATAAGTATTAGGTCATATAACATGTGCCGCTCTTCATGGGCTTGGCTGTCAGTTCTTCATGGGTTGACAACATTGCATTTAATTCATCATGACATAAGTATTAGTTCGTATTACACGTGCCACTCTTCATGAGCTTGGCTGTCGGTTCCTCACTGGTTGACCACATTGCATTTAAATCATCGCTACATAAGTAGTAGGTCATATTACACGTGTCCCTCTTCATGGGCTTGGCTGTTGGTTCTTCATGAGCTGACCACATTGCATTTAAACCATCGCAACATAAGATTTAGGTTATATTACATATGCCGCTCTTCATGGGCTTGGCTGTCGGTTCTTCACCGGCCCACGACATTGCATTTAAACCATCGCGATATAAGTATTATGTCATATTACATGTGCCGCTCTTCGTGGGCTTGGCTGTCGGTTCTTCACAGGCTGACCACATTGCATTTAAACCATCACGAGATAAGCGTTATGTCATATTACATGTGCCGCTCTTCATGGGCTTGGCTGTCGGTTCTTCACGGACTGACCACATTGCATATAGACCATCGCAATATAAGTATTAGGTCATATTGTACATGCAACTCTTCATTGGCTTGGCTGGCAGTTCTCTACAAGCTGACCATCGACAGCCAAGCGCATGAAGAGTGCCCCATGTAATATGACCTAATACTTATGTTGTGATTTCTTAAATGCAATGTTTTCAGCCCATGAACAACCGACTGCAAGGCCCATGAAGAGCGGCACATGTAATATGACTCAATACTTTTGTTGTGATGGTTTAAATGTAATGTGCTCAGACCGTGAAGAACCAACAGCCAAGGCCATGAGGAGAGGCACGTGTAATATGACCTAATACTTATGTCGTGATGATTTAAATGCAATGTGGTCAGCCCATGAGGAACCGATAGCCTAGCCCACGAAGAGCGGCACATGTAATATGACGTAATACTTATGTCGCGATGGTTTAAATGCAATGTGGTCAGCCCATGGAGAACCGACAGCCAAGCCCATGAAGAGTTGCAGATGTAATATGACCTAATACTTATGACGCGATGATTTAAATGCAAGGTGGTCAGCCCGTGAAGAACCAACAGCCAAGCCAAATACTGATGTCACATTCCATTTAAACCATCGTGACATAAGTATTTGGTCATATTAAATGTGCTGCCCTTCATGGGCTTGGCTATTGGTTCTTCGCGGGCTGACTGCATTGCATTGAAACCATCGTGAAATAAGTATTAGGTTATATTACACGTGCCACACTTCTACGGCTTGGCTGTTGGTTCTCACGGGCTGACCACATTACATTTAAACCATCGCAACATGAGTATTAGGTCATATTACACATGTCGCTTTTCATGGGCCTGGCTGTCGGTTCTTCATGGTCTTACCACATTGCATTTAAATCATCACAGCATAAGTATTAGGTCATATGACATGTGCCACTCTTCATGGGTTTTGCTGTCGGTTCTTCATGGTCTTACCACATTGCATTTAAATCATCATGACATAAGTATTAGATCATATTACATGTGCCACTCTTGATGTGTTTGGCTGTCGGTTCTTCACAGGCTGACCATATTGCATTGAAACCATCACGGCATAAGTATTAGGTCATATTACACAGGCTGCTCTTCGTGGGCATGGCTTTAAGTTCCTCATTGGCTGGCCACATTGCATTTAAAGCATCGCGGCATAAGTATTAGGTCATATTACATATTTCGCTCTTCTTGGGCTTGGCTGTCGGTTCTTCACGGGCTAACCACATTGCATTTAAACCATCGTGTCATGACTATTATGTCATATTACACATGCCACTCTTCATTGGCTTGGCTGTCGGTTCGTCACAGGCTGACCACCTTCCATTTAATCCATCACAAGATAAGTGTTAGGTCACATTAGATGTGCCGCTCTTCATGTGCTTGGCTGTAGGTTCTTCACGGGCTGACCACATTGCATTTAACTCATCACGACATAAGTATTAGGTCATATTACATCAGCCGCTCTTCATGGGCTTGGCTTTCGGTTCCTCATTGGCTGGCCACATTGCATTTAAACCATCACAACATAACTATTAGGTCATACTAAACATGCCACTCTTCATGCGTTTTGCTGTCAGTTCTTCACAGACTGACCACATTGCATTTAAACCAACGCAACATAAGTATTAGGTCATCTGACATGTGCGGCTCTTCATGGGCTTGGGTGTCGGTTCTTCGTGTGCTGATCACCTTGCATACATTTAAACGAACGCAAAACAAGTATTAGGTCATCTGACACATGCCGCTCTTCATGGGCTTGGCTGTCGGTTCTTCGTGGGCTGACTACTTTTCATACATTTAAACCAACACGACATAAGTATTAGGGCATCTGGCACATGCCACTCTTCATGGGTTGGCTGTCGGTCCTTCATGGGCTGACCACTTTACATACATTTAAACCATCGCGAAACAAGTGTTAGGTCATCTGACACGTGCCACTCTTCATGGGTTGGCTGTCGGTTCTTCATGGGCTGACCATTTTACATATATATAAACCATCGCGAAACAAATGTTAGGTCATCTGACACGTGCCACTCTTCATGGGCTTGGCTGTCGGTTCTTCATGGGCTGACTACTTTACATACATTTAAACCATCGCGAAACAAGTATTAGATCATCTGACACGTGCAGCTCTTCATGGGCTTGGGTGTCAGTTCTTCATGGTCTGACCACATTGCATACATTTAAACCAACATGACATAAGTATTAGGTCATGTGACATGTGCAGCTCTTCATGGGCTTGTCTGTCGGTTCTTCATGGGCTGACCATCTTGCATACATTTAATTAGGTCATCTGACATGTGCCGCTCTTCATGGGGTTGGCAGTCGGTTCTTCATGGGCTGACCACTTTGCATACATTTAAACCATCGTGACACAAGTATTAGGTCAACTGACACCTGCCACTCTTAATGGGTTGGCTGTCGGTTCTTCATGGACTGACCACTTTACATACATTTGAAGCATCGCGAAACATGTATTAGGTCATCTGACACGTGCCGCTCTCCATGGGCTTGGCTGTCGGTTCTTCATGGTCTGACTACTTTGCATACATTTAAACCATCGCGAAATAAGTGTTTGGTCATCTGACAGGTGCCACTCTTCATGGGCTTGGCTGTCGGTTCTTCATGGGCTGACCACTTCGCATATATTTAAACCATCGCGAAATAAGTGTTAGGTCATCTGACAGGTGCCGCTCTTCATGGGCTTGGCTGTCGGTTCTTAATGGGCAGACCACTTTCGATACATTTAAACAATCGTGAAACAAGTATTAGGTCATCTAACACGTGCCACTCTTCATTGGTTAGCTGTGGGTCCTTCATGGGCTGACCACTTTGCATACATTTAAACCAACGTGACATAAGTATTTTGTCATCTGACACATGCCGCTCTTCATGGGCTTGGCTGTCAGTTCTTCATGGACAGACCACTTTGCATACATTTTAACCATTGCGAAACAAGTATTAGGTCATCTGACATGTGCCGCTCTTCATGGGCTTGGCTATTGGTTCATGGGCTGACCACCTTGCATAGATTTAAACCAACGCGGAACAAGTATTAGGTCATCTGACACGTGCCGCTCTTCTTGGGTTTGGCTGTCGGTTCTTCATGGGCTGACCACTTTGCAGAGATTTAAACCATCATGACACAGGTATTAGGTCATCTGACACATGCCACTCTTCATGGGTTGGCTGTCGGTTCTTCATGGGCTGACCATTTTACATACATTTAAACCATCGCGAAATAAGTGTTAGGTCATCTGACAGGTGCCGCTCTTTATGGGCTTGGCTGTCGGTTCTTCATTGGCTGACCACTCTGCATACATTTAAAGCATTGCAACATAAGTATTAGATCATCTGACACATGCCGCTCTTCATGGGCTTCTCTGTCGGTTCTTCATGGGCTGACCACTTTGCATACATTTAAATCATCGCGACATAAGTATTTGGCAATCTGACAGGTGCCGCTCTTCATGGGCTTGGCTGTCAGTTCTTCATGGGCTGACCACTTTGCATACATTTAAGCCAACGCGATATAAATATTAGGTCATTTGACACGTGCCACTCTTCATTGTCCTGGCTGTCGGTTCTTCATGGGCTGACCACTTTGCATACATCTAAACCATCGCGAAACAAGTATTAGGTCATCTGACACGGCCACTCTTCATGGGTTGCCTGTCGGTCCTTCCTGGGCTGACCACTTTACATACATCTAAACCATCGCGAAACAAGTATTAGGTCATCTGACATGCGCCGCTCTTCATGGGCTTGGCTGTCGGTTCTTGATGGGCTGACAACTTTGCATACATTTAAACCACCGTGAAAAAAGTGTTAGGTAACCTGACACGTGCCACTCTTCATGGGTTGGCTGTCGGTTCTTCATGGGCTGACCACCTTATATAAATCTAAACCATCGCGAAGCAAGTATTAGGTCATCTGACATGTGCCGCTCTTCATGGGATTGGCTGTCGGTTCTTCATGGGCTGGCCACTTTGCATACATTTATACCATCGCGAAACAAGTATTAGGTCATCTGACACGTGCCACACTTCATGGGTTGGCTGCGGGTCCTTCATGGGCTGGCCACTTTCCATCCATTCAAACCAATGCAACATAAGTATTACGTCATCTGACACATGCCGCTCTTCATGGGCTTGGCTGTCAGTTCTTCATGGACTGACCACTTTGTATACATTTAAACCATCGCGAAACAAGTATTAGGTCATCTGACACGTGCCGCTCTTCATGGGCTTGGCTGTTGGTTCATGGGCTGACCACCTTGCATAGATTTAAACCAACGCAGAACAATTATTAGGTCATCTGACACATGCCGCTCTTCTTGGGCTTGGCTGTCGGTTCTTCATGGGCTGACCACTTTGCTTACTTTTAAACCATCATGACACAGGTATTAGGTCATCTGACACGTGCCACTCTTCATGGGTTGGCTGTCGGTTCTTCATGGGCTGACCATTTTACATACATTTAAACAATCGCGAAACAAGTATTAGGTCATCTGACACATGCCGTTCTTCATAGGCTTGGCTGTCGGTTCTTCATGGGCTGACCACTTTGCATACATTTAAACCATCATGAAACAAGTATTAAGTCATCTGACATGTGCCGCTCTTCATGGGCTTGGCTGTCGGTTCTTCATGGTCTGACCACTTTACATAAATTTAAACCATCGCGAAGCACGTATTAGGTCATCTGACAGATGCAGCTCTTCATGAGCTTGGCTGTTGGTTCTTCATGGGCTGACCACTTTGCATAGAATTAAACCAACGTGACATACGTATTAGGTCATCTGACACATGCCTCTCTTCATTGGCTTGGCTGTCAGTTCTTCATGGGCTGACCTCTTTGCATATATTTAAAGCATCGCGAAACAAGTATTAGGTCACCTGATACGTGCTGCACTTCATGTGCTTGGCTGTCGCTTCTTTATGGGCTGACCACTCTGCGTACATTTAAACGACCGCGAAACAAGTATTAGGTCATATGACATGTGCCTCTCTTCATGGGCTTGGCTGTCAGTTCTTCATGGGCTGACCATTTCACATACATCTAAACCATGACGAAACAAGTATTAGGTCATGTGACATCTGTCGCTCTTCATGGGCTTGGCTTCGGTTCTTCATGGGCTGACCTCTTTGAATACATTTAAACCAACGCGAGATAAGTATTAGGTCATCTGACACATGCCGCTCTTCATGGGCTTGGTTGTTGGTTCTTTATGGACTGACCACTTTGCATACATTTAAACCATCGCAAAACAAGTATTAGGTCATCTGACACGTGCCGCTCTTCATGGCCTTGGCTGTCGGTTCTTCATGGGCTGACCACTTTGCATCCACTTAAACCATCGCGAAACATGTATTAGCTCATCTGACATGTGCTGCTCTTCATGGGATTGGCTGTCGGTTCTTCATTTGCTGACCACTTTGCATACATTTAAACCATCGCGAAACAAGTATTAGGTCATCTGACACGTGCCACTCTTCATGGGTTGGCTGTCGCTTCTTCGTGGGCTGACCAAATTACATAAATTTAAACCGTCGTGAAACACGTATTAGGTCATCTGACACATGCTGCTCTTTATGAGCTTGGCTGTTGGTTCTTCATGGTCTGACCACTTTGCATTCAATTTAACCAACACAACATAAGTATTAGGTCATCTGACACATGCCGCTCTTCATGGGCTTGGCTGTCGGTTCTTCATGGGCTGACCAAATTGCATGCAATTAATCCATCGCGAAATAAGCCTTAGGTAATCTGACACGTGCCGCTCTTCATGGGCTTGGCTGTCAGTTCTTCATGGGCTGACCACTTTGCATACATTTAAACCATCGCAACATAAGTATTAGGACATCTGACACATACCGCTCTTCATGGGCTTGTCTGTCGGTTCTTCATAGGATGACCACTTTGCATACATTTAAACCAACGCAACATAAGTATTAGGTCGTCTGACACTTGCCACTCTTCATGGGTTGGCTGTCGGTTCTTCATGGGCTGACCAAATTGCATACAATTAATCCAATGCGAAACAAGTCTTAGGTAATCTGACACGTGCCGCTCTTCATGGCCTTGGCTGTCGGTTCTTCATGGGCTGACCAATTTGCATACATTTAAACCAACGCGACATAAGTATTAGGTCATCTGACATGTGCCGCTCTTCATCGGCTTGGCTGTCGGTTCTTCATGGGCTGACCACTTTACATACATCTAAACCATCGCGAAACAGGTATTAGGTCATCTCACATGTGCCGCTCTTCATGGGCTTGGCTGTCTGATCTTCATGGGCTGACCACTTTGCATACATTTAAACCATCGTGAAACAAGTGTTAGGTCATCTGACATGTGCCACTCTTCATGG
Source organism: Pictodentalium vernedei (assembly GCA_031216915.1). Classification (NCBI taxonomy): domain Eukaryota; kingdom Metazoa; phylum Mollusca; class Scaphopoda; order Dentaliida; family Dentaliidae; genus Pictodentalium; species Pictodentalium vernedei. The sequence goes on from CM062291.1 coordinate 137,513,058, forward strand.
GTTGGCTGTCAGTTCTTCATGGGCTGACCACTTTACATACATTTAAACCATCGCAAAACAAGTATTAGGTCATCTGACAGGTGCCACTCTTCATGGGGTGGCTGTCATTTCTTCATGGGCTGACCATTTTACATACATTTAAACCATCACGAAACAAGTATTAGGTCATCTGACTTGTGCCGCTCTTCATGGGCTTGGCTTTGTTTCTTCATGGGCTGACCACTTTGCATACATTTATACCAACGCGACATAAGTATTAGGTTCTCTGACACATGCTGCTCTTCATGGGCTTGGCTGTTGGTTCTTCATGGACTGACCACTTTGGATACATTTAAACCATCGCAAAACAAGTATTAGGCCATCTGACACGTGCCGCTCTTCATGGGCTTGGCTGTCGGTTTCTCATGGGCTGACCACTTTGCATGCATTTAAACCATCGCAAAACCAGTATTAGGTCATCTGACATGTGCTGCTATTCATGGGCTTGGCTGTCGGTTCTTCATGAGCTGACCACTTTGCATTCATTTAAACCATCGCGAAACAAGTATTGGGTCATCTGATACGTGCCACTGTTCATGGGTTGGCTGTCGGTTCTTCGTGGGCTGACCACATTACATAAATTTAAACCATCGGGAAACACGTATTAGGTCATCTGACACATGCCGCTCTTTATGAGCTTGGCTGTTGGTTCTTCATGGGCTGACCACTTTGCATACAATTTAACCAACACGACATACGTAATAGGTCATCTGACAGATGCCACTCTTCATGGGCTTGGCTGTCGGTTCTTCATGGGCTGACGAGTCTGCATACATTTAAACCACCGCAAAACAAGTATTAGGTCATCTGACACGTACCTCTCTTCATGGTTTTGACTATCGGTTCTTTATGGGCTGACCACTCTGAATACATTTAAACCATCGCAACATAAGTATTAGGTCATGTGACACATGCTGCTCTTCATGGACTTGGCTGTCGGTTCTTCATGTATGCTGACCACTTTGCATACATTTAAACCATCGCAAAACCAGTATTAGGTCATCTGACATGTGCTGCTATTCATGGACTTGGCTGTCAGTTCTTCATCAACCCATGAAGAGCGGCATGTGTCAGAGAACCTAATACTTATGTCGCGATGGTATAAATGTATGCAAAGTGGTCAGCCCATGAAGAACCAAAGCCACACCCTCTGCATACATTTAAACCATCACGAAACAGTTATTTGGTCATCTCACATTTGCCGCTCTTCATGGGCTTGGCTGTCAGATCTTCATGGGCTGACCACTTTGCATACATTTAAACCATCATGAAACAAGTGTTAGGTCATCTGACACGTGCCACTCTTCATGGGTTGGCTGTCGGTTCTTCATGGGCTGACCACTTTACATACATTTAAACCATCGCAAAACAAGTATTAGGTCATCTAAGAGGTGCCGCTCTTCATGGGATTGGCTGTCGGTTCTTCATGGGCTGGCCACTTTGCATACATTTAAACCATCGCGAAACAAGTATTAGGTCATCTGACACATGCCACTTTTCATAGGCTTGGCTCTCGGTTCTTCATGGACTGACCACTTTACGTACATTTAAACCATCGCAAAACAAGTATTAGCTCATCTGACATGTGCCGCTCTTCATGGGCTTGGCTTCGGTTGTTCATGGGCTGACCACGTTACATTCATTAAACAATGCTACATAAGTATTAGGTCATCTGACACATGCCGCTCTTCATGGGCTTGGCTGTCGGTTCTTCATGGTCTGACCACTTTGCATACATTTAAACCATCGCAAAACAAGTATTAGATCATCTGACACGTGCCGCTCTTCATGGGCTTGGCTGTCGGTTCTTCTTGGGCTGACCCCTTTACATACATTTAATCCATCGTGAATCAAGTATTAGGTCATCTGACATGTGCTGCTCTTCATGGGCTTGGCTGTCCGTTCTTCATGGGCTGACCACTTTGCATACATTTAAACCATCGCGAAACAATTATTATGTCATCTGAAACGTACCTCTCTTCATGGGCTTGTCTGTCAGTTCTTTATGGGCTGACCACTCTGCATACATTTAAACCATCGCAACATAAGTATTAGGTCATCTGACGCATGGCTGCTCTTCATGGGCTTGGCTGTTGGTTCTTCATGGGCTGACCACTCTGCATACATTTAAACCATCGCGAAACAGGTATTAGGTCATCTCACATGTGCCCCTCTTCATGGGCTTGGCTGTCGGATCTTTATGGGCTGACCACTTTGCATACATTTAAACCATCGTGAAACAAGTGTTCGGACATCTGACACGTGCCACTCTTCATGGGTTGGCTGTCGGTTCTTCATGGGCTGACCACTTTACATACATTTAAACCATCGCAAAACATGTATTAGGTCATCTGACAGGTGCCGCTCTTCATGGGACTGGCTGTCAGTTCTTCATGGGCTTGCCACTTTGCATACATTTAAACCATCGCAAAACAAGTATTAGGTCATCTGACACGTGCCACTCTTCATGGGTTGGCTTCGGTTCTTCGTGGGCTGACCACTTCACATAAATTTAAACTGTCGCAAAACACGTATCAGGTCATCTGACACATGCTGCTCTTCAGGGGCTTGGCTATCGATTCTTCATGGGCTGACCACATTGCGTACATTTAAACCATCGCAAAACAAGTATTAGGTCATCTGACATGTGCTGCTCTTCATGGGCTTGGCTGTCGGTTCTTCATGGGCTCACCACTTTGCATACATTTAATCCATCGTGAAACAAGTATTAGGTCATCTGACACATGCCACTCCTCACGGGTTGGCTGTCGGTTCATCGTGGGCTGACCACTTTACATAAATTTAAACCGTCGCGAAACACGTATTAGGTCATCTGACACATTCCGCTCTTTTTGAGATTGGCTGTTGGTTCTTCATGGGCTGACCACTTTGCCTACAATTTAACCAACACGACATACGTATTAGGTCATCTGACATGTGCCACTCTTCATGGGCTTGGCTGTCGTTTCTTCATGGGCTGACCACTCTGCATACATTTAAACCATCGCAAAGCAAGTATTAGGTCATCTGACACGTACCTGTCCTCATGGGCTTGGCTGTTGGTTCATGGGCTGACCACCTTGCATAGATGTAAACCAACGCGGAACAAGTATTAGGTCATCTGACACGTGCCGCTCTTCTTGGGTTTGGCTGTCGGTTCTTCATGGGCTGACCACTTTGCATAGATTTAAACCATCATGACACAGGTATTAGGTCATCTGACACATGCCACTCTTCATGGGTTGGCTGTCGGTTCTTCATGGGCTGACCATTTTACATACATTTAAACCATCGCGAAATAAGTGTTAGGTCATCTGACAGGTGCCGCTCTTGATGGGCTTGGCTGTCGGTTCTTCATTGGCTGACCACTCTGCATACATTTAAAGCATTGCAACATAAGTATTAGGTCATCTGACACATGCCGCTCTTCATGGGCTTCTCTGTGGGTTCTTCATGGGCTGACCACTTTGCATACATTTAAATCATCGCGACATAAGTATTTGGCAATCTGACAGGTGCCGCTCTTCATGGGCTTGGCTGTCAGTTCTTCATGGGCTGACCACTTTGCATACATTTAAGCCAACGCGATATAAATATTAGGTCATTTGACACGTGCCACTCTTCATTGTCTTGGCTGTCGGTTCTTCATGGGCTGACCACTTTGCATACATCTAAACCATCGCAAAACAAGTATTAGGTCATCTGACACGGCCACTCTTCATGGGTTGCCTGTCGGTCCTTCCTGGGCTGACCACTTTACATACATCTAAACCATCGCGAAACAAGTATTAGGTCATCTGACATGCGCCGCTCTTCATGGGCTTGGCTGTCGGTTCTTGATGGGCTGACAACTTTGCATACATTTAAACCATCGTGAAAAAAGTGTTAGGTAACCTGACACGTGCCACTCTTCATGGGTTGGCTGTCGGTTCTTCATGGGCTGACCACCTTATATAAATCTAAACCATCGCGAAGCAAGTATTAGGTCATCTGACATGTGCCGCTCTTCATGGGATTGGCTGTCGGTTCTTCATGGACTGGCCACTTTGCATACATTTATACCATCGCGAAACAAGTATTAGGTCATCTGACACGTGCCACACTTCATGGGTTGGCTGCGGGTCCTTCATGGGCTGGCCACTTTCCATCCATTCAAACCAATGCAACATAAGTATTACGTCATCTGACACATGCCGCTCTTCATGGGCTTGGCTGTCAGTTCTTCATGGACTGACCACTTTGTATACATTTAAACCATCGCGAAACAAGTATTAGGTCATCTGACACGTGCCGCTCTTCATGGGCTTGGCTGTTGGTTCATGGGCTGACCACCTTGCATAGATTTAAACCAACGCAGAACAATTATTAGGTCATCTGACACGTGCCGCTCTTCTTGGGCTTGGCTGTCGGTTCTTCATGGGCTGACCACTTTGCTTACTTTTAAACCATCATGACACAGGTATTAGGTCATCTGACACGTGCCACTCTTCATGGGTTGGCTGTCGGTTCTTCATGGGCTGACCATTTTACATACATTTAAACAATCGCGAAACAAGTATTAGGTCATCTGACACATGCCATTCTTCATAGGCTTGGCTGTCGGTTCTTCATGGGCTGACCACTTTGCATACATTTAAACCATCATGAAACAAGTATTAAGTCATCTGACATGTGCCGCTCTTCATGGGCTTGGCTGTCGGTTCTTCATGGTCTGACCACTTTACATAAATTTAAACCATCGCGAAGCACGTATTAGGTCATCTGACAGATGCAGCTCTTCATGAGCTTGGCTGTTGGTTCTTCATGGGCTGACCACTTTGTATAGAATTAAACCAACGTGACATACGTATTAGGTCATCTGACACATGCCTCTCTTCATTGGCTTGGCTGTCAGTTCTTCATGGGCTGACCTCTTTGCATATATTTAAAGCATCGCGAAACAAGTATTAGGTCACCTGACACGTGCTGCACTTCATGTGCTTGGCTGTCGCTTCTTTATGGGCTGACCACTCTGCGTACATTTAAACGACCGCGAAACAAGTATTAGGTCATATGACATGTGCCTCTCTTCATGGGCTTGGCTGTCAGTTCTTCATGGGCTGACCATTTCACATACATCTAAACCATGACGAAACAAGTATTAGGTCATGTGACATCTGCCGCTCTTCATGGGCTTGGCTTCGGTTCTTCATGGGCTGACCTCTTTGAATACATTTAAACCAACGCGAGATAAGTATTAGGTCATCTGACACATGCCGCTCTTCATGGGCTTGGTTGTTGGTTCTTTATGGACTGACCACTTTGCATACATTTAAACCATCGCAAAACAAGTATTAGGTCATCTGACACGTGCCGCTCTTCATGGCCTTGGCTGTCGGTTCTTCATGGGCTGACCACTTTGCATACACTTAAACCATCGCAAAACATGTATTAGCTCATCTGACATGTGCTGCTCTTCATGGGATTGGCTGTCGTTTCTTTATTTGCTGACCACTTTGCATACATTTAAACCATCGCGAAACAAGTATTAGGTCATCTGACAGGTGCCACTCTTCATGGGTTGGCTGTCGCTTCTTCGAGGGCTGACCACATTACATAAATTTAAACCGTCGTGAAACACGTATTAGGTCATCTGACACATGCTGCTCTTTATGAGCTTGGCTGTTGGTTCTTCATGGGCTACCCACTTTGCATTCAATTTAACCAACACAACATAAGTATTAGGTCATCTGACACATGCCGCTCTTCATGGGCTTGGCTGTCGGTTCTTCATGGGCTGACCAAATTGCATGCAATTAATCCATCGCGAAACAAGTCTTAGGTAATCTGACACATGCCGCTCTTCATGGGCTTGGCTGTCAGTTCTTCATGGGCTGACCACTTTGCATACATTTAAATCATCGCAACATAAGTATTAGGACATCTGACACATACCGCTCTTCATGGGCTCGTCTGTCGGTTCTTCATAGGATGACCACTTTGCATACATTTAAACCAACGCAACATAAGTATTAGGTCATCTGACACTTGCCACTCTTCATGGGTTGGCTGTCGGTTCTTCATGGGCTGACCAAATTGCATACAATTAATCCAATGCGAAACAAGTCTTAGGTAATCTGACACGTGCCGCTCTTCATGGGCTTGGCTGTCAGTTCTTCATGGGCTGACCACTTTGCATACATTTAAACCATCGCAACATAAGTATTAGGACATCTGACACATACCGCTCTTCATGGGCTTCTCTGTCAGTTCTTCATGGGCTGACCACTTTGCATACATTTAAATCATCGCGACATAAGTATTTGGCAATCTGACAGGTGCCGCTCTTCATGGGCTTGGCTGTCAGTTCTTCATGGGCTTACCACTTTGCATACATTTAAGCCAACGCGATATAAATATTAGGTCATTTGACACGTGCCACTCTTCATCGTCTTGGCTGTCGGTTCTTCATGGGCTGACCAATTTGCATACATTTAAACCATCACGAAACAGGTATTATGTCATCTCACATTTGCCGCTCTTCATGGGCTTGGCTGTCGGCTCTTCATGGGCTGACCTCTTTGCATACATTTAAACCATCGTGAAACAAGTGTTAGGTCATCTGACAAGTGCCACTCTTCATGGGTTGGCTGTCAGTTCTTCATGGGCTGACCGCATTACATACATTTAAACCATCGCAAAACAAGTATTAGGTCATCTGACACGTACCTCTCTTCATGGGCTTTCTGTCGGTTCTTTATGGGCTGACCACTCTGCATACATTTAAACCACCGCAACATAAGTATTAGGACATCTGACACATGCCGCTCTTCATGGGCTTGTCTGTCGGTTCTTCATAGGCTGACCACTTTGCATACATTTAGACCAACGCAAGATAAGTATTAGGTCGTCTGAGACTTGCCACTCTTCATGGATTGACTGTCGGTTCTTCATGGGCTGACCAAATTGCATACAATTAATCCATCGCGAAACTAGTCTTAGGTAATCTGACACGTGCCGCTCTTCATGGGCTTGGCTGTCAGATCTTCATGGGCTGACCACTTTGCATACATTTAAACCAACCCGACATAAGTATTAGGTCATCTGACATGTGCCGCTCTTCATCGGCTTGGCTGTCGGTTCTTCATGGGCTGACCACTTTGCATACATCTAAACCATCACGAAACAGGTATTAGGTCATCTCACATGTGCCGCTCTTCATGGGCTTTGCTGTCGGTTCTTCGTGTGCTGACCACTTTACATAAATTTAAACCGTCGCGAAACACGTATTAGGTCATCTGACACATGCCTCTCTTCATGGGCTTGGCTGTCGGTTCTTCATGGGCCGACCACATTGCGTACATTTAAACCATCGAGAAAGACGTATTAGGTCATCTGACATGTGCTGCTCTTCATGGGCTTCACTGTCGGCTCTTCATGGGCTGACCACTTTGCATACATTTAAACCATCGCGAAACAAGTATTAGGTCATCTGACACGTGCCACTCTTCATGGGTTGGCTGTCGGTTCTTCGTGGGCTGACCAGTTTACATAAATTTAAACCGTCGCGAAACACATATTAGGTCATCTGACACATGCCACTCTTCATGGGCTTGGCTGTCGGTTCTTCATGCACTGACCACTCTGCATACATTTAAGCCATCGCAAAACAAGTATTAGGTCATATGACACGTACCTATCTTCATAGGCTTGGCTGTCGGTTCTTTATGGGCTGACCACTCTACATACATTTAAACCATCGCAACATAATTATTAGGTCATCTGACACATGCCGCTCTTCAAGTTCTTGTCTGTCAGTTCTTCATGGGCTGACCACTTTGCATACATTTAAACCAATGCAACATAAGTATTAGGTCGTCTGACACTTGCCACTCTTCATGGGTTGGCTGTCGGTTCTTCATGGGGTGACCAATTTGCATACATTTAATCCATCGCGAAGCAAGTATTAGGTCATCTGACACGTGCCACTCTTCATGGCCTTGACTGTCGGTTCTTCATGGGCTGACCACTTTGCATACATTTAAACCATCGTGAAACAGGTATTATGTCATCTCACATGTGCCGCTCTTCCTGGGCTTGGCTGTCAGTTCTTCATTGGCTGACCTCTTTCCATACATTTAAACCATCGTGAAACAAGTGTTAGGTCATCTGACACGTGCCACTCTTCATGGGTTGGCTGTCAGTTCTTCATGGGCATGGGCTGACCGCATTACATACATTTAAACCATCGCAAAATAAGTATTAGGTCATTTGTCACGTGCCACTCTTCATGGGTAGGCTGTCAGTTCTTCATGGGCTGACCATTTTACATACCTTTAGAGTATTATGTCATCTCACATGTGCCGCTCTTCCTGGGCTTGGCTGTCAGTTCTTCATTGGCTGACCTCTTTCCATACATTTAAACCATCGTGAAACAAGTATTAGGTCATCTGACACATGCCGCTCGTCATGGGCTTGGCTTCGGTTCTTCATAGGCTGACCACTTTGCATACATTTAAACCATCGCAAAACAAGTACTGAGTCATCTGACATGTGCCGCTCTTCATGGGCTTGGCTTCGGTTCTTCGCAGGCTGACCACATTGCATTTAAACCATCGCAAGATAAGTGTTAGGTCATATTACATGTGCCGCTCTTCATGGGCTTGTCTGTCGGTTCTTCACGGACTGACCACATTGCATATAAACCATCGCAATATAAGTATTAGGTCATATTGCACATGCAGCTCTTCGTTGGCTTGGCTGTCAGTTCTCCACGAGCTGACCATCGACAGCCAAGCGCATGAAGAGCGCCACATGTAATATGACCTAATACTTATTTTGCGATTGCTTAAATGCAATGTTGTCAGCCAGTGAACAACCGACCACCAAGCCCATGAAGAGCGGCACATGTAATATGACTCATTACTTTTGTTGTGATGGTTTAAATGCAATGTGCTTAGACCGTGAAGAACCAACAGCTAAGCCCATGAAGAGAGGCACGTGTAATATGACCTAATACTTATGACATGATGATTTAAATGCAATGTGGTGAGCCCATGAAGAACCGATAACCTGACCCATGAAGAGTGGCGCATGTAATATGATCTAATACTTATGTTGCGATGATTAAAATGCAATGTGGTCAGCCCATGAAGAACTGACAGCCAAGCCCATGAAGAGTTGCACATGTAATATGGCCTAATACCTATGACGCGATGATTTAAATGCAAGGTGGTCAACCTGTGAAGAACCAACAGCCAAGCCCATGAAGTATGGCATGTGTAATATGACCTAATACTTATGTCACGATGGTTTAAATGCAATGTGGTCAGCCCACGAAGAACCTACAGGAAAACCCTAGAAGAGCGGCACGTGTAATAGGACCTAATACTTATGTTGCGATGGTTTAAATGCAATGTGGTGAGCCCATGAAGAACCAATATCCTAGCCCATGAAGAGTGGCACATGTAATATGACCTAATACTTATGTCACATTCCATTTAAACCATCGAGACATAAGTATTAGGTGGTATTAAACATGCCGCTCTTCATGGGCTTGGCTGTCGGCTCTTCACGGGCTGACTACATTGCATTGAAACCATCGTGACATAAGTATTAGGTCATATTACACATGCCACACTTCTAGTGCTTGGCTGTTGGTTCTCATTGGCTGACCACATTGCATTTGAACCATCCCAACATGAGTGTTAGGTCATATTACACATGCTGCTCTTCATGGGCCTGGCTGTCGGTTCTTCATGGTCTTACCACATTGCATTTAAATCATCACAACATAAGTATTCGGTCATCTTACATGTGCCACTCTTCATGGGTTTGGCTGTCGGTTCTTAACGGGCTGACCATATTGCATTTAAACCATCACGACGTAAGTTTTAGGTCATATTGCCCATGCTGCTCTCTATGGGCTTGGCTTTCGGTTCCTCATTAGCTGGCCACATTGCATTTAATCCATCGCAACATAAGTATTAGGTCATATTACATGTTCCGCTCTTCTTGGGCTTGGCTGTCGGTTCTTCACGGGCTGACCACATTGCATTTAAATCATCGCGTCATAAGTATTATGTCATATTACACATGCCGCTCTTTATTGGCTTGGCTGTCGGTTCGTCATGGGCTGACCACATTGCATTTAATCCATTGCGAGATAAGTGTTTGGTCATATTAGATGTGCTGCTCTTCTTGGGCTTGGCTGTCGGTTCTTCACAGGCTGACCATATTGCATTTAAACCAATTCGACATAAGTATTAGGTCATATTACATATTCCGCTCTTCATGGGCTTGGCTGTCGGTTCTTCATGGCCTGACCACATTGTGCATAAACCATCGCAATATAAGTATTAGGTCATATTACACATGCAACTCTTCATTGGCTTGGCTGTCAGTTCTCCACGAGCTGACCATCGACAGCCAAGCGCATAAAGAGCGCCACATGTAATATGACCTAATACTTATGTTGCGATTGCTTAAATGCAATGTTGTCAGCCCGTGAACAAACGACCGCCAAGCCCATGAAGAGCGGCACATGGAATATGACTCAATACTTGTGTTGTGATGGTTTAAATACAATGTGGTCAGCCCATGAAGAACCGACAGCCGAGCCCATGAAGAGTTGCACATGTAATATGACCTAATACTTATGACGCGATGATTTAAATGCAAGGTGGTCAGCCCATGAAGGACCAACAGCCAAGCCCATGAAGAGTGGCATGTGTAATATGTCCTAATACTTATGTCGTGATGGTTTAAATGCAATGTGGTCGGCCCGTGAAGAACCATCAGGAAAGACCTAGAAGAGCGGCATGTGTAATATGACCAATACTTATGTCATGATAGTATAAATGCAATGTGGTCAGCCCGAGAAGAACCGACAGCCAAGCCCATGATGAGCGGCACATGTAATATGACCTAATACCTATGTTGTGATGGTTTAAATGCAGTGTGGTCAGCCCATGAAGAACCGACAGCCCAGCCCATGAAGAGTTGCACATGTAATATGACCTAATACTTATGACGCGATGATTTAAATGGAAGGTGGTCAGCCCGTGAAGGACCAACAGCCAAGCCCATGTAGAGTGGCACGTGTAATATGTCCTAATACTTATGTCGCAATGGTTTAAGTGCAATGTGGTCCATGAAGAGTGGCACATGTAATATGACCTAATACTTATGTCATATTCCATTTAAACCATCTAGACATAAGTATTAAGTCATATTAAACGTGCCGCTCTTCATGGGCTTGGCTGCCGGTTGTTCACAGGCTGACTACATTGCATTTAAACCACCGTGACATAAGTATTAGGTCATATTACACGTGCCACACTCTAGGGCTTGGCTGTTGGTTCTTCACGGGCTGACCACATTGCATTTAAACCATCGCAACATGAGTATTAGGCCATATTACACGTGCCGCTCTTCATGTGCATGGCTGTCGGTTCTTCATGGTCTTACCAGATTGCATTTAAATCATCACAACCTAAGTATAAGGTCATATTACATGTGCCACTCTTCATGGGTTTCACTGTTGGTTCTTCACGGGCTGACCATATTGCATTTAAACCATCACAACATAAGTATTAGGTCATATTACACATGCCGCTCTTCAAGGGCTTGGCTTTCGGTTCCTCATTGGCTGGCCACATTGCATTTCAACCATCGCGACATAAGTATTAAGTCATATTACACGTTCCTCTGTTCTTGGGCTTGGCTGTTGGTTCTTCAAGGGCTGACCACGTTGCATTTAAATCATCGCGTCATAAGTATTATGTCATATTACACATGCCGCTCTTCATGGGCTTGGCTTTCGGTTCCTCATTGGCTGGCCACATTGTATTTCAACCATCGCGGCATAAGTATTAAGTCATATTACACGTTCCGCTGTTCATTGGCTTGGCTGTCGGTTCGTCACGGGCTGACCACATTGCATTTAATACATTGTAAGATAAGTGTTAGGTCATGTTAGATGTCCCCCTCTTCATGGGCTTGGCTGTCGGTTCTTCACGGGCTGACCACATTGCATTTAAACCACTGCGACATAAGTATTAGGTCATGTTACATGTGCTGCTCTTCATGGTCTTGGCTGTCGGTTCTTCAAGGACTGACCACATTGCATTTAAACCATCGCAACATAAGTATCAGGTCATATTACATCAGCCACTCTTCATGCGCTTGGCTTTCGGTTCCTCAATGGCTGGCCACATTGCATTTAAACCATCGCAAGATAAGTGTTAGGTCATATTAGATGTGCCCCTCTTCATGTGTATTAAGTATTAGGTCATATTACACATGCTGTTCCTCATGGGCTTGCCTGTCGGTTCTTCCTGGACTGACCGCATTGAATATAAACCATCGCAACGTAAGTACTAGGTCATATTACACATTCCGTTCTTCATGGGCTTAGCTGTCGGTTCTTCTCGTGCTCAGCACATTCCATTTAAACCATCGCGACATAAGTATTAGGTCATATTACAAGTGCTGCTCTTCATGGGCCTGGCTGTCGGTTCTTCATGGTCTTACCACTTTCCATTTAAATCATCACGACATAAGTATTAGGTCATATGACATGTGCCACTCATGGGTTTGGCTGTCGGTTCTTCATGGTCTTACCACATTGCATTTAAATCATCACGACATAAGTATTAGATCATATTACATGTGCCACTCTTCATGTGTTTGGCTTTAGGTTCTTCACAGGCAGACCATATTGCATTTAAACAATCACGACATAAGTATTAGGTCATATTACACAGGCTGCTCTTCGCGGACTTGGCTTTAAGTTCCTCATTGGCTGGCCACATTGCATTTAAAGCATCGCGGCATAAGTATTAGGTCATATTACACGTTCCGCTCTTCTTGGGCTTGGCTGTCGGTTCTTCACGGGCTAACCACATTGCATTTAAACCATCGCGTCATGACTATTATGTCATATTACACATGCCACTCTTCATTGGCTTGGCTGTCGGTTCGTCACAGGCTGACCACCTTCCATTTAATCCATCACGAGATAAGTGTTAGGTCACATTAGATGTGCCGCTCTTCATGTGCTTGGCTGTCGGTTCTTTACGGGCTGACCACATTGCATTTAACTCATCACGACATAAGTATTAGGTCATATTACATCAGCCGCTCTTCATGGGCTTGGCTTTCGGTTCCTCATTGGCTGGCCACATTGCATTTAAACCATCACAACATAACTATTAGGTCATACTAAACATGCCACTCTTCATGGGCTTTGCTGTCAGTTCTTCACGGACTGACCACATTGCATTTAAACCAACGCAACATAAGTATTAGGTCATCTGACATGTGCGGCTCTTCATGGGCTTGGCTGTCGGTTCTTCATGTGCTGATCACCTTGCATACATTTAAACCAACGCAAAACAAGTATTAGGTCATCTGACACATGCCGCTCTTCATGGGCTTGGCTGTCGGTTCTTCGAGTGCTGACTACTTTTCATACATTTAAACCATCGCAACATAAGTATTAGGTCATGTGACACATGCTGCTCTTCATGGGCTTGGCAGTCGGTTCTTCATGGGCTGACCACTTTGCATACATTTAAACCAACACGACATAAGTATTAGGGCGTCTGGCACGTGCCACTCTTCATGGGTTGGCTGTCGGTCCTTCATGGGCTGACCACTTTACATACATTTAAACCATCGTGAAACAAGTGTTAGGTCATCTGACATGTGCCACTCTTCATGGGTTGGCTGTCAGTTCTTCATGGGCTGACCACTTTACATACATTTAAACCATCGCAAAACAAGTATTAGGTCATCTGACAGGTGCCACTCTTCATGGGGTGGCTGTCATTTCTTCATGGGCTGACCATTTTACATACATTTAAACCATCACGAAACAAGTATTAGGTCATCTGACTTGTGCCGCTCTTCATGGGCTTGGCTTTGTTTCTTCATGGGCTGACCACTTTGCATACATTTATACCAACGCGACATAAGTATTAGGTTCTCTGACACATGCTGCTCTTCATGGGCTTGGCTGTTGGTTCTTCATGGACTGACCACTTTGGATACATTTTAACCATCGCAAAACAAGTATTAGGCCATCTGACACGTGCCGCTCTTCATGGGCTTGGCTGTCGGTTTCTCATGGGCTGACCACTTTGCATGCATTTAAACCATCGCAAAACCAGTATTAGGTCATCTGACATGTGCTGCTATTCATGGGCTTGGCTGTCGGTTCTTCATGAGCTGACCACTTTGCATTCATTTAAACCATCGCGAAACAAGTATTGGGTCATCTGATACGTGCCACTGTTCATGGGTTGGCTGTCGGTTCTTCGTGGGCTGACCACATTACATAAATTTAAACCATCGGGAAACACGTATTAGGTCATCTGACACATGCCGCTCTTTATGAGCTTGGCTGTTGGTTCTTCATGGGCTGACCACTTTGCATACAATTTAACCAACACAACATACGTAATAGGTCATCTGACAGATGCCACTCTTCATGGGCTTGGCTGTCGGTTCTTCATGGGCTGACGAGTCTGCATACATTTAAACCACCGCAAAACAAGTATTAGGTCATCTGACACGTACCTCTCTTCATGGTTTTGACTATCGGTTCTTTATGGGCTGACCACTCTGAATACATTTAAACCATCGCAACATAAGTATTAGGTCATGTGACACATGCTGCTCTTCATGGACTTGGCTGTCGGTTCTTCATGTATGCTGACCACTTTGCATACATTTAAACCATCGCAAAACCAGTATTAGGTCATCTGACATGTGCTGCTATTCATGGACTTGGCTGTCAGTTCTTCATCAACCCATGAAGAGCGGCATGTGTCAGAGAACCTAATACTTATGTCGCGATGGTATAAATGTATGCAAAGTGGTCAGCCCATGAAGAACCGAAGCCACACCCTCTGCATACATTTAAACCATCGCGAAACAGTTATTTGGTCATCTCACATTTGCCGCTCTTCATGGGCTTGGCTGTCAGATCTTCATGGGCTGACCACTTTGCATACATTTAAACCATCATGAAACAAGTGTTAGGTCATCTGACACGTGCCACTCTTCATGGGTTGGCTGTCGGTTCTTCATGGGCTGACCACTTTACATACATTTAAACCATCGCAAAACAAGTATTAGGTCATCTAAGAGGTGCCGCTCTTCATGGGATTGGCTGTCGGTTCTTCATGGGCTGGCCACTTTGCATACATTTAAACCATCGCGAAACAAGTATTAGGTCATCTGACACATGCCACTTTTCATAGGCTTGCCTCTCGGTTCTTCATGGACTGACCACTTTACGTACATTTAAACCATCGCAAAACAAGTATTAGCTCATCTGACATGTGCCGCTCTTCATGGGCTTGGCTTCGGTTGTTCATGGGCTGACCACGTTACATTCATTAAACAATGCTACTTAAGTATTAGGTCATCTGACACATGCCGCTCTTCATGGGCTTGGCTGTCGGTTCTTCATGGTCTGACCACTTTGCATACATTTAAACCATCGCAAAACAAGTATTAGGTCATCTGACACGTGCCGCTCTTCATGGGCTTGGCTGTCGGTTCTTCTTGGGCTGACCCCTTTACATACATTTAATCCATCGTGAATCAAGTATTAGGTCATCTGACATGTGCTGCTCTTCATGGGCTTGGCTGTCCGTTCTTCATGGGCTGACCACTTTGCATACATTTAAACCATCGCGAAACAATTATTATGTCATCTGAAACGTACCTCTCTTCATGGGCTTGTCTGTCAGTTCTTTATGGGCTGACCACTCTGCATACATTTAAACCATCGCAACATAAGTATTAGGTCATCTGACGCATGGCTGCTCTTCATGGGCTTGGCTGTTGGTTCTTCATGGGCTGACCACTCTGCATACATTTAAACCATCGCGAAACAGGTATTAGGTCATCTCACATGTGCCCCTCTTCATGGGCTTGGCTGTCGGATCTTTATGGGCTGACCACTTTGCATACATTTAAACCATCGTGAAACAAGTGTTCGGACATCTGACACGTGCCACTCTTCATGGGTTGGCTGTCGGTTCTTCATGGGCTGACCACTTTTCATACATTTAAACCATCGCAAAACATGTATTAGGTCATCTGACAGGTGCCGCTCTTCATGGGACTGGCTGTCAGTTCTTCATGGGCTTGCCACTTTGCATACATTTAAACCATCGCAAAACAAGTATTAGGTCATCTGACACGTGCCACTCTTCATGGGTTGGCTTCGGTTCTTCGTGGGCTGACCACTTCACATAAATTTAAACTGTCGCAAAACACGTATTAGGTCATCTGACACATGCTGCTCTTCAGGGGCTTGGCTATCGATTCTTCATGGGCTGACCACATTGCGTACATTTAAACCATCGCAAAACAAGTATTAGGTCATCTGACATGTGCTGCTCTTCATGGGCTTGGCTGTCAGTTCTTCATGGGCTCACCACTTTGCATACATTTAATCCATCGTGAAACAAGTATTAGGTCATCTGACACATGCCACTCCTCACGGGTTGGCTGTCGGTTCATCGTGGGCTGACCACTTTACATAAATTTAAACCGTCGCGAAACACGTATTAGGTCATCTGACACATTCCGCTCTTTTTGAGATTGGCTGTTGGTTCTTCATGGGCTGACCACTTTGCCTACAATTTAACCAACACGACATACGTATTAGGTCATCTGACATGTGCCACTCTTCATGGGCTTGGCTGTCGTTTCTTCATGGGCTGACCACTCTGCATACATTTAAACCATCGCAAAGCAAGTATTAGGTCATCTGACACGTACCTGTCCTCATGGGCTTGGCTGTTGGTTCATGGGCTGACCACCTTGCATAGATGTAAACCAACGCGGAACAAGTATTAGGTCATCTGACATGTGCCGCTCTTCTTGGGTTTGGCTGTCGATTCTTCATGGGCTGACCACTTTGCATAGATTTAAACCATCATGACACAGGTATTAGGTCATCTGACACATGCCACTCTTCATGGGTTGGCTGTCGGTTCTTCATGGGCTGACCATTTTACATACATTTAAACCATCGCGAAATAAGTGTTAGGTCATCTGACAGGTGCCGCTCTTGATGGGCTTGGCTGTCGGTTCTTCATTGGCTGACCACTCTGCATACATTTAAAGCATTGCAACATAAGTATTAGGTCATCTGACACATGCCGCTCTTCATGGGCTTCTCTGGGGGTTCTTCATGGGCTGACCACTTTGCATACATTTAAATCATCGCGACATAAGTATTTGGCAATCTGACAGGTGCCGCTCTTCATGGGCTTGGCTGTCAGTTCTTCATGGGCTGACCACTTTGCATACATTTAAGCCAACGCGATATAAATATTAGGTCATTTGACACGTGCCACTCTTCATTGTCTTGGCTGTCGGTTCTTCATGGGCTGACCACTTTGCATACATCTAAACCATCGCGAAACAAGTATTAGGTCATCTGACACGGCCACTCTTCATGGGTTGCCTGTCGGTCCTTCCTGGGCTGACCACTTTACATACATCTAAACCATCGCGAAACAAGTATTAGGTCATCTGACATGCGCCGCTCTTCATGGGCTTGGCTGTCGGTTCTTGATGGGCTGACAACTTTGCATACATTTAAACCATCGTGAAAAAAGTGTTAGGTAACCTGACACGTGCCACTCTTCATGGGTTGGCTGTCGGTTCTTCATGGGCTGACCACCTTATATAAATCTAAACCATCGCGAAGCAAGTATTAGGTCATCTGACATGTGCCGCTCTTCATGGGATTGGCTGTCGGTTCTTCATGGGCTGGCCACTTTGCATACATTTATACCATCGCGAAACAAGTATTAGGTCATCTGACACGTGCCACACTTCATGGGTTGGCTGCGGGTCCTTCATGGGCTGGCCACTTTCCATCCATTCAAACCAATGCAACATAAATATTACGTCATCTGACACATGCCGCTCTTCATGGGCTTGGCTGTCAGTTCTTCATGGACTGACCACTTTGTATACATTTAAACCATCGCGAAACAAGTATTAGGTCATCTGACACGTGCCGCTCTTCATGGGCTTGGCTGTTGGTTCATGGGCTGACCACCTTGCATAGATTTAAACCAACGCAGAACAATTATTAGGTCATCTGACACGTGCCGCTCTTCTTGGGCTTGGCTGTCGGTTCTTCATGGGCTGACCACTTTGCTTACTTTTAAACCATCATGACACAGGTATTAGGTCATCTGACACGTGCCACTCTTCATGGGTTGGCTGTCGGTTCTTCATGGGCTGACCATTTTACATACATTTAAACAATCGCGAAACAAGTATTAGGTCATCTGACACATGCCGTTCTTCATAGGCTTGGCTGTCGGTTCTTCATGGGCTGACCACTTTGCATACATTTAAACCATCATGAAACAAGTATTAAGTCATCTGACATGTGCCGCTCTTCATGGGCTTGGCTGTCGGTTCTTCATGGTCTGACCACTTTACATAAATTTAAACCATCGCGAAGCACGTATTAGGTCATCTGACAGATGCAGCTCTTCATGAGCTTGGCTGTTGGTTCTTCATGGGCTGACCACTTTGCATAGAATTAAACCAACGTGACATACGTATTAGGTCATCTGACACATGCCTCTCTTCATTGGCTTGGCTGTCAGTTCTTCATGGGCTGACCTCTTTGCATATATTTAAAGCATCGCGAAACAAGTATTAGGTCACCTGACACGTGCTGCACTTCATGTGCTTGGCTGTCGCTTCTTTATGGGCTGACCACTCTGCGTACATTTAAACGACCGCGAAACAAGTATTAGGTCATATGACATGTGCCTCTCTTCATGGGCTTGGCTGTCAGTTCTTCATGGGCTGACCATTTCACATACATCTAAACCATGACGAAACAAGTATTAGGTCATGTGACATCTGCCGCTCTTCATGGGCTTGGCTTCGGTTCTTCATGGGCTGACCTCTTTGAATACATTTAAACCAACGCGAGATAAGTATTAGGTCATCTGACACATGCCGCTCTTCATGGGCTTGGTTGTTGGTTCTTTATGGACTGACCACTTTGCATACATTTAAACCATCGCAAAACATGTATTAGCTCATCTGACATGTGCTGCTCTTCATGGGATTGGCTGTCGGTTCTTCATTTGCTGACCACTTTGCATACATTTAAACCATCGCGAAACAAGTATTAGGTCATCTGACAGGTGCCACTCTTCATGGGTTGGCTGTCGCTTCTTCGAGGGCTGACCACATTACATAAATTTAAACCGTCGTGAAACACGTATTAGGTCATCTGACACATGCTGCTCTTTATGAGCTTGGCTGTTGGTTCTTCATGGGCTACCCACTTTGCATTCAATTTAACCAACACAACATAAGTATTAGGTCATCTGACACATGCCGCTCTTCATGGGCTTGGCTGTCGGTTCTTCATGGGCTGACCAAATTGCATGCAATTAATCCATCGCGAAACAAGTCTTAGGTAATCTGACACATGCCGCTCTTCATGGGCTTGGCTGTCAGTTCTTCATGGGCTGACCACTTTGCATACATTTAAACCATCGCAACATAAGTATTAGGACATCTGACACATACCGCTCTTCATGGGCTCGTCTGTCGGTTCTTCATAGGATGACCACTTTGCATACATTTAAACCAACGCAACATAAGTATTAGGTCATCTGACACTTGCCACTCTTCATGGGTTGGCTGTCGGTTCTTCATGGGCTGACCAAATTGCATACAATTAATCCAATGCGAAACAAGTCTTAGGTAATCTGACACGTGCCGCTCTTCATGGGCTTGGCTGTCAGTTCTTCATGGGCTGACCACTTTGCATACATTTAAACCATCGCAACATAAGTATTAGGACATCTGACACATACCGCTCTTCATGGGCTTCTCTGTCAGTTCTTCATGGGCTGACCACTTTGCATACATTTAAATCATCGCGACATAAGTATTTGGCAATCTGACAGGTGCCGCTCTTCATGGGCTTGGCTGTCAGTTCTTCATGGGCTTACCACTTTGCATACATTTAAGCCAACGCGATATAAATATTAGGTCATTTGACACGTGCCACTCTTCATCGTCTTGGCTGTCGGTTCTTCATGGGCTGACCAATTTGCATACATTTAAACCATCACGAAACAGGTATTATGTCATCTCACATTTGCCGCTCTTCATGGGCTTGGCTGTCGGCTCTTCATGGGCTGACCTCTTTGCATACATTTAAACCATCGTGAAACAAGTGTTAGGTCATCTGACAAGTGCCACTCTTCATGGGTTGGCTGTCAGTTCTTCATGGGCTGACCGCATTACATACATTTAAACCATCGCAAAACAAGTATTAGGTCATCTGACACGTACCTCTCTTCATGGGCTTTCTGTCGGTTCTTTATGGGCTGACCACTCTGCATACATTTAAACCACCGCAACATAAGTATTAGGACATCTGACACATGCCGCTCTTCATGGGCTTGTCTGTCGGTTCTTCATAGGCTGACCACTTTGCATACATTTAGACCAACGCAAGATAAGTATTAGGTCGTCTGAGACTTGCCACTCTTCATGGATTGACTGTCGGTTCTTCATGGGCTGACCAAATTGCATACAATTAATCCATCGCGAAACTAGTCTTAGGTAATCTGACACGTGCCGCTCTTCATGGGCTTGGCTGTCAGATCTTCATGGGCTGACCACTTTGCATACATTTAAACCAACCCGACATAAGTATTAGGTCATCTGACATGTGCCGCTCTTCATCGGCTTGGCTGTCGGTTCTTCATGGGCTGACCACTTTGCATACATCTAAACCATCACGAAACAGGTATTAGGTCATCTCACATGTGCCGCTCTTCATGGGCTTTGCTGTCGGTTCTTCGTGTGCTGACCACTTTACATAAATTTAAACCGTCGCGAAACACGTATTAGGTCATCTGACACATGCCTCTCTTCATGGGCTTGGCTGTCGGTTCTTCATGGGCCGACCACATTGCGTACATTTAAACCATCGAGAAAGACGTATTAGGTCATCTGACATGTGCTGCTCTTCATGGGCTTCACTGTCGGCTCTTCATGGGCTGACCACTTTGCATACATTTAAACCATCGCGAAACAAGTATTAGGTCATCTGACACGTGCCACTCTTCATGGGTTGGCTGTCGGTTCTTCGTGGGCTGACCAGTTTACATAAATTTAAACCGTCGCGAAACACATATTAGGTCATCTGACACATGCCACTCTTCATGGGCTTGGCTGTCGGTTCTTCATGCACTGACCACTCTGCATACATTTAAGCCATCGCAAAACAAGTATTAGGTCATATGACACGTACCTGTCTTCATGGGCTTGGCTGTCGGTTCTTTATGGGCTGACCACTCTACATACATTTAAACCATCGCAACATAATTATTAGGTCATCTGACACATGCCGCTCTTCAAGTTCTTGTCTGTCAGTTCTTCATGGGCTGACCACTTTGCATACATTTAAACCAATGCAACATAAGTATTAGGTCGTCTGACACTTGCCACTCTTCATGGGTTGGCTGTCGGTTCTTCATGGGGTGACCAATTTGCATACATTTAATCCATCGCGAAGCAAGTATTAGGTCATCTGACACGTGCCACTCTTCATGGCCTTGACTGTCGGTTCTTCATGGGCTGACCACTTTGCATACATTTAAACCATCGTGAAACAGGTATTATGTCATCTCACATGTGCCGCTCTTCCTGGGCTTGGCTGTCAGTTCTTCATTGGCTGACCTCTTTCCATACATTTAAACCATCGTGAAACAAGTGTTAGGTCATCTGACACGTGCCACTCTTCATGGGTTGGCTGTCAGTTCTTCATGGGCATGGGCTGACCACATTACATACATTTAAACCATCGCAAAACAAGTATTAGGTCATTTGTCACGTGCCACTCTTCATGGGTTGGCTGTCAGTTCTTCATGGGCTGACCATTTTACATACCTTTAGAGTATTATGTCATCTCACATGTGCCGCTCTTCCTGGGCTTGGCTGTCAGTTCTTCATTGGCTGACCTCTTTCCATACATTTAAACCATCGTGAAACAAGTATTAGGTCATCTGACACATGCCGCTCGTCATGGGCTTGGCTTCGGTTCTTCATAGGCTGACCACTTTGCATACATTTAAACCATCGCAAAACAAGTACTGAGTCATCTGACATGTGCCGCTCTTCATGGGCTTGGCTTCGGTTCTTCGCAGGCTGACCACATTGCATTTAAACCATCGCAAGATAAGTGTTAGGTCATATTACATGTGCCGCTCTTCATGGGCTTGTCTGTCGGTTCTTCACGGACTGACCACATTGCATATAAACCATCGCAATATAAGTATTAGGTCATATTGCACATGCAGCTCTTCGTTGGCTTGGCTGTCAGTTCTCCACGAGCTGACCATCGACAGCCAAGCGCATGAAGAGCGCCACATGTAATATGACCTAATACTTATTTTGCGATTGCTTAAATGCAATGTTGTCAGCCAGTGAACAACCGACCACCAAGCCCATGAAGAGCGGCACATGTAATATGACTCATTACTTTTGTTGTGATGGTTTAAATGCAATGTGCTTAGACCATGAAGAACCAACAGCTAAGCCCATGAAGAGAGGCACGTGTAATATGACCTAATACTTATGACATGATGATTTAAATGCAATGTGGTGAGCCCATGAAGAACCGATAACCTGACCCATGAAGAGTGGCGCATGTAATATGATCTAATACTTATGTTGCGATGATTAAAATGCAATGTGGTCAGCCCATGAAGAACTGACAGCCAAGCCCATGAAGAGTTGCACATGTAATATGGCCTAATACCTATGACGCGATGATTTAAATGCAAGGTGGTCAGCCTGTGAAGAACCAACAGCCAAGCCCATGAAGTATGGCATGTGTAATATGACCTAATACTTATGTCACGATGGTTTAAATGCAATGTGGTCAGCCCACGAAGAACCTACAGGAAAACCCTAGAAGAGCGGCACGTGTAATAGGACCTAATACTTATGTTGCGATGGTTTAAATGCAATGTGGTGAGCCCATGAAGAACCAATATCCTAGCCCATGAAGAGTGGCACATGTAATATGACCTAATACTTATGTCACATTCCATTTAAACCATCGAGACATAAGTATTAGGTGGTATTAAACATGCCGCTCTTCATGGGCTTGGCTGTCGGCTCTTCACGGGCTGACTACATTGCATTGAAACCATCGTGACATAAGTATTAGGTCATATTACACATGCCACACTTCTAGTGCTTGGCTGTTGGTTCTCATTGGCTGACCACATTGCATTTGAACCATCCCAACATGAGTGTTAGGTCATATTACACATGCTGCTCTTCATGGGCCTGGCTGTCGGTTCTTCATGGTCTTACCACATTGCATTTAAATCATCACAACATAAGTATTCGGTCATCTTACATGTGCCACTCTTCATGGGTTTGGCTGTCGGTTCTTAACGGGCTGACCATATTGCATTTAAACCATCACGACGTAAGTTTTAGGTCATATTGCCCATGCTGCTCTCTATGGGCTTGGCTTTCGGTTCCTCATTAGCTGGCCACATTGCATTTAATCCATCGCAACATAAGTATTAGGTCATATTACATGTTCCGCTCTTCTTGGGCTTGGCTGTCGGTTCTTCACGGGCTGACCACATTGCATTTAAATCATCGCGTCATAAGTATTATGTCATATTACACATGCCGCTCTTTATTGGCTTGGCTGTCGGTTCGTCATGGGCTGACCACATTGCATTTAATCCATTGCGAGATAAGTGTTTGGTCATATTAGATGTGCTGCTCTTCTTGGGCTTGGCTGTCGGTTCTTCACAGGCTGACCATATTGCATTTAAACCAATTCGACATAAGTATTAGGTCATATTACATGTTCCGCTCTTCATGGGCTTGGCTGTCGGTTCTTCATGGCCTGACCACATTGTGCATAAACCATCGCAATATAAGTATTAGGTCATATTACACATGCAACTCTTCATTGGCTTGGCTGTCAGTTCTCCACGAGCTGACCATCGACAGCCAAGCGCATAAAGAGCGCCACATATAATATGACCTAATACTTATGTTGCGATTGCTTAAATGCAATGTTGTCAGCCCGTGAACAAACGACCGCCAAGCCCATGAAGAGCGGCACATGGAATATGACTCAATACTTGTGTTGTGATGGTTTAAATACAATGTGGTCAGCCCATGAAGAACCGACAGCCGAGCCCATGAAGAGTTGCACATGTAATATGACCTAATACTTATGACGCGATGATTTAAATGCAAGGTGGTCAGCCCATGAAGGACCAACAGCCAAGCCCATGAAGAGTGGCATGTGTAATATGTCCTAATACTTATGTCGTGATGGTTTAAATGCAATGTGGTCGGCCCGTGAAGAACCATCAGGAAAGACCTAGAAGAGCGGCATGTGTAATATGACCAATACTTATGTCATGATAGTATAAATGCAATGTGGTCAGCCCGAGAAGAACCGACAGCCAAGCCCATGATGAGCGGCACATGTAATATGACCTAATACCTATGTTGTGATGGTTTAAATGCAGTGTGGTCAGCCCATGAAGAACCGACAGCCCAGCCCATGAAGAGTTGCACATGTAATATGACCTAATACTTATGACGCGATGATTTAAATGGAAGGTGGTCAGCCCGTGAAGGACCAACAGCCAAGCCCATGTAGAGTGGCACGTGTAATATGTCCTAATACTTATGTCGCAATGGTTTAAATGCAATGTGGTCCATGAAGAGTGGCACATGTAATATGACCTAATACTTATGTCATATTCCATTTAAACCATCTAGACATAAGTATTAAGTCATATTAAACGTGCCGCTCTTCATGGGCTTGGCTGCCGGTTGTTCACAGGCTGACTACATTGCATTTAAACCACCGTGACATAAGTATTAGGTCATATTACACGTGCCACACTCTAGGGCTTGGCTGTTGGTTCTTCACGGGCTGACCACATCGCATTTAAACCATCGCAACATGAGTATTAGGCCATATTACACGTGCCGCTCTTCATGTGCATGGCTGTCGGTTCTTCATGGTCTTACCAGATTGCATTTAAATCATCACAACATAAGTATAAGGTCATATTACATGTGCCACTCTTCATGGGTTTCACTGTTGGTTCTTCACGGGCTGACCATATTGCATTTAAACCATCACAACATAAGTATTAGGTCATATTACACATGCCGCTCTTCAAGGGCTTGGCTTTCGGTTCCTCATTGGCTGGCCACATTGCATTTCAACCATCGCGACATAAGTATTAAGTCATATTACACGTTCCTCTGTTCTTGGGCTTGGCTGTTGGTTCTTCAAGGGCTGACCACGTTGCATTTAAATCATCGCGTCATAAGTATTATGTCATATTACACATGCCGCTCTTCATGGGCTTGGCTTTCGGTTCCTCATTGGCTGGCCACATTGTATTTCAACCATCGCGGCATAAGTATTAAGTCATATTACACGTTCCGCTGTTCATTGGCTTGGCTGTCGGTTCGTCACGGGCTGACCACATTGCATTTAATACATTGTAAGATAAGTGTTAGGTCATGTTAGATGTGCCCCTCTTCATGGGCTTGGCTGTCGGTTCTTCACGGGCTGACCACATTGCATTTAAACCACTGCGACATAAGTATTAGGTCATGTTACATGTGCTGCTCTTCATGGTCTTGGCTGTCGGTTCTTCAAGGACTGACCACATTGCATTTAAACCATCGCAACATAAGTATCAGGTCATATTACATCAGCCACTCTTCATGCGCTTGGCTTTCGGTTCCTCAATGGCTGGCCACATTGCATTTAAACCATCGCAAGATAAGTGTTAGGTCATATTAGATGTGCCCCTCTTCATGTGTATTAAGTATTAGGTCATATTACACATGCTGTTCCTCATGGGCTTGCCTGTCGGTTCTTCCTGGACTGACCGCATTGAATATAAACCATCGCAACGTAAGTACTAGGTCATATTACACATTCCGTTCTTCATGGGCTTAGCTGTCGGTTCTTCTCGTGCTCAGCACATTCCATTTAAACCATCGCGACATAAGTATTAGGTCATATTACAAGTGCTGCTCTTCATGGGCCTGGCTGTCGGTTCTTCATGGTCTTACCACTTTCCATTTAAATCATCACGACATAAGTATTAGGTCATATGACATGTGCCACTCATGGGTTTGGCTGTCGGTTCTTCATGGTCTTACCACATTGCATTTAAATCATCACGACATAAGTATTAGATCATATTACATGTGCCACTCTTCATGTGTTTGGCTTTAGGTTCTTCACAGGCAGACCATATTGCATTTAAACAATCACGACATAAGTATTAGGTCATATTACACAGGCTGCTCTTCGCGGACTTGGCTTTAAGTTCCTCATTGGCTGGCCACATTGCATTTAAAGCATCGCGGCATAAGTATTAGGTCATATTACACGTTCCGCTCTTCTTGGGCTTGGCTGTCGGTTCTTCACGGGCTAACCACATTGCATTTAAACCATCGCGTCATGACTATTATGTCATATTACACATGCCACTCTTCATTGGCTTGGCTGTCGGTTCGTCACAGGCTGACCACCTTCCATTTAATCCATCACGAGATAAGTGTTAGGTCACATTAGATGTGCCGCTCTTCATGTGCTTGGCTGTCGGTTCTTTACGGGCTGACCACATTGCATTTAACTCATCACGACATAAGTATTAGGTCATATTACATCAGCCGCTCTTCATGGGCTTGGCTTTCGGTTCCTCATTGGCTGGCCACATTGCATTTAAACCATCACAACATAACTATTAGGTCATACTAAACATGCCACTCTTCATGGGCTTTGCTGTCAGTTCTTCACGGACTGACCACATTGCATTTAAACCAACGCAACATAAGTATTAGGTCATCTGACATGTGCGGCTCTTCATGGGCTTGGCTGTCGGTTCTTCATGTGCTGATCACCTTGCATACATTTAAACCAACGCAAAACAAGTATTAGGTCATCTGACACATGCCGCTCTTCATGGGCTTGGCTGTCGGTTCTTCGAGTGCTGACTACTTTTCATACATTTAAACCATCGCAACATAAGTATTAGGTCATGTGACACATGCTGCTCTTCATGGGCTTGGCAGTCGGTTCTTCATGGGCTGACCACTTTGCATACATTTAAACCAACACGACATAAGTATTAGGGCATCTGGCACGTGCCACTCTTCATGGGTTGGCTGTCGGTCCTTCATGGGCTGACCACTTTACATACATTTAAACCATCGCGAAACAAGTGTTAAGTCATCTGACACGTGCCACTCTTCATGGGTTGGCTTCGGTTCTTCATGGGCTGACCATTTTACATATATATAAACCATCGCGAAACAAATGTTAGGTCATCTGACATCTGACACGTGCCACTCTTCATGGGCTTGGCTGTCGGTTCTTCATGGGCTGACTACTTTACATACATTTAAACCATCGCGAAACAAGTATTAGATCATCTGACACGTGCAGCTCTTCATGTGCTTGGCTGTCAGTTCTTCATGGGTTGACAACATTGCATTTAATTCATCATGACATAAGTATTAGTTCGTATTACATGTGCCACTCTTCATGAGCTTGGCTGTCGGTTCCTCACCGGTTGACCACATTGCATTTAAATCATCGCTACATAAGTAGTAGGTCATATTACACGTGTCCCTCTTCATGGGCTTGGCTGTTGGTTCTTCATAAGCTGACCACATTGCATTTAAACCATCGCAACATAAGATTTAGGTTATATTACATATGCAGCTCTTCATGGGCTTGGCTGTCGGTTCTTCACCGGCTCACGACATTGCATTTAAACCATCGCGACATAAGTATTATGTCATATTACATGTGCCGCTCTTCGTGGGCTTGGCTGTCGGTTCTTCACAGGCTGACCACATTGCATTTAAACCATCACGAGATAAGCGTTATGTCATATTACATGTGCCGCTCTTCATGGGCTTGGCTGTCGGTTCTTCACGGACTGACCACATTGCATATAGACCATCGCAATATAAGTATTATGTCATATTGTACATGCAACTCTTCATTGGCTTGGCTGGCAGTTCTCCACAAGCTGACCATCGACAGCCAAGCGCATGAAGAGTGCCCCATGTAATATGACCTAATACTTATGTTGTGATTGCTTAAATGCAATGTTTTCAGCCTGTGAACAACTGACCGCAAGGCCCATGAAGATTGGCATGTAATATGACTCAATACTTTTGTTGTGATGGTTTAAATGTAATGTGCTCAGACTGTGAAGAACCAACAGCCAAGGCCATGAGGAGAGGCACGTCTAATATGACCTAATACTTATGTCGTGATGATTTAAATGCAATGTGGTCAGCCCATGAGGCACCGATAGCCTAGCCCATGAAGAGCGGCACATGTAATATGACGTAATACTTATGTCGCGAAGGTTTGAATGCAATGTGATCAGCCCATGGAGAGCCGACAGCCAAGCCCATGAAGAGCTGCACATGTAATATGACCTAATACTTATGACGCGGTGATTTAAATGCAAGGTGGTCAGCCCGTGAAGAACCAACAGCCAAGCCCATGAAGAGTGGCACATGTAATATGACCTAATACTTATGTCGTGATGGTTTAAATGCAATGTCATCAGCCCGCGAAGAACCAACAGGAAAGCCCTATAAGAGCGGCATGTGTAATATGACCTAATACTTATGTCATGATAGTATAAATGCAATGCGGTCAGCCCGAGAAGAACCTACACCCAAGCCCATGAACAGTGGCAGATGTAATATTACCTAATACTTATGTTATGATGGTTTAAATGCAATGTGTTGAGCCCATGAAGAACTGATAGCCTAGCCCAAGAAGAGTGGCACATGTAATATGACCAAATACTGATGTCACATTCCATTTAAACCATTGTGACATAAGTATTTGGTCATATTAAATGTGCTGCCCTTCATGGACTTGGCTTTCGGTTCTTCACAAACTGACTGCATTGCATTGAAACCATCGTGAAATAA
Source organism: Pictodentalium vernedei (assembly GCA_031216915.1). Taxonomy (NCBI): domain Eukaryota; kingdom Metazoa; phylum Mollusca; class Scaphopoda; order Dentaliida; family Dentaliidae; genus Pictodentalium; species Pictodentalium vernedei. The sequence goes on from CM062291.1 coordinate 137,542,155, forward strand.
GTATTAGGTCATATTACACGTGCCACACTTCTACGGCTTGGCTGTTGGTTCTCACGGGCTGACCACATTGCATTTAAACCATCGCAACATGAGTATTAGGTCATATTACACATGTCGCTCTTCATGGGCCTGGCTGTCGGTTCTTCATGGTCTTACCACTTTGCATTTAAATCATCACGACATAAGTATTAGGTCATATGACATGTGCCACTCTTCATGGGTTTCACTGTTGGTTCTTCACGGGCTGACCATATTGCATTTAAACCATCACAACATAAGTATTAGGTCATATTACACATGCCGCTCTTCAAGGGCTTGGCTTTCGGTTCCTCATTGGCTGGCCACATTGCATTTCAACCATCGCGACATAAGTATTAAATCATATTACACGTTCCTCTGTTCTTGGGCTTGGCTGTTGGTTCTTCAAGGGCTGACCACGTTGCATTTAAATCATCGCGTCATAAGTATTATGTCATATTACACATGCCGCTCTTCATGGGCTTGGCTTTCGGTTCCTCATTGGCTGGCCACATTGTATTTCAACCATCGCGGCATAAGTATTAAGTCATATTACACGTTCCGCTGTTCATTGGCTTGGCTGTCGGTTCGTCACGGGCTGACCACATTGCATTTAATACATTGTAAGATAAGTGTTAGGTCATGTTAGATGTGCCCCTCTTCATGGGCTTGGCTGTCGGTTCTTCACGGGCTGACCACATTGCATTTAAACCACTGCGACATAAGTATTAGGTCATGTTACATGTGCTGCTCTTCATGGTCTTGGCTGTCGGTTCTTCAAGGACTGACCACATTGCATTTAAACCATCGCAACATAAGTATTAGGTCATATTACATCAGCCACTCTTCATGCGCTTGGCTTTCGGTTCCTCAATGGCTGGCCACATTGCATTTAAACCATCGCAAGATAAGTGTTAGGTCATATTAGATGTGCCCCTCTTCATGTGTATTAAGTATTAGGTCATATTACACATGCTGTTCTTCATGGGCTTGCCTGTCGGTTCTTCCTGGACTGACCGCATTGAATATAAACCATCGCAACGTAAGTACTAGGTCATATTACACATTCCGTTCTTCATGGGCTTAGCTGTCGGTTCTTCTCGTGCTCAGCACATTCCATTTAAACCATCGCGACATAAGTATTAGGTCATATTACAAGTGCCGCTCTTCATGGACTTGGCTGTCGGTTCTTCACGGGCTGACCACATTGCATTTAATCCATCGCGACATAAGTATTAGGTCATATTACATGTGCCGCTCTTCATGGGCTTGGCTGTCAGTTCTTCATGGGTTGACAACATTGCATTTAATTCATCATGACATAAGTATTAGTTCGTATTACATGTGCCACTCTTCATGAGCTTGGCTGTCGGTTCCTCACCGGTTGACCACATTGCATTTAAATCATCGCTACATAAGTAGTAGGTCATATTACACGTGTCCCTCTTCATGGGCTTGGCTGTTGGTTCTTCATGAGCTGACCACATTGCATTTAAACCATCGCAACATAAGATTTAGGTTATATTACATATGCCGCTCTTCATGGGCTTGGCTGTCGGTTCTTCACCGGCTCACGACATTGCATTTAAACCATCGCGACATAAGTATTATGTCATATTACATGTGCCGCTCTTCGTGGGCTTGGCTGTCGGTTCTTCACAGGCTGATCACATTGCATTTAAACGATCACGAGATAAGCGTTATGTCATATTACATGTGCCGCTCTTCATGGGCTTGGCTGTCGGTTCTTCACGGACTGACCACATTGTGCATAAACCATCGCAATATAAGTATTAGGTCATATTACACATGCAACTCTTCATTGGCTTGGCTGTCAGTTCTCCACGAGCTGACCATCGACAGCCAAGCGCATAAAGAGCGCCACATGTAATATGACCTAATACTTATGTTGCGATTGCTTAAATGCAATGTTGTCAGCCCGTGAACAAACGACCGCCAAGCCCATGAAGAGCGGCACATGGAATATGACTCAATACTTGTGTTGTGATGGTTTAAATACAATGTGGTCAGCCCATGAAGAACCGACAGCCGAGCCCATGAAGAGTTGCACATGTAATATGACCTAATACTTATGACGCGATGATTTAAATGCAAGGTGGTCAGCCCATGAAGGACCAACAGCCAAGCCCATGAAGAGTGGCATGTGTAATATGTCCTAATACTTATGTCGTGATGGTTTAAATGCAATGTGGTCGGCCCGTGAAGAACCATCAGGAAAGACCTAGAAGAGCGGCATGTGTAATATGACCAATACTTATGTCATGATAGTATAAATGCAATGTGGTCAGCCCGAGAAGAACCGACAGCCAAGCCCATGATGAGCGGCACATGTAATATGACCTAATACCTATGTTGTGATGGTTTAAATGCAGTGTGGTCAGCCCATGAAGAACCGACAGCCCAGCCCATGAAGAGTTGCACATGTAATATGACCTAATACTTATGACGCGATGATTTAAATGGAAGGTGGTCAGCCCGTGAAGGACCAACAGCCAAGCCCATGTAGAGTGGCACGTGTAATATGTCCTAATACTTATGTCGCAATGGTTTAAATGCAATGTGGTCCATGAAGAGTGGCACATGTAATATGACCTAATACTTATGTCATATTCCATTTAAACCATCTAGACATAAGTATTAAGTCATATTAAACGTGCCGCTCTTCATGGGCTTGGCTGCCGGTTGTTCACAGGCTGACTACATTGCATTTAAACCACCGTGACATAAGTATTAGGTCATATTACACGTGCCACACTCTAGGGCTTGGCTGTTGGTTCTTCACGGGCTGACCACATTGCATTTAAACCATCACAACATGAGTATTAGGCCATATTACACGTGCCGCTCTTCATGTGCATGGCTGTCGGTTCTTCATGGTCTTACCAGATTGCATTTAAATCATCACAACATAAGTATAAGGTCATATTACATGTGCCACTCTTCATAGGTTTCACTGTTGGTTCTTCACGGGCTGACCATATTGCATTTAAACCATCACAACATAAGTATTAGGTCATATTACACATGCCGCTCTTCAAGGGCTTGGCTTTCGGTTCCTCATTGGCTGGCCACATTGCATTTCAACCATCGCGACATAAGTATTAAGTCATATTACACGTTCCTCTGTTCTTGGGCTTGGCTGTTGGTTCTTCAAGGGCTGACCACGTTGCATTTAAATCATCGCGTCATAAGTATTATGTCATATTACACATGCCGCTCTTCATGGGCTTGGCTTTCGGTTCCTCATTGGCTGGCCACATTGTATTTCAACCATCGCGGCATAAGTATTAAGTCATATTACACGTTCCGCTGTTCATTGGCTTGGCTGTCGGTTCGTCACGGGCTGACCACATTGCATTTAATACATTGTAAGATAAGTGTTAGGTCATGTTAGATGTGCCCCTCTTCATGGGCTTGGCTGTCGGTTCTTCACGGGCTGACCACATTGCATTTAAACCACTGCGACATAAGTATTAGGTCATGTTACATGTGCTGCTCTTCATGGTCTTGGCTGTCGGTTCTTCAAGGACTGACCACATTGCATTTAAACCATCGCAACATAAGTATCAGGTCATATTACATCAGCCACTCTTCATGCGCTTGGCTTTCGGTTCCTCAATGGCTGGCCACATTGCATTTAAACCATCGCAAGATAAGTGTTAGGTCATATTAGATGTGCCCCTCTTCATGTGTATTAAGTATTAGGTCATATTACACATGCTGTTCCTCATGGGCTTGCCTGTCGGTTCTTCCTGGACTGACCGCATTGAATATAAACCATCGCAACGTAAGTACTAGGTCATATTACACATTCCGTTCTTCATGGGCTTAGCTGTCGGTTCTTCTCGTGCTCAGCACATTCCATTTAAACCATCGCGACATAAGTATTAGGTCATATTACAAGTGCTGCTCTTCATGGGCCTGGCTGTCGGTTCTTCATGGTCTTACCACTTTCCATTTAAATCATCACGACATAAGTATTAGGTCATATGACATGTGCCACTCATGGGTTTGGCTGTCGGTTCTTCATGGTCTTACCACATTGCATTTAAATCATCACGACATAAGTATTAGATCATATTACATGTGCCACTCTTCATGTGTTTGGCTTTAGGTTCTTCACAGGCAGACCATATTGCATTTAAACAATCACGACATAAGTATTAGGTCATATTACACAGGCTGCTCTTCGCGGACTTGGCTTTAAGTTCCTCATTGGCTGGCCACATTGCATTTAAAGCATCGCGGCATAAGTATTAGGTCATATTACACGTTCCGCTCTTCTTGGGCTTGGCTGTCGGTTCTTCACGGGCTAACCACATTGCATTTAAACCATCGCGTCATGACTATTATGTCATATTACACATGCCACTCTTCATTGGCTTGGCTGTCGGTTCGTCACAGGCTGACCACCTTCCATTTAATCCATCACGAGATAAGTGTTAGGTCACATTAGATGTGCCGCTCTTCATGTGCTTGGCTGTCGGTTCTTTACGGGCTGACCACATTGCATTTAACTCATCACGACATAAGTATTAGGTCATATTACATCAGCCGCTCTTCATGGGCTTGGCTTTCGGTTCCTCATTGGCTGGCCACATTGCATTTAAACCATCACAACATAACTATTAGGTCATACTAAACATGCCACTCTTCATGGGCTTTGCTGTCAGTTCTTCACGGACTGACCACATTGCATTTAAACCAACGCAACATAAGTATTAGGTCATCTGACATGTGCGGCTCTTCATGGGCTTGGCTGTCGGTTCTTCATGTGCTGATCACCTTGCATACATTTAAACCAACGCAAAACAAGTATTAGGTCATCTGACACATGCCGCTCTTCATGGGCTTGGCTGTCGGTTCTTCGAGTGCTGACTACTTTTCATACATTTAAACCATCGCAACATAAGTATTAGGTCATGTGACACATGCTGCTCTTCATGGGCTTGGCAGTCGGTTCTTCATGGGCTGACCACTTTGCATACATTTAAACCAACACGACATAAGTATTAGGGCATCTGGCACGTGCCACTCTTCATGGGTTGGCTGTCGGTCCTTCATGGGCTGACCACTTTACATACATTTAAACCATCGCGAAACAAGTGTTAAGTCATCTGACACGTGCCACTCTTCATGGGTTGGCTTCGGTTCTTCATGGGCTGACCATTTTACATATATATAAACCATCGCGAAACAAATGTTAGGTCATCTGACATCTGACACGTGCCACTCTTCATGGGCTTGGCTGTCGGTTCTTCATGGGCTGACTACTTTACATACATTTAAACCATCGCGAAACAAGTATTAGATCATCTGACACGTGCAGCTCTTCATGTGCTTGGCTGTCAGTTCTTCATGGGTTGACAACATTGCATTTAATTCATCATGACATAAGTATTAGTTCGTATTACATGTGCCACTCTTCATGAGCTTGGCTGTCGGTTCCTCACCGGTTGACCACATTGCATTTAAATCATCGCTACATAAGTAGTAGGTCATATTACACGTGTCCCTCTTCATGGGCTTGGCTGTTGGTTCTTCATAAGCTGACCACATTGCATTTAAACCATCGCAACATAAGATTTAGGTTATATTACATATGCAGCTCTTCATGGGCTTGGCTGTCGGTTCTTCACCGGCTCACGTCATTGCATTTAAACCATCGCGACATAAGTATTATGTCATATTACATGTGCCGCTCTTCGTGGGCTTGGCTGTCGGTTCTTCACAGGCTGACCACATTGCATTTAAACCATCACGAGATAAGCGTTATGTCATATTACATGTGCCGCTCTTCATGGGCTTGGCTGTCGGTTCTTCACGGACTGACCACATTGCATATAGACCATCGCAATATAAGTATTATGTCATATTGTACATGCAACTCTTCATTGGCTTGGCTGGCAGTTCTCCACAAGCTGACCATCGACAGCCAAGCGCATGAAGAGTGCCCCATGTAATATGACCTAATACTTATGTTGTGATTGCTTAAATGCAATGTTTTCAGCCTGTGAACAACTGACCGCAAGGCCCATGAAGATTGGCATGTAATATGACTCAATACTTTTGTTGTGATGGTTTAAATGTAATGTGCTCAGACTGTGAAGAACCAACAGCCAAGGCCATGAGGAGAGGCACGTGTAATATGACCTAATACTTATGTCGTGATGATTTAAATGCAATGTGGTCAGCCCATGAGGCACCGATAGCCTAGCCCATGAAGAGCGGCACATGTAATATGACGTAATACTTATGTCGCGAAGGTTTGAATGCAATGTGATCAGCCCATGGAGAGCCGACAGCCAAGCCCATGAAGAGCTGCACATGTAATATGACCTAATACTTATGACGCGGTGATTTAAATGCAAGGTGGTCAGCCCGTGAAGAACCAACAGCCAAGCCCATGAAGAGTGGCACATGTAATATGACCTAATACTTATGTCGTGATGGTTTAAATGCAATGTCGTCAGCCCGCGAAGAACCAACAGGAAAGCCCTATAAGAGCGGCATGTGTAATATGACCTAATACTTATGTCATGATAGTATAAATGCAATGCGGTCAGCCCGAGAAGAACCTACACCCAAGCCCATGAACAGTGGCAGATGTAATATTACCTAATACTTATGTTATGATGGTTTAAATGCAATGTGTTGAGCCCATGAAGAACTGATAGCCTAGCCCAAGAAGAGTGGCACATGTAATATGACCAAATACTGATGTCACATTCCATTTAAACCATTGTGACATAAGTATTTGGTCATATTAAATGTGCTGCCCTTCATGGACTTGGCTTTCGGTTCTTCACAAACTGACTGCATTGCATTGAAACCATCGTGAAATAAGTATTAGGTCATATTACACGTGCCACACTTCTACGGCTTGGCTGTTGGTTCTCACGGGCTGACCACATTGCATTTAAACCATCGCAACATGAGTATTAGGTCATATTACACATGTCGCTCTTCATGGGCCTGGCTGTCGGTTCTTCATGGTCTTACCACTTTGCATTTAAATCATCACGACATAAGTATTAGGTCATATGACATGTGCCACTCTTCATGGGTTTCACTGTTGGTTCTTCACGGGCTGACCATATTGCATTTAAACCATCACAACATAAGTATTAGGTCATATTACACATGCCGCTCTTCAAGGGCTTGGCTTTCGGTTCCTCATTGGCTGGCCACATTGCATTTCAACCATCGCGACATAAGTATTAAATCATATTACACGTTCCTCTGTTCTTGGGCTTGGCTGTTGGTTCTTCAAGGGCTGACCACGTTGCATTTAAATCATCGCGTCATAAGTATTATGTCATATTACACATGCCGCTCTTCATGGGCTTGGCTTTCGGTTCCTCATTGGCTGGCCACATTGTATTTCAACCATCGCGGCATAAGTATTAAGTCATATTACACGTTCCGCTGTTCATTGGCTTGGCTGTCGGTTCGTCATGGGCTGACCACATTGCATTTAATACATTGTAAGATAAGTGTTAGGTCATGTTAGATGTGCCCCTCTTCATGGGCTTGGCTGTCGGTTCTTCACGGGCTGACCACATTGCATTTAAACCACTGCGACATAAGTATTAGGTCATGTTACATGTGCTGCTCTTCATGGTCTTGGCTGTCGGTTCTTCAAGGACTGACCACATTGCATTTAAACCATCGCAACATAAGTATTAGGTCATATTACATCAGCCACTCTTCATGCGCTTGGCTTTCGGTTCCTCAATGGCTGGCCACATTGCATTTAAACCATCGCAAGATAAGTGTTAGGTCATATTAGATGTGCCCCTCTTCATGTGTATTAAGTATTAGGTCATATTACACATGCTGTTCTTCATGGGCTTGCCTGTCGGTTCTTCCTGGACTGACCGCATTGAATATAAACCATCGCAACGTAAGTACTAGGTCATATTACACATTCCGTTCTTCATGGGCTTAGCTGTCGGTTCTTCTCGTGCTCAGCACATTCCATTTAAACCATCGCGACATAAGTATTAGGTCATATTACAAGTGCCGCTCTTCATGGACTTGGCTGTCGGTTCTTCACGGGCTGACCACATTGCATTTAATCCATCGCGACATAAGTATTAGGTCATATTACATGTGCCGCTCTTCATGGGCTTGGCTGTCAGTTCTTCATGGGTTGACAACATTGCATTTAATTCATCATGACATAAGTATTAGTTCGTATTACATGTGCCACTCTTCATGAGCTTGGCTGTCGGTTCCTCACCGGTTGACCACATTGCATTTAAATCATCGCTACATAAGTAGTAGGTCATATTACACGTGTCCCTCTTCATGGGCTTGGCTGTTGGTTCTTCATGAGCTGACCACATTGCATTTAAACCATCGCAACATAAGATTTAGGTTATATTACATATGCCGCTCTTCATGGGCTTGGCTGTCGGTTCTTCACCGGCTCACGACATTGCATTTAAACCATCGCGACATAAGTATTATGTCATATTACATGTGCCGCTCTTCGTGGGCTTGGCTGTCGGTTCTTCACAGGCTGATCACATTGCATTTAAACGATCACGAGATAAGCGTTATGTCATATTACATGTGCCGCTCTTCATGGGCTTGGCTGTCGGTTCTTCACGGACTGACCACATTGTGCATAAACCATCGCAATATAAGTATTAGGTCATATTACACATGCAACTCTTCATTGGCTTGGCTGTCAGTTCTCCACGAGCTGACCATCGACAGCCAAGCGCATAAAGAGCGCCACATGTAATATGACCTAATACTTATGTTGCGATTGCTTAAATGCAATGTTGTCAGCCCGTGAACAAACGACCGCCAAGCCCATGAAGAGCGGCACATGGAATATGACTCAATACTTGTGTTGTGATGGTTTAAATACAATGTGGTCAGCCCATGAAGAACCGACAGCCGAGCCCATGAAGAGTTGCACATGTAATATGACCTAATACTTATGACGCGATGATTTAAATGCAAGGTGGTCAGCCCATGAAGGACCAACAGCCAAGCCCATGAAGAGTGGCATGTGTAATATGTCCTAATACTTATGTCGTGATGGTTTAAATGCAATGTGGTCGGCCCGTGAAGAACCATCAGGAAAGACCTAGAAGAGCGGCATGTGTAATATGACCAATACTTATGTCATGATAGTATAAATGCAATGTGGTCAGCCCGAGAAGAACCGACAGCCAAGCCCATGATGAGCGGCACATGTAATATGACCTAATACCTATGTTGTGATGGTTTAAATGCAGTGTGGTCAGCCCATGAAGAACCGACAGCCCAGCCCATGAAGAGTTGCACATGTAATATGACCTAATACTTATGACGCGATGATTTAAATGGAAGGTGGTCAGCCCGTGAAGGACCAACAGCCAAGCCCATGTAGAGTGGCACGTGTAATATGTCCTAATACTTATGTCGCAATGGTTTAAATGCAATGTGGTCCATGAAGAGTGGCACATGTAATATGACCTAATACTTATGTCATATTCCATTTAAACCATCTAGACATAAGTATTAAGTCATATTAAACGTGCCGCTCTTCATGGGCTTGGCTGCCGGTTGTTCACAGGCTGACTACATTGCATTTAAACCACCGTGACATAAGTATTAGGTCATATTACACGTGCCACACTCTAGGGCTTGGCTGTTGGTTCTTCACGGGCTGACCACATTGCATTTAAACCATCGCAACATGAGTATTAGGCCATATTACACGTGCCGCTCTTCATGTGCATGGCTGTCGGTTCTTCATGGTCTTACCAGATTGCATTTAAATCATCACAACATAAGTATAAGGTCATATTACATGTGCCACTCTTCATAGGTTTCACTGTTGGTTCTTCACGGGCTGACCATATTGCATTTAAACCATCACAACATAAGTATTAGGTCATATTACACATGCCGCTCTTCAAGGGCTTGGCTTTCGGTTCCTCATTGGCTGGCCACATTGCATTTCAACCATCGCGACATAAGTATTAAGTCATATTACACGTTCCTCTGTTCTTGGGCTTGGCTGTTGGTTCTTCAAGGGCTGACCACGTTGCATTTAAATCATCGCGTCATAAGTATTATGTCATATTACACATGCCGCTCTTCATGGGCTTGGCTTTCGGTTCCTCATTGGCTGGCCACATTGTATTTCAACCATCGCGGCATAAGTATTAAGTCATATTACACGTTCCGCTGTTCATTGGCTTGGCTGTCGGTTCGTCACGGGCTGACCACATTGCATTTAATACATTGTAAGATAAGTGTTAGGTCATGTTAGATGTGCCCCTCTTCATGGGCTTGGCTGTCGGTTCTTCACGGGCTGACCACATTGCATTTAAACCACTGCGACATAAGTATTAGGTCATGTTACATGTGCTGCTCTTCATGGTCTTGGCTGTCGGTTCTTCAAGGACTGACCACATTGCATTTAAACCATCGCAACATAAGTATCAGGTCATATTACATCAGCCACTCTTCATGCGCTTGGCTTTCGGTTCCTCAATGGCTGGCCACATTGCATTTAAACCATCGCAAGATAAGTGTTAGGTCATATTAGATGTGCCCCTCTTCATGTGTATTAAGTATTAGGTCATATTACACATGCTGTTCCTCATGGGCTTGCCTGTCGGTTCTTCCTGGACTGACCGCATTGAATATAAACCATCGCAACGTAAGTACTAGGTCATATTACACATTCCGTTCTTCATGGGCTTAGCTGTCGGTTCTTCTCGTGCTCAGCACATTCCATTTAAACCATCGCGACATAAGTATTAGGTCATATTACAAGTGCTGCTCTTCATGGGCCTGGCTGTCGGTTCTTCATGGTCTTACCACTTTCCATTTAAATCATCACGACATAAGTATTAGGTCATATGACATGTGCCACTCATGGGTTTGGCTGTCGGTTCTTCATGGTCTTACCACATTGCATTTAAATCATCACGACATAAGTATTAGATCATATTACATGTGCCACTCTTCATGTGTTTGGCTTTAGGTTCTTCACAGGCAGACCATATTGCATTTAAACAATCACGACATAAGTATTAGGTCATATTACACAGGCTGCTCTTCGCGGACTTGGCTTTAAGTTCCTCATTGGCTGGCCACATTGCATTTAAAGCATCGCGGCATAAGTATTAGGTCATATTACACGTTCCGCTCTTCTTGGGCTTGGCTGTCGGTTCTTCACGGGCTAACCACATTGCATTTAAACCATCGCGTCATGACTATTATGTCATATTACACATGCCACTCTTCATTGGCTTGGCTGTCGGTTCGTCACAGGCTGACCACCTTCCATTTAATCCATCACGAGATAAGTGTTAGGTCACATTAGATGTGCCGCTCTTCATGTGCTTGGCTGTCGGTTCTTTACGGGCTGACCACATTGCATTTAACTCATCACGACATAAGTATTAGGTCATATTACATCAGCCGCTCTTCATGGGCTTGGCTTTCGGTTCCTCATTGGCTGGCCACATTGCATTTAAACCATCACAACATAACTATTAGGTCATACTAAACATGCCACTCTTCATGGGCTTTGCTGTCAGTTCTTCACGGACTGACCACATTGCATTTAAACCAACGCAACATAAGTATTAGGTCATCTGACATGTGCGGCTCTTCATGGGCTTGGCTGTCGGTTCTTCATGTGCTGATCACCTTGCATACATTTAAACCAACGCAAAACAAGTATTAGGTCATCTGACACATGCCGCTCTTCATGGGCTTGGCTGTCGGTTCTTCGAGTGCTGACTACTTTTCATACATTTAAACCATCGCAACATAAGTATTAGGTCATGTGACACATGCTGCTCTTCATGGGCTTGGCAGTCGGTTCTTCATGGGCTGACCACTTTGCATACATTTAAACCAACACGACATAAGTATTAGGGCATCTGGCACGTGCCACTCTTCATGGGTTGGCTGTCGGTCCTTCATGGGCTGACCACTTTACATACATTTAAACCATCGCGAAACAAGTGTTAAGTCATCTGACACGTGCCACTCTTCATGGGTTGGCTTCGGTTCTTCATGGGCTGACCATTTTACATATATATAAACCATCGCGAAACAAATGTTAGGTCATCTGACATCTGACACGTGCCACTCTTCATGGGCTTGGCTGTCGGTTCTTCATGGGCTGACTACTTTACATACATTTAAACCATCGCGAAACAAGTATTAGATCATCTGACACGTGCAGCTCTTCATGTGCTTGGCTGTCAGTTCTTCATGGGTTGACAGCATTGCATTTAATTCATCATGACATAAGTATTAGTTCGTATTACATGTGCCACTCTTCATGAGCTTGGCTGTCGGTTCCTCACCGGTTGACCACATTGCATTTAAATCATCGCTACATAAGTAGTAGGTCATATTACACGTGTCCCTCTTCATGGGCTTGGCTGTTGGTTCTTCATAAGCTGACCACATTGCATTTAAACCATCGCAACATAAGATTTAGGTTATATTACATATGCAGCTCTTCATGGGCTTGGCTGTCGGTTCTTCACCGGCTCACGACATTGCATTTAAACCATCGCGACATAAGTATTATGTCATATTACATGTGCCGCTCTTCGTGGGCTTGGCTGTCGGTTCTTCACAGGCTGACCACATTGCATTTAAACCATCACGAGATAAGCGTTATGTCATATTACATGTGCCGCTCTTCATGGGCTTGGCTGTCGGTTCTTCACGGACTGACCACATTGCATATAGACCATCGCAATATAAGTATTATGTCATATTGTACATGCAACTCTTCATTGGCTTGGCTGGCAGTTCTCCACAAGCTGACCATCGACAGCCAAGCGCATGAAGAGTGCCCCATGTAATATGACCTAATACTTATGTTGTGATCGCTTAAATGCAATGTTTTCAGCCTGTGAACAACTGACCGCAAGGCCCATGAAGATTGGCATGTAATATGACTCAATACTTTTGTTGTGATGGTTTAAATGTAATGTGCTCAGACTGTGAAGAACCAACAGCCAAGGCCATGAGGAGAGGCACGTGTAATATGACCTAATACTTATGTCGTGATGATTTAAATGCAATGTGGTCAGCCCATGAGGCACCGATAGCCTAGCCCATGAAGAGCGGCACATGTAATATGACGTAATACTTATGTCGCGAAGGTTTGAATGCAATGTGATCAGCCCATGGAGAGCCGACAGCCAAGCCCATGAAGAGCTGCACATGTAATATGACCTAATACTTATGACGCGGTGATTTAAATGCAAGGTGGTCAGCCCGTGAAGAACCAACAGCCAAGCCCATGAAGAGTGGCACATGTAATATGACCTAATACTTATGTCGTGATGGTTTAAATGCAATGTCGTCAGCCCGCGAAGAACCAACAGGAAAGCCCTATAAGAGCGGCATGTGTAATATGACCTAATACTTATGTCATGATAGTATAAATGCAATGCGGTCAGCCCGAGAAGAACCTACACCCAAGCCCATGAACAGTGGCAGATGTAATATTACCTAATACTTATGTTATGATGGTTTAAATGCAATGTGTTGAGCCCATGAAGAACTGATAGCCTAGCCCAAGAAGAGTGGCACATGTAATATGACCAAATACTGATGTCACATTCCATTTAAACCATTGTGACATAAGTATTTGGTCATATTAAATGTGCTGCCCTTCATGGACTTGGCTTTCGGTTCTTCACAAACTGACTGCATTGCATTGAAACCATCGTGAAATAAGTATTAGGTCATATTACACGTGCCACACTTCTACGGCTTGGCTGTTGGTTCTCACGGGCTGACCACATTGCATTTAAACCATCGCAACATGAGTATTAGGTCATATTACACATGTCGCTCTTCATGGGCCTGGCTGTCGGTTCTTCATGGTCTTACCACTTTGCATTTAAATCATCACGACATAAGTATTAGGTCATATGACATGTGCCACTCTTCATGGGTTTCACTGTTGGTTCTTCACGGGCTGACCATATTGCATTTAAACCATCACAACATAAGTATTAGGTCATATTACACATGCCGCTCTTCAAGGGCTTGGCTTTCGGTTCCTCATTGGCTGGCCACATTGCATTTCAACCATCGCGACATAAGTATTAAATCATATTACACGTTCCTCTGTTCTTGGGCTTGGCTGTTGGTTCTTCAAGGGCTGACCACGTTGCATTTAAATCATCGCGTCATAAGTATTATGTCATATTACACATGCCGCTCTTCATGGGCTTGGCTTTCGGTTCCTCATTGGCTGGCCACATTGTATTTCAACCATCGCGGCATAAGTATTAAGTCATATTACACGTTCCGCTGTTCATTGGCTTGGCTGTCGGTTCGTCACGGGCTGACCACATTGCATTTAATACATTGTAAGATAAGTGTTAGGTCATGTTAGATGTGCCCCTCTTCATGGGCTTGGCTGTCGGTTCTTCACGGGCTGACCACATTGCATTTAAACCACTGCGACATAAGTATTAGGTCATGTTACATGTGCTGCTCTTCATGGTCTTGGCTGTCGGTTCTTCAAGGACTGACCACATTGCATTTAAACCATCGCAACATAAGTATTAGGTCATATTACATCAGCCACTCTTCATGCGCTTGGCTTTCGGTTCCTCAATGGCTGGCCACATTGCATTTAAACCATCGCAAGATAAGTGTTAGGTCATATTAGATGTGCCCCTCTTCATGTGTATTAAGTATTAGGTCATATTACACATGCTGTTCTTCATGGGCTTGCCTGTCGGTTCTTCCTGGACTGACCGCATTGAATATAAACCATCGCAACGTAAGTACTAGGTCATATTACACATTCCGTTCTTCATGGGCTTAGCTGTCAGTTCTTCTCGTGCTCAGCACATTCCATTTAAACCATCGCGACATAAGTATTAGGTCATATTACAAGTGCCGCTCTTCATGGACTTGGCTGTCGGTTCTTCACGGGCTGACCACATTGCATTTAATCCATCGCGACATAAGTATTAGGTCATATTACATGTGCCGCTCTTCATGGGCTTGGCTGTCAGTTCTTCATGGGTTGACAACATTGCATTTAATTCATCATGACATAAGTATTAGTTCGTATTACATGTGCCACTCTTCATGAGCTTGGCTGTCGGTTCCTCACCGGTTGACCACATTGCATTTAAATCATCGCTACATAAGTAGTAGGTCATATTACACGTGTCCCTCTTCATGGGCTTGGCTGTTGGTTCTTCATGAGCTGACCACATTGCATTTAAACCATCGCAACATAAGATTTAGGTTATATTACATATGCCGCTCTTCATGGGCTTGGCTGTCGGTTCTTCACCGGCTCACGACATTGCATTTAAACCATCGCGACATAAGTATTATGTCATATTACATGTGCCGCTCTTCGTGGGCTTGGCTGTCGGTTCTTCACAGGCTGATCACATTGCATTTAAACGATCACGAGATAAGCGTTATGTCATATTACATGTGCCGCTCTTCATGGGCTTGGCTGTCGGTTCTTCACGGACTGACCACATTGCATATAGACCATCGCAATATAAGTATTATGTCATATTGTACATGCAACTCTTCATTGGCTTGGCTGGCAGTTCTCCACAAGCTGACCATCGACAGCCAAGCGCATGAAGAGTGCCCCATGTAATATGACCGAATACTTATGTTGTGATTGCTTAAATGCAATGTTTTCAGCCCGTGAACAACCGACCGCAAGGCCCATGAAGAGCGGCATGTAATATGACTCAATACTTTTGTTGTGATGGTTTAAATGTAATGTGCTCAGACCGTGAAGAACCAACAGCCAAGGCCATGAGGAGAGGCACATGTAATATGACCTAATACTTATGTCGTGATGATTTAAATGCAATGTGGTCAGCCCATGAGAAACCGATAGCCTAGCCCATGAAAAGCGGCACATGTAATATGACTTAATACTTATGTCGCGATGGTTTAAATGCAATGTGATCAGCCCATGGAGAGCCGACAGCCAAGCCCATGAAGAGCTGCACATGTAATATGACCTAATACTTATGACGCGTTGATTTAAATGCAAGGTGGTCACCCCGTGAAGAACCAACAGCCAAGCCCATGAAGAGTGGCACATGTAATATGACCTAATACTTATGTCGTGATGGTTTAAATGCAATGTCGTCAGCCCACGAAGAACCAACAGGAAAGCCCTATAAGAGCGGCATGTGTAATATGACCTAATACTTATGTCATGATAGTATAAATGCAATGCGGTCAGCCCGAGAAGAACCAACACCCAAGCCCATGAACAGTGGCAGATGTAATATTACCTAATACTTATGTTATGATGGTTTAAATGCAATGTGTTGAGCCCATGAAGAACTGATAGCCTAGCCCAAGAAGAGTGGCACATGTAATATGACCAAATACTGATGTCACATTCCATTTAAACCATTGTGACATAAGTATTTGGTCATATTAAATGTGCTGCCCTTCATGTGCTTGGCTTTCGGTTCTTCACGGGCTGACTGCATTGCATTGAAACCATTGTGAAATAAGTATTAGGTCATATTACACGTGCCACACTTCTACGGCTTGGCTGTTGGTTCTCACGGGCTGACCCAATTGCATTTAAACCATCGCAACATGAGTATTAGGTCATATTACACATGTCGCTCTTCATGGGCCTGGCTGTCGGTTCTTCATGGTCTTACCACTTTGCATTTAAATCATCACGACATAAGTATTAGGTCATATGACATGTGCCACTCTTCATGGGTTTGGCTGTCGGTTCTTCATGGTCTTACCACATTGCATTTAAATTATCACGACATAAGTATTAGATCATATTACATGTGCCACTCTTCATGTGTTTGGCTGTAGGTTCTTCACAGGCTGACCATATTGCATTTAAACCATCACAACATAAGTATTAGGTCATATTACACAGGCTGCTCTTCGCGGGCTTGGCTTTAAGTTCCTCATTGGCTGGCCACATTGCATTTAAAGCATCGCGGCATAAGTATAAGGTCATATTACACGTTCCGCTCTTCTTGGGCTTGGCTGTCGGTTCTTCACGGGCTAACCACATTGCATTTATACCATCGCGTCATGACTATTATGTCATATTACACATGCCGCTCTTCATTGGCTTGGCTGTCGGTTCGTCACAGGCTGACCACCTTCCATTTAATCCATCACGAGATAAGTGTTAGGTCACATTAGATGTGCCGCTCTTCATGTGCTTAGCTGTCGGTTCTTCACGGGCTGACCACATTGCATTTAACTCATCACGACATAAGTATTAGGTCATATTACATCAGCTGCTCTTCATGGGCTTGGCTTTCGGTTCCTCTTTGGCTGGCCACATTGCATTTAAACCATCACAACATAACTATTAGGTCATACTAAACATGCCACTCTTCATGGGCTTTGCTGTCAGTTCTTCACGGACTGACCACATTGCATTTAAACCAACGCAACATAAGTATTAGGTCATCTGACATGTGCGGCTCTTCATGGGCTTGGCTGTCGGTTCTTCATGTGCTGATCACCTTGCATACATTTAAACCAACGCAAAACAAGTATTAGGTCATCTGACACATGCTGCTCTTCATGGGCTTGGCTGTCGGTTCTTTGAGGGCTGACTCCTTTTCATACATTTAAACCATCGCAACATAAGTATTAGGTCATGTGACACATGCTGCTCTTCATGGGCTTGGCAGTCGGTTCTTCATGGGCTGACCACTTTTAAACCAACACGACATAAGTATTAGGGCATCTGGAACATGCCACTCTTCATGGGTTGGCTGTCGGTCCTTCATGGGCTGACCACTTTACATACATTTAAACCATCGCGAAACAAGTGTTAGGTCATCTGACACGTGCCACTCTTCATGGGTTGGCTGTCGGTTCTTCATGGGCTGACCATTTTACATATATATAAACCATCGCAAAACAAATGTTAGGTCATCTGACATCTGACACGTGCCACTCTTCATGGGCTTGGCTGTCGGTTCTTCATGGGCTGACTACTTTACATACATTTAAACCATCGCGAAACAAGTATTAGATCATCTGATATGTGCTGCTCTTCATGGTCTTGGCTGTCAGTTCTTCATGGGTTGACAACATTGCATTTAATTCATCATGACATAAGTATTAGTTCGTATTACATGTGCCACTCTTCATGAGCTTGGCTGTCGGTTCCTCACCGGTTGACCACATTGCATTTAAATCATCGCTACATAAGTAGTAGGTCATATTACACGTGTCCCTCTTCATGGGCTTGGCTGTTGGTTCTTCATGAGCTGACCACATTGCATTTAAACCATCGCAACATAAGATTTAGGTTATATTACATATGCCGCTCTTCATGGGCTTGGCTGTCGGTTCTTCACCGGCTCACGACATTGCATTTAAACCATCGCGACATAAGTATTATGTCATATTACATGTGCCGCTCTTCGTGGGCTTGGCTGTCAGTTCTTCACAGGCTGACCACATTGCATTTAAACCATCACGAGATAAGCGTTATGTCATATTACATGTGCCGCTCTTCATGGGCTTGGCTGTCGGTTCTTCATGGACTGACCACATTGCATATAGATCATCGCAATATAAGTATTATGTCATATTGTACATGCAGCTCTTCATTGGCTTGGCTGGCAGTTCTCCACAAGCTGACCATCGACAGCCAAGCGCATGAAGAGTGGCCCATGTAATATTACCTAATACTTATGTTATGATGGTTTAAATGCAATGTGTTGAGCCCATGAAGAACTGATAGCCTAGCCCAAGAAGAGTGGCACATGTAATATGACCAAATACTGATGTCACATTCCATTTAAACCATTGTGACATAAGTATTTGGTCATATTAAATGTGCTGCCCTTCATGGGCTTGGCTTTCGGTTCTTCACAGGCTGACTGCATTGCATTGAAACCATCGTGAAATAAGTATTAGGTCATATTACACGTGCCACACTTCTACGGCTTGGCTGTTGGTTCTCACAGGCTGACCACATTGCATTTAAACCATCGCAACATGAGTATTAGGTCATATTACACATGTCGCTCTTCATGGGCCTGGCTGTCGGTTCTTCATGGTCTTACCACTTTCCATTTAAATCATCACGACATAAGTATTAGGTCATATGACATGTGCCACTCATGGGTTTGGCTGTCGGTTCTTCATGGTCTTACCACATTGCATTTAAATCATCACGACATAAGTATTAGATCATATTACATGTGCCACTCTTCATGTGTTTGGCTTTAGGTTCTTCACAGGCAGACCATATTGCATTTAAACAATCACGACATAAGTATTAGGTCATATTACACAGGCTGCTCTTCGCGGGCTTGGCTTTAAGTTCCTCATTGGCTGGCCACATTGCATTTAAAGCATCGCGGCATAAGTATTAGGTCATATTACACGTTCCGCTCTTCTTGGGCTTGGCTGTCGGTTCTTCACGGGCTAACCACATTGCATTTAAACCATCGCGTCATGACTATTATGTCATATTACACATGCCACTCTTCATTGGCTTGGCTGTCGGTTCGTCACAGGCTGACCACCTTCCATTTAATCCATCACGAGATAAGTGTTAGGTCACATTAGATGTGCCGCTCTTCATGTGCTTGGCTGTCGGTTCTTTACGGGCTGACCACATTGCATTTAACTCATCACGACATAAGTATTAGGTCATATTACATCAGCCGCTCTTCATGGGCTTGTCTTTCGGTTCCTCATTGGCTGGCCACATTGCATTTAAACCATCACAACATAACTATTAGGTCATACTAAACATGCCACTCTTCATGGGCTTTGCTGTCAGTTCTTCACGGACTGACCACATTGCATTTAAACCAACGCAACATAAGTATTAGGTCATCTGACATGTGCGGCTCTTCATGGGCTTGGCTGTCGGTTCTTCATGTGCTGATCACCTTGCATACATTTAAACCAACGCAAAACAAGTATTAGGTCATCTAACACATGCCGCTCTTCATGGGCTTGGCTGTCGGTTCTTCGAGTGCTGACTACTTTTCATACATTTAAACCATCGCAACATAAGTATTAGGTCATGTGACACATGCTGCTCTTCATGGGCTTGGCAGTCGGTTCTTCATGGGCTGACCACTTTGCATACATTTAAACCAACACGACATAAGTATTAGGGCATCTGGCACGTGCCACTCTTCATGGGTTGGCTGTCGGTCCTTCATGGGCTGACCACTTTACATACATTTAAACCATCGCGAAACAAGTGTTAAGTCATCTGACACGTGCCACTCTTCATGGGTTGGCTTCGGTTCTTCATGGGCTGACCATTTTACATATATATAAACCATCGCGAAACAAATGTTAGGTCATCTGACATCTGACACGTGCCACTCTTCATGGGCTTGGCTGTCGGTTCTTCATGGGCTGACTACTTTACATACATTTAAACCATCGCGAAACAAGTATTAGATCATCTGACACGTGCAGCTCTTCATGTGCTTGGCTGTCAGTTCTTCATGGGTTGACAACATTGCATTTAATTCATCATGACATAAGTATTAGTTCGTATTACATGTGCCACTCTTCATGAGCTTGGCTGTCGGTTCCTCACCGGTTGACCACATTGCATTTAAATCATCGCTACATAAGTAGTAGGTCATATTACACGTGTCCCTCTTCATGGGCTTGGCTGTTGGTTCTTCATAAGCTGACCACATTGCATTTAAACCATCGCAACATAAGATTTAGGTTATATTACATATGCAGCTCTTCATGGGCTTGGCTGTCGGTTCTTCACCGGCTCACGACATTGCATTTAAACCATCGCGACATAAGTATTATGTCATATTACATGTGCCGCTCTTCGTGGGCTTGGCTGTCGGTTCTTCACAGGCTGACCACATTGCATTTAAACCATCACGAGATAAGCGTTATGTCATATTACATGTGCCGCTCTTCATGGGCTTGGCTGTCGGTTCTTCACGGACTGACCACATTGCATATAGACCATCGCAATATAAGTATTATGTCATATTGTACATGCAACTCTTCATTGGCTTGGCTGGCAGTTCTCCACAAGCTGACCATCGACAGCCAAGCGCATGAAGAGTGCCCCATGTAATATGACCTAATACTTATGTTGTGATTGCTTAAATGCAATGTTTTCAGCCTGTGAACAACTGACCGCAAGGCCCATGAAGATTGGCATGTAATATGACTCAATACTTTTGTTGTGATGGTTTAAATGTAATGTGCTCAGACTGTGAAGAACCAACAGCCAAGGCCATGAGGAGAGGCACGTCTAATATGACCTAATACTTATGTCGTGATGATTTAAATGCAATGTGGTCAGCCCATGAGGCACCGATAGCCTAGCCCATGAAGAGCGGCACATGTAATATGACGTAATACTTATGTCGCGAAGGTTTGAATGCAATGTGATCAGCCCATGGAGAGCCGACAGCCAAGCCCATGAAGAGCTGCACATGTAATATGACCTAATACTTATGACGCGGTGATTTAAATGCAAGGTGGTCAGCCCGTGAAGAACCAACAGCCAAGCCCATGAAGAGTGGCACATGTAATATGACCTAATACTTATGTCGTGATGGTTTAAATGCAATGTCGTCAGCCCGCGAAGAACCAACAGGAAAGCCCTATAAGAGCGGCATGTGTAATATGACCTAATACTTATGTCATGATAGTATAAATGCAATGCGGTCAGCCCGAGAAGAACCTACACCCAAGCCCATGAACAGTGGCAGATGTAATATTACCTAATACTTATGTTATGATGGTTTAAATGCAATGTGTTGAGCCCATGAAGAACTGATAGCCTAGCCCAAGAAGAGTGGCACATGTAATATGACCAAATACTGATGTCACATTCCATTTAAACCATTGTGACATAAGTATTTGGTCATATTAAATGTGCTGCCCTTCATGGACTTGGCTTTCAGTTCTTCACAAACTGACTGCATTGCATTGAAACCATCGTGAAATAAGTATTAGGTCATATTACACGTGCCACACTTCTACGGCTTGGCTGTTGGTTCTCATGGGCTGACCACATTGCATTTAAACCATCGCAACATGAGTATTAGGTCATATTACACATGTCGCTCTTCATGGGCCTGGCTGTCGGTTCTTCATGGTCTTACCACTTTGCATTTAAATCATCACGACATAAGTATTAGGTCATATGACATGTGCCACTCTTCATGGGTTTCACTGTTGGTTCTTCACGGGCTGACCATATTGCATTTAAACCATCACAACATAAGTATTAGGTCATATTACACATGCCGCTCTTCAAGGGCTTGGCTTTCGGTTCCTCATTGGCTGGCCACATTGCATTTCAACCATCGCGACATAAGTATTAAATCATATTACACGTTCCTCTGTTCTTGGGCTTGGCTGTTGGTTCTTCAAGGGCTGACCACGTTGCATTTAAATCATCGCGTCATAAGTATTATGTCATATTACACATGCCGCTCTTCATGGGCTTGGCTTTCGGTTCCTCATTGGCTGGCCACATTGTATTTCAACCATCGCGGCATAAGTATTAAGTCATATTACACGTTCCGCTGTTCATTGGCTTGGCTGTCGGTTCGTCACGGGCTGACCACATTGCATTTAATACATTGTAAGATAAGTGTTAGGTCATGTTAGATGTGCCCCTCTTCATGGGCTTGGCTGTCGGTTCTTCACGGGCTGACCACATTGCATTTAAACCACTGCGACATAAGTATTAGGTCATGTTACATGTGCTGCTCTTCATGGTCTTGGCTGTCGGTTCTTCAAGGACTGACCACATTGCATTTAAACCATCGCAACATAAGTATTAGGTCATATTACATCAGCCACTCTTCATGCGCTTGGCTTTCGGTTCCTCAATGGCTGGCCACATTGCATTTAAACCATCGCAAGATAAGTGTTAGGTCATATTAGATGTGCCCCTCTTCATGTGTATTAAGTATTAGGTCATATTACACATGCTGTTCTTCATGGGCTTGCCTGTCGGTTCTTCCTGGACTGACCGCATTGAATATAAACCATCGCAACGTAAGTACTAGGTCATATTACACATTCCGTTCTTCATGGGCTTAGCTGTCGGTTCTTCTCGTGCTCAGCACATTCCATTTAAACCATCGCGACATAAGTATTAGGTCATATTACAAGTGCCGCTCTTCATGGACTTGGCTGTCGGTTCTTCACGGGCTGACCACATTGCATTTAATCCATCGCGACATAAGTATTAGGTCATATTACATGTGCCGCTCTTCATGGGCTTGGCTGTCAGTTCTTCATGGGTTGACAACATTGCATTTAATTCATCATGACATAAGTATTAGTTCGTATTACATGTGCCACTCTTCATGAGCTTGGCTGTCGGTTCCTCACCGGTTGACCACATTGCATTTAAATCATCGCTACATAAGTAGTAGGTCATATTACACGTGTCCCTCTTCATGGGCTTGGCTGTTGGTTCTTCATGAGCTGACCACATTGCATTTAAACCATCGCAACATAAGATTTAGGTTATATTACATATGCCGCTCTTCATGGGCTTGGCTGTCGGTTCTTCACCGGCTCACGACATTGCATTTAAACCATCGCGACATAAGTATTATGTCATATTACATGTGCCGCTCTTCGTGGGCTTGGCTGTCGGTTCTTCACAGGCTGATCACATTGCATTTAAACGATCACGAGATAAGCGTTTTGTCATATTACATGTGCCGCTCTTCATGGGCTTGGCTGTCGGTTCTTCACGGACTGACCACATTGCATATAGACCATCGCAATATAAGTATTATGTCATATTGTACATGCAACTCTTCATTGGCTTGGCTGGCAGTTCTCCACAAGCTGACCATCGACAGCCAAGCGCATGAAGAGTGCCCCATGTAATATGACCGAATACTTATGTTGTGATTGCTTAAATGCAATGTTTTCAGCCCGTGAACAACCGACCGCAAGGCCCATGAAGAGCGGCATGTAATATGACTCAATACTTTTGTTGTGATGGTTTAAATGTAATGTG
Organism: Pictodentalium vernedei; assembly: GCA_031216915.1. Taxonomy (NCBI): domain Eukaryota; kingdom Metazoa; phylum Mollusca; class Scaphopoda; order Dentaliida; family Dentaliidae; genus Pictodentalium; species Pictodentalium vernedei. The sequence goes on from CM062291.1 coordinate 137,566,213, forward strand.
CTCAGACCGTGAAGAACCAACAGCCAAGGCCATGAGGAGAGGCACATGTAATATGACCTAATACTTATGTCGTGATGATTTAAATGCAATGTGGTCAGCCCATGAGAAACCGATAGCCTAGCCCATGAAAAGCGGCACATGTAATATGACTTAATACTTATGTCGCGATGGTTTAAATGCAATGTGATCAGCCCATGGAGAGCCGACAGCCAAGCCCATGAAGAGCTGCACATGTAATATGACCTAATACTTATGACGCGTTGATTTAAATGCAAGGTGGTCACCCCGTGAAGAACCAACAGCCAAGCCCATGAAGAGTGGCACATGTAATATGACCTAATACTTATGTCGTGATGGTTTAAATGCAATGTCGTCAGCCCACGAAGAACCAACAGGAAAGCCCTATAAGAGCGGCATGTGTAATATGACCTAATACTTATGTCATGATAGTATAAATGCAATGCGGTCAGCCCGAGAAGAACCAACACCCAAGCCCATGAACAGTGGCAGATGTAATATTACCTAATACTTATGTTATGATGGTTTAAATGCAATGTGTTGAGCCCATGAAGAACTGATAGCCTAGCCCAAGAAGAGTGGCACATGTAATATGACCAAATACTGATGTCACATTCCATTTAAACCATTGTGACATAAGTATTTGGTCATATTAAATGTGCTGCCCTTCATGTGCTTGGCTTTCGGTTCTTCACGGGCTGACTGCATTGCATTGAAACCATTGTGAAATAAGTATTAGGTCATATTACACGTGCCACACTTCTACGGCTTGGCTGTTGGTTCTCACGGGCTGACCCAATTGCATTTAAACCATCGCAACATGAGTATTAGGTCATATTACACATGTCACTCTTCATGGGCCTGGCTGTCGGTTCTTCATGGTCTTACCACTTTGCATTTAAATCATCACGACATAAGTATTAGGTCATATGACATGTGCCACTCTTCATGGGTTTGGCTGTCGGTTCTTCATGGTCTTACCACATTGCATTTAAATTATCACGACATAAGTATTAGATCATATTATATGTGCCACTCTTCATGTGTCTGGCTGTAGGTTCTTCACAGGCTGACCATATTGCATTTAAACCATCACAACATAAGTATTAGGTCATATTACACAGGCTGCTCTTCGCGGGCTTGGCTTTAAGTTCCTCATTGGCTGGCCACATTGCATTTAAAGCATCGCGGCATAAGTATAAGGTCATATTACACGTTCCGCTCTTCTTGGGCTTGGCTGTCGGTTCTTCACGGGCTAACCACATTGCATTTATACCATCGCGTCATGACTATTATGTCATATTACACATGCCACTCTTCATTGGCTTGGCTGTCGGTTCGTCACAGGCTGACCACCTTCCATTTAATCCATCACGAGATAAGTGTTAGGTCACATTAGATGTGCCGCTCTTCATGTGCTTAGCTGTCGGTTCTTCACGGGCTGACCACATTGCATTTAACTCATCACGACATAAGTATTAGGTCATATTACATCAGCTGCTCTTCATGGGCTTGGCTTTCGGTTCCTCTTTGGCTGGCCACATTGCATTTAAACCATCACAACATAACTATTAGGTCATACTAAACATGCCACTCTTCATGGGCTTTGCTGTCAGTTCTTCACGGACTGACCACATTGCATTTAAACCAACGCAACATAAGTATTAGGTCATATTACATCAGCCACTCTTCATGCGCTTGGCTTTCGGTTCCTCAATGGCTGGCCACATTGCATTTAAACCATCGCAAGATAAGTGTTAGGTCATATTAGATGTGCCCCTCTTCATGTGTATTAAGTATTAGGTCATATTACACATGCTGTTCTTCATGGGCTTGCCTGTCGGTTCTTCCTGGACTGACCGCATTGAATATAAACCATCGCAACGTAAGTACTAGGTCATATTACACATTCCGTTCTTCATGGGCTTAGCTGTCGGTTCTTCTCGTGCTCAGCACATTCCATTTAAACCATCGCGACATAAGTATTAGGTCATATTACAAGTGCCGCTCTTCATGGACTTGGCTGTCGGTTCTTCACGGGCTGACCACATTGCATTTAATCCATCGCGACATAAGTATTAGGTCATATTACATGTGCCGCTCTTCATGGGCTTGGCTGTCAGTTCTTCATGGGTTGACAACATTGCATTTAATTCATCATGACATAAGTATTAGTTCGTATTACATGTGCCACTCTTCATGAGCTTGGCTGTCGGTTCCTCACCGGTTGACCACATTGCATTTAAATCATCGCTACATAAGTAGTAGGTCATATTACACGTGTCCCTCTTCATGGGCTTGGCTGTTGGTTCTTCATGAGCTGACCACATTGCATTTAAACCATCGCAACATAAGATTTAGGTTATATTACATATGCCGCTCTTCATGGGCTTGGCTGTCGGTTCTTCACCGGCTCACGACATTGCATTTAAACCATCGCGACATAAGTATTATGTCATATTACATGTGCCGCTCTTCGTGGGCTTGGCTGTCGGTTCTTCACAGGCTGATCACATTGCATTTAAACGATCACGAGATAAGCGTTTTGTCATATTACATGTGCCGCTCTTCATGGGCTTGGCTGTCGGTTCTTCACGGACTGACCACATTGCATATAGACCATCGCAATATAAGTATTATGTCATATTGTACATGCAACTCTTCATTGGCTTGGCTGGCAGTTCTCCACAAGCTGACCATCGACAGCCAAGCGCATGAAGAGTGCCCCATGTAATATGACCGAATACTTATGTTGTGATTGCTTAAATGCAATGTTTTCAGCCCGTGAACAACCGACCGCAAGGCCCATGAAGAGCGGCATGTAATATGACTCAATACTTTTGTTGTGATGGTTTAAATGTAATGTGCTCAGACCGTGAAGAACCAACAGCCAAGGCCATGAGGAGAGGCACATGTAATATGACCTAATACTTATGTCGTGATGATTTAAATGCAATGTGGTCAGCCCATGAGAAACCGATAGCCTAGCCCATGAAAAGCGGCACATGTAATATGACTTAATACTTATGTCGCGATGGTTTAAATGCAATGTGATCAGCCCATGGAGAGCCGACAGCCAAGCCCATGAAGAGCTGCACATGTAATATGACCTAATACTTATGACGCGTTGATTTAAATGCAAGGTGGTCACCCCGTGAAGAACCAACAGCCAAGCCCATGAAGAGTGGCACATGTAATATGACCTAATACTTATGTCGTGATGGTTTAAATGCAATGTCGTCAGCCCACGAAGAACCAACAGGAAAGCCCTATAAGAGCGGCATGTGTAATATGACCTAATACTTATGTCATGATAGTATAAATGCAATGCGGTCAGCCCGAGAAGAACCAACACCCAAGCCCATGAACAGTGGCAGATGTAATATTACCTAATACTTATGTTATGATGGTTTAAATGCAATGTGTTGAGCCCATGAAGAACTGATAGCCTAGCCCAAGAAGAGTGGCACATGTAATATGACCAAATACTGATGTCACATTCCATTTAAACCATTGTGACATAAGTATTTGGTCATATTAAATGTGCTGCCCTTCATGTGCTTGGCTTTCGGTTCTTCACGGGCTGACTGCATTGCATTGAAACCATTGTGAAATAAGTATTAGGTCATATTACACGTGCCACACTTCTACGGCTTGGCTGTTGGTTCACACGGGCTGACCCAATTGCATTTAAACCATCGCAACATGAGTATTAGGTCATATTACACATGTCACTCTTCATGGGCCTGGCTGTCGGTTCTTCATGGTCTTACCACTTTGCATTTAAATCATCACGACATAAGTATTAGGTCATATGACATGTGCCACTCTTCATGGGTTTGGCTGTCGGTTCTTCATGGTCTTACCACATTGCATTTAAATTATCACGACATAAGTATTAGATCATATTATATGTGCCACTCTTCATGTGTTTGGCTGTAGGTTCTTCACAGGCTGACCATATTGCATTTAAACCATCACAACATAAGTATTAGGTCATATTACACAGGCTGCTCTTCGCGGGCTTGGCTTTAAGTTCCTCATTGGCTGGCCACATTGCATTTAAAGCATCGCGGCATAAGTATAAGGTCATATTACACGTTCCGCTCTTCTTGGGCTTGGCTGTCGGTTCTTCACGGGCTAACCACATTGCATTTATACCATCGCGTCATGACTATTATGTCATATTACACATGCCACTCTTCATTGGCTTGGCTGTCGGTTCGTCACAGGCTGACCACCTTCCATTTAATCCATCACGAGATAAGTGTTAGGTCACATTAGATGTGCCGCTCTTCATGTGCTTAGCTGTCGGTTCTTCACGGGCTGACCACATTGCATTTAACTCATCACGACATAAGTATTAGGTCATATTACATCAGCTGCTCTTCATGGGCTTGGCTTTCGGTTCCTCTTTGGCTGGCCACATTGCATTTAAACCATCACAACATAACTATTAGGTCATACTAAACATGCCACTCTTCATGGGCTTTGCTGTCAGTTCTTCACGGACTGACCACATTGCATTTAAACCAACGCAACATAAGTATTAGGTCATCTGACATGTGCGGCTCTTCATGGGCTTGGCTGTCGGTTCTTCATGTGCTGATCACCTTGCATACATTTAAACCAACGCAAAACAAGTATTAGGTCATCTGACACATGCCGCTCTTCATGGGCTTGGCTGTCGGTTCTTCGAGGGCTGACTCCTTTTCATACATTTAAACCATCGCAACATAAGTATTAGGTCATGTGACACATGCTGCTCTTCATGGGCTTGGCAGTCGGTTCTTCATGGGCTGACAACTTTTAAACCAACACGACATAAGTATTAGGGCATCTGGAACATGCCACTCTTCATGGGTTGGCTGTCGGTCCTTCATGGGCTGACCACTTTACATACATTTAAACCATCGCGAAACAAGTGTTAAGTCATCTGACACGTGCCACTCTTCATGGGTTGGCTGTCGGTTCTTCATGGGCTGACCATTTTACATATATATAAACCATCGCAAAACAAATGTTAGGTCATCTGACATCTGACACGTGCCACTCTTCATGGGCTTGGCTGTTGGTTCTTCATGGGCTGACTACTTTACATACATTTAAACCATCGCGAAACAAGTATTAGATCATCTGATATGTGCAGCTCTTCATGGGCTTGGCTGTCAGTTCTTCATGGGTTGACAACATTGCATTTAATTCATCATGACATAAGTATTAGTTCGTATTACATGTGCCACTCTTCATGAGCTTGGCTGTCGGTTCCTCACTGGTTGACCACATTGCATTTAAATCATCGCTACATAAGTAGTAGGTCATATTACACGTGTCCCTCTTCATGGGCTTGGCTGTTGGTTCTTCATGAGCTGACCACATTGCATTTAAACCATCGCAACATAAGATTTAGGTTATATTACATATGCCGCTCTTCATGGGCTTGGCTGTCGGTTCTTCACCGGCTCACGACATTGCATTTAAACCATCGCGACATAAGTATTATGTCATATTACATGTGCCGCTCTTCGTGGGCTTGGCTGTCAGTTCTTCACAGGCTGACCACATTGCATTTAAACCATCACGAGATAAGCGTTATGTCATATTACATGTGCCGCTCTTCATGGGCTTGGCTGTCGGTTCTTCACGGACTGACCACATTGCATATAGATCATCGCAATATAAGTATTATGTCATATTGTACATGCAGCTCTTCATTGGCTTGGCTGGCAGTTCTCCACAAGCTTTCCATCGACAGCCAAGCGCATGAAGAGTGCCCCATGTAATATGACCTAATACTTATGTTGTGATTGCTTAAATGCAATGTTTTCAGCCCGTGAACAACCGACCGCAAGGCCCATGAAGAGCGGCATGTAATATGACTCAATACTTTTGTTGTGATGGTTTAAATGTAATGTGCTCAGACCGTGAAGAACCAACAGCCAAGGCCATGAGGAGAGGCACGTGTAATATGACCTAATAGTTATGTCGTGATGATTTAAATGCAATGTGGTCAGCCCATGAGGAACCGATAGCCTACCCCATGAAGAGCGGCACATGTAATATGACGTAATACTTATGTCGCGATGGTTTAAATGCAAGGTGGTCAGCCCGTGAAGAACCAACAGCCAAGCCCATGAAGAGTGGCACATGTAATATGACCTAATACTTATGTCGTGATGGTTTAAATGCAATGTCGTCAGCCCGCGAAGAACCAACAGGAAAGCCCTATAAGAGCGGCATGTGTAATATGACCTAATACTTATGTCATGATAGTATAAATGCAATGCGGTCAGCCCGAGAAGAACCGACACCCAAGCCCATGAACAGTGGCAGATGTAATATTACCTAATACTTATGTTATGATGGTTTAAATGCAATGTGTTGAGCCCATGAAGAACTGATAGCCTAGCCCAAGAAGAGTGGCACATGTAATATGACCAAATACTGATGTCACATTCCATTTAAACCATTGTGACATAAGTATTTGGTCATATTAAATGTGTTGCCCTTCATGGGCTTGGCTTTCGGTTCTTCACGGGCTGACTGCATTGCATTGAAACCATCGTGAAATAAGTATTAGGTCATATTACACGTGCCACACTTCTACGGCTTGGCTGTTGGTTCTCACGGGCTGACCACATTGCATTTGAATCATCGCAACATGAGTATTAGGTCATATTACACATGTCGCTCTTCATGGGCCTGGCTGTCGGTTCTTCATGGTCTTACCACTTTGCATTTAAATCATCACGACATAAGTATTAGGTCATATGACATGTGCCACTCTTCATGGGTTTGGCTGTCGGTTCTTCATGGTCTTACCACATTGCATTTAAATCATCACGACATAAGTATTAGATCATATTACATGTGCCACTCTTCATGTGTTTGGCTTTAGGTTCTTCACAGGCAGACCATATTGCATTTAAACCATCACGACATAAGTATTAGGTCATATTACACAGGCTGCTCTTCGCGGGCTTGGCTTTAAGTTCCTCATTGGCTGGCCACATTGCATTTAAAGCATCGTGGCATAAGTATTAGGTCATATTACACGTTCCGCTCTTCTTGGGCTTGGCTGTCGGTTCTTCACGGGCTAACCACATTGCATTTAAACCATCGCGTCATGACTATTATGTCATATTACACATGCCACTCTTCATTGGCTTGGCTGTCGGTTCGTCACAGGCTGACCACCTTCCATTTAATCCATCACGAGATAAGTGTTAGGTCACATTAGATGTGCCGCTCTTCATGTGCTTGGCTGTCGGTTCTTTACGGGCTGACCACATTGCATTTAACTCATCACGACATAAGTATTAGGTCATATTACATCAGCCGTTCTTCATGGGCTTGGCTTTCGGTTCCTCATTGGCTGGCCACATTGCATTTAAACCATCACAACATAACTATTAGGTCATACTAAACATGCCACTCTTCATGGGCTTTGCTGTCAGTTCTTCACGGACTGACCACATTGCATTTAAACCAATGCAACATAAGTATTAGGTCGTCTGACACATGCCGCTCTTCATGGGCTTGGCTGTTGGTTCTTCATGGACTGACCACTTTGCATACATTTAAACCATCACAAAACAAATATTAGGCCATCTGACACGTGCCGCTCTTCATGGCCTTGGCTGTCGGTTCCTCATGGGCCGACCACTTTACATACATTTAAACCATCGTGAAACAAGTGTTAGGTCATCTGACGCATGCCACTCTTCATGGGTTGGCTGTCGGTTCTTCATGGGCTGACCACTTTACATACATTTAAACCATCGCAAAACAAGTATTAGGTCATCTGACAGTTGCCACTCTTCATGGGGTGGCTGTCAGTTCTTCATGGGCTGACCATTTTACATACATTTAAACCATCACGAAACAAGTATTAGGGCATCTGACATGTGCCGCTCTTCATGGGCTTGGCTTCGGTTCTTCATGGGCTGACCACTTTGCATACATTTAAACCAACGCGACATAAGTATTAGGTTCTCTGACACATGCCTCTCTTCATGGGCTTGGCTGTTGGTTCTTCATGGACTGACCACTTTGCATACATTTAAACCATCGCAAAACAAGTATTAGGCCATCTGACACGTGCCGCTCTTCATGGGCTTGGCTGTCGGTTCCTCATGGGCTGACCACTTTGCATACATTTAAACCATCGCAAAACAAGTATTAGGTCATCTGACATGTGCTGCACTTCATGGGCTTGGCTGTCGGTTCTTCATGAGCTGACCACTTTGCATTCATTTAAACCATCGCGAAACAAGTATTAGGTCATCTGACACGTGCCACTGTTCATGGGTTGGCTGTCGGTTCTTCGTGGGCTGACCACATTACATAAATTTAAACCATCGCGAAACACGTATTAGGTCATCTGACACATGCTGCTCTTTATGATCTTGGCTGTTGGTTCTTCATGGCCTGACCACTTTGCATGCAATTTAACCAACACGACATACGTATTAGGTCATCTGCCGCTCTTCATGGGCTTGGCTGTCGGTTCTTCATGGGCTGACCAGTCTGCTTACATTTAAACCACCGCAAAACACGTATTGGGTCATCTGACACGTACCTCTCTTCATGGGTTTGACTATCGGTTCTTTATGGGCTGACCACTGTGAATACATTTAAACCATCGCAACATAAGTATTAGGTCATGTGACACATGCTGCTCTTCATGGGCTTGGCTGTCGGTTCTTCATGGGCTGACCCTCTGCATACATTTAAACCATCGCGAAACAGGTATTTGGTCATCTCACATGTTCAGCTCTTCATGGGCTTGGCTGTCAGATCTTCATGGGCTGACCACTTTGCATACATTTAAACCATCGTGAAACAAGTGTTAGGTCATCTGACACGTGCCCCTGTTCATGGGTTGGCTGTCGGTTCTTCATGGGCTGACCACTTTACATACATTTAAACCATCGCAAAACAAGTATTAGGTCATCTGACACATGCCACTTTTCATAGGCTTGGCTGTCGGTTCTTCATGGACTGACCACTTTACATACATTTAAACCATCGCGAAACAAGTATTAGGTCATCTGACATGTGCCGCTCTTCATGGGCTTGGCTTCGGTTGTTCATGGGCTGACCACGCTGCATACATTTAAACAATGCTACATAAGTATTAGGTCATCTGACACATGCCGCTCTTCATGGGATTGGCTGTCAGTTCTTCATGGGCTGGCCACTTTGCATACATTTAAACCATCGCGAAACAAGTATTAGGTCATCTGACACATGCCACTTTTCATAGGCTTGGCTGTCGGTTCTTCATGGACTGACCACTTTACATACATTTAAACCATCGCGAAACAAGTATTAGGTCATCTGACATGTGCCGCTCTTCATGGGCTTGGCTTCGGTTGTTCATGGGCTGACCACGCTGCATACATTTAAACAATGCTACATAAGTATTAGGTCATCTGACACATGCCGCTCTTCATGGGCTTGGCTGTCAGTTCTTCATGGTCTGACCACTTTGCATACATTTAAACCATCGCAAAACAAGTATTAGGTCATCTGACACGTGCCGCTCTTCATAGGCTTGGCTGTCGGTTCTTCTTGGGCTGACCCCTTTACATACATTTAATCCATCGTGAATCAAGTATTAGGTCATCTGACATGTGCTGCTCTTCATGGGCTTGGCTGTCGGTTCTTCATGGGCTGACCACTCTGCATACATTTAAACCATTGCGAAACAGGTATTAGGTCATCTCACATGTGCCGCTCTTCATGGGCTTGACTGTCGGATCTTTATGGGCTGACCACTTTGCATACATTTAAACCATCGTGAAACAAGTGTTAGGACATCTGACACGTGCCACTCTTCATGGGTTGGCTGTCGGTTCTTCATGGGCTGACCACTTTACATACATTTGAACCATCGCAAAACATGTATTAGGTCATCTGACAGGTGCCGCTCTTCATGGGATTGGCTGTCGGTTCTTCATGGGCTGGCCACTTTGCATACATTTAAACCATCGCGAAACAAGTATTAGGTCATCTGACACATGCCGCTTTTCATAGGCTTGGCTGTCGGTTCTTCATGGACTGACCACTTTGCATACATTTAAACCATCGCAAAACAAGTATTAGGTCATCTGATATGAGCTGCTCTTCATGAGCTTGGCTGTCGTCGGTTCTTCATGGGCTGACCACTTTGCATATATTTAAACCATCGTGAAACAAGTATTAGGTCATCTGACATGTGCCACTCTTCATGGGTTGGCTTCGGTTCTTCGTGGGCTGACCACTTCACATAAATTTAAACTGTCGCAAAACACGTATTAGGTCATCTGACACATGCCGCTCTTCAGGGGCTTGGCCTTCGATTCTTCATGGGCTGACCACATTGCGTACATTTATACCTTCGCAAAACAAGTATTAGGTCATCTGTCATGTGCTGCTCTTCATGGGCTTGGCTGTGGGTTCTTCATGGGCTGACCACTTTGCATACATTTAATCCATCGTGAAACAAGTATTAGGTCATCTGACAGATGCCACTCCTCACGGGTTGGCTGTCGGTTCTTCGTGGGCTGAACCCTTTACATAAATTTAAACCGTCGCGAAACACATATTAGGTCATCTGACACATGCCGCTCTTTATGAGATTGGCTGTTGGTTCTTCATGGGCTGACCACTTTGCATACAATTTAACCAACACGACATACGTATTAGGTCATCTGACATGTGCCACTCTTCATGGGCTTGGCTGTCGGTTCTTCACGGGCTGACCACTCAGCATACATTTAAACCATCGCAAAGCAAGTATTAGGTCATCTGACACGTACCTGTCTTCATGGGCTCTGCTCTTTATGGACTGACCAATTTGCATACATTTAAACCATCGCAACATATGTATTAGGTCATCTGACACATGGCGCTCTTCATGTTCTTGTCTGTTGGTTCTTCATGGGCTGACCACTTTGCATACATTTAAACCAACACGACATTAGTATTAGGTCATCTGACACATGCCGCTCTTCATGGGCTTGGCTGTCGGTTCTTGGACTGACCACTTTTCATACATTTAAACCATCGCAAAATAAGTTTTAGGTCATCTGACACGTGCCCCTCTTCATGGGCTTGGCTTCGGTTCTTCATGGGCTGACCATTTAGCATACATTTAAACCAATGTGACATAAGTATTAGGTCATCTGACACATGCCGGTCTTCATGGGCTTGGCTGTCGGTTATTCATGGACTGACCACTTTGCATACATTTAAACCATCGCAAAACAAGTATTAGGTCATCTGTAACGTGCCGCTCTTCATGGGCTTGGCTGTCGGTTCTTCATGGGCTGACCACTTTGCATACATTTAAACCATCACGAATCAAGTATTAGGTCATCTGACATGTGCTGCTCTTCATGGGCTTGGCTGTCGGTTCTTCATAGGCTGACCACTTTGCATACATTTAAACCATCGCAAAACAAGTATTAGGTCATTTGACACAGGCCAATCTTCATGGGTTGGCTGTCGGTTCTTCGTGGGCTGACCACTTTACATATATTTAAACCGTCGCAAAACACGTATTAGGTTATCTGACACATGCCGCTCTTCATGGGCTTGGCTGTCGGTTCTTCAAGGGCTGACCACATTGCATACATATAAACCATCTTGAAACAAGTATTAGGTCATCTGACACGTACCTCTCTTCATGGGCTTGGTTGTCGGTTCTTTATTGGCTGACCACTCTGCATACATTTAAACCATCGCAACATAAGTATTAGGTCATCTGACACATGCTGCTCTTCATGGGCTTGTCTGTCGGTTCTTCATGGGCTGACCACTTTGCATACATTTAAACCAACACAACATAAGTATTCGGTCGTCTGACACTTGCCACTCTTCATGGGTTGGCTGTCGGTTCTTCATGGGCTGACCAATTTGCATACATTTAATCCATTGCGCAACAAGTATTAGGTCATCTGACATGTGCCGCTCTTCATGGCTTTGGCTGTCGCTTCTTCATGGGCTGACCACTTCGCATACATTTAAATTGTCGCGATGTAAGTATTAGGTAATCTGAAACGTGCCACTCTTCATGGGCTTGGCTGTCAGTCATTGGCTGACCACTTTGCATACATTTAAACCAACGCGACATAAGTATTATGTCATCTGACACGTGCCACTCTTCATCGGCTTGGCTGACGGTTCTTCATGGGCTGACCATTTTGCATACATTTAAACCATCGCAAAACATGTATTAGGTCATCTGACACGTGCCAATCTTCATGGGTTGGCTGTCGTTTCTTCGTGGGCTGACCACTTTACATAAATTTAAACCATCGCGAAACACGTATTAGGTCATCTGACACATGCCTCTCTTCATTGGCTTGGCTGTCGGTTCTTCATGGGCTGACCACATTGCGTACATTTAAACCATCGAGAAAGAAGTATTAGGTCATCTGACATGTGCTGCTCTTCATGGGCTTGACTGTCGGCTCTTCATGGGCTGACCACTTTGCATACATTTAAACCATCGCGAAAGAAGTATTAGGTCATTTGACACGTGCCACTCTTCATGGGTTGACTGTCGGTTCTTCGTGGGCTGACCAGTTTACATAAATTTAAACCGTCGCGAAACACGTATTAGGTCATCTTACGCATGTTGCTCTTCATGGGCTTGGCTATTGGTTCTTCATGCGCTGACCACTGTGCATACATTTATACCATACAAAACAAGTATTAGGTCATCTGACACGTACCTGTCTTCATGGGCTTGGCTGTCGGTTCTTCGTGGGCTGACCACTTTACATATATTTAAACCATCGCGAAACACGTGTTAGGTTATCTGACACATGCCGCTCTTCAAGCTCTTGTCTGTCGGTTCTTCATGGGCTGACCACTTTTCATACATTTAAACCAACGCAACATAAGTATTAGGTCATCTGACACTTGCCACTCTTCATGGGTTGGCTGTCGGTTCTTCATGGGCTGACCAATTTGCATACATTTAATCCATCGCGTAACAAGTATTAGGTCATCTGACACATGCCGCTCTTCATGGCCTTGGCTGTCGGTTCTTCATGGGCTGACCACTTTGCATACATTTAAACCATCACGAAACAGGTATTATGTCATCTCACATGTGCCGCTCTTCATGGGCTTGGCTGTCGGTTCTTCATGGGCTGACCACATTGCATTTAAACCAGAGCGACATCAGTATTAGGTCATATTACATGTGCTGCTCTTCATGGTCTTGGCTGTCGGTTCTTCAAGGACTGACCACATTGCATTTAAACCATTGCAACATAAGTATTAGGTCATATTACATCAGCCACTCTTCATGCGCTTGGCTTTCGGTTCCTCAATGGCTGGCCACTTTGCATTTAAACCATCGCAAGATAAGTGTTAGGTCATATTAGATGTGCCCCTCTTCATGTGTATTAAGTATTAGGTCATATTACACATGCTGTTCTTCACGGGCTTGCCTGTCGGTTCTTCCTGGACTGACCGCATTGAATATAAACCATCGCAACATAAGTACTAGGTCATATTACACATTCCGTTCTTCATGGGCTTAGCTGTCGGTTCTTCTCGTGCTCACCACATTCAATTTAAACCATCGCAACATAAGTATTAGGTCATATTACAAGTGCCGCTCTTCATGGTCTTGGCTGTCGGTTCTTCACGGGCTGGCCACATTGCATTTAATCCATCGCGACATAAGTATTAGGTGATATTACACGTGCTGCTCTTCGTGGGCTTCACTGTCCTTTCATCACAGGCAGGCTACATTGCATTTAATCCATCGCGACATAAGTATTAGGTCATATTACATGTGCCGCTGTTCATGGGCTTGGCTGTCAGTTCTTCATGGGTTGACAACATTGCATTTAATTCATCATGACATAAGTATTAGTTCGTATTACATGTGCCACTCTTCATGAGCTTGGCTGTCGGTTCCTCACCGGTTGACCACATTGCATTTAAATCATCGCTACATAAGTAGTAGGTCATATTACACGTGTCCCTCTTCATGGGCTTGGCTGTTGGTTCTTCATGAGCTGACCACATTGCATTTAAACCATTGCAACATAAGATTTAGGTTATATTACATATGCCGCTCTTCATGGGCTTGGCTGTCGGTTCTTCACCGGCTCACGACATTGCATTTAAACCATCGCGACATAAGTATTATGTCATATTACATGTGCCGCTCTTCGTGGGCTTGGCTGTCGGTTCTTCACAGGCTGACCACATTGCATTTAAACGATCACGAGATAAGCGTTATGTCATATTACATGTGCCGCTCTTCATGGGCTTGGCTGTCGGTTCTTCACGGACTGACCACATTGCATATAGACCATCGCAATATAAGTATTATGTCATATTGTACATGCAACTCTTCATTGGCTTGGCTGGCAGTTCTCCACAAGCTGACCATCGACAGCCAAGCGCATGAAGAGTGCCCCATGTAATATGACCGAATACTTATGTTGTGATTGCTTAAATGCAATGTTTTCAGCCCGTGAACAACCGACCGCAAGGCCCATGAAGAGCGGCATGTAATATGACTCAATACTTTTGTTGTGATGGTTTAAATGTAATGTGCTCAGACCGTGAAGAACCAACAGCCAAGGCCATGAGGAGAGGCACGTTTAATATGACCTAATACTTATGTCGTGATGATTTAAATGCAATGTGGTCAGCCCATGAGGAACCGATAGCCTAGCCCATGAAGAGCGGCACATGTAACATGACGTAATACTTATGTCGCGATGGTTTAAATGCAATGTGATCAGCCCATGGAGAGCCGACAGCCAAGCCCATGAAGAGCTGCACATGTAATATGACCTAATACTTATGACGCGGTGATTTAAATGCAAGGTGGTCAGCCCGTGAAGAACCAACAGCCAAGCCCATGAAGAGTGGCACATGTAATATGACCTAATACTTATGTCGTGATGGTTTAAATGCAATGTCGTCAGCCCGCGAAGAACCAACAGGAAAGCCCTATAAGAGCGGCATGTGTAATATGACCTAATACTTATGTCATGATAGTATAAATGCAATGCGGTCAGCCCGAGAAGAACCGACACCCAAGCCCATGAGCAGTGGCAGATGTAATATTACCTAATACTTATGTTATGATGGTTTAAATGCAATGTGTTGAGCCCATGAAGAACTGATAGCCTAGCCCAAGAAGAGTGGCACATGTAATATGACCAAATACTGATGTCACATTCCATTTAAACCATCGTGACATAAGTATTTGGTCATATTAAATGTGCTGCCCTTCATGGGCTTGGCTTTCGGTTCTTCACGGGCTGACTGCATTGCATTGAAACCATCGTGAAATAAGTATTAGGTCATATTACACGTGCCACACTTCTACGGCTTGGCTGTTGGTTCTCACGGGTTGACCACTTTGCATTTAAACCATCGCAACATGAGTATTAGGTCATATTACACATGTCGCTCTTCATGGGCCTGGCTGTCGGTTCTTCATGGTCTTACCATTTTGCATTTAAATCATCACGACATAAGTATTAGGTCATATGACATGTGCCACTCTTCATGTGTTTGGCTGTCGGTTCTTCATGGTCTTACCACATTGCATTTAAATCATCACGACATAAGTATTAGATCATATTACATGTGCCACTCTTCATGTGTTTGGCTGTAGGTTCTTCACAGGCTGACCATATTGCATTTAAACCATCACGACATAAGTTTTAGGTCATATTACACAGGCTGCTCTTCGCGGGCTTGGCTTTAAGTTCCTCATTGGCTGGCCACATTGCATTTAAAGCATCGCGGCATAAGTATTAGGTCATATTACACGTTCCGCTCTTCTTGGGCTTGGCTGTCGGTTCTTCACGGGCTAACCACATTGCATTTAAACCATCACGTCATGACTATTATGTCATATTACACATGCCACTCTTCATTGGCTTGGCTGTCGGTTCGTCACAGGCTGACCACCTTCCATTTAATCCATCACGAGATAAGTGTTAGGTCACATTAGATGTGCCGCTCTTCATGTGCTTGGCTGTCGGTTCTTCACGGGCTGACCACATTGCATTTAACTCATCACGACATAAGTATTAGGTCATATTACATCAGCCGCTCTTCATGGGCTTGGCTTTCGGTTCCTCATTGGCTGGCCACATTGCATTTAAACCATCACAACATAACTATTAGGTCATACTAAACATGCCACTCTTCATGGGCTTTGCTGTCAGTTCTTTCTTCACGGACTGACCACATTGCATTTAAACCAACGCAACATAAGTATTAGGTCATCTGACATGTGCGGCTCTTCATGGGCTTGGCTGTCGGTTCTTCATGTGCTGATCACCTTGCATACATTTAAACCAACGCAAAACAAGTATTAGGTCATCTGACACATGCCACTCTTCATGGGCTTGGCTGTCGGTTCTTCGAGGGCTGACTACTTTTCATACATTTAAACCATCGCAACATAAGTATTAGGTCATGTGACACATGCTGCTCTTCATGGGCTTGGCAGTCGGTTCTTCATGGGCTCTCCACTTTGCATACATTTAAACCAACACGACATAAGTATTAGGGCATCTGGCACGTGCCACTCTTCATGGGTTGGTTGTCGGTCCTTCATGGGCTGACCACTTTACATACATTTAAACCATCGCAAAACAAGTGTTAGGTCATCTGACACGTGCCACTCTTCATGGGTTGGCTGTCGATTCTTCATGGGCTGACCATTTTACTTATATATGAACCATCGCGAAACAAATGTTAGGTCATCTGACACGTGCCACTCTTCATGGGTTGGTTGTCGGTTGTGGGCTGACTACTTTACATACATTTAAACCACCGCGAAACAAGTATTAGATCATCTGACACGTGCAGCTCTTCATGGGCTTGGGTGTCAGTTCTTCATGGGCTGACCACTTTGCATACATTTAAACCAACATGTCATAAGTATTGGGTCATCTGACATGTGCAGCTCTTCATGGGTTTGTCTGTCGGTTCTTCATGGGCTGACCACCTTGCATACATTTAAACCAACGCAAAACAAGTATTAGGTCATCTGACATGTGCCACTCTTCATGGGCTTGTCTGTCGGTTCTTCATAGGATGACCACTTTGCATACATTCAAACCAACGCAACATAAGTATTAGGTCGTCTGACACTTGCCACTCTTCATGGGTTGGCTGTCGGTTCTTCATGGGCTGACCAAATTGCATACAATTAATCCAATGGGAAACAAGTCTTAGGTAATCTGACACATGCCGCTCTTCATGGGCTTGGCTGTCAGTTCTTCATGGGCTTACCACTTTGCATACATTTAAACCAACGCGACATAAGTATTAGGACATCTGACATGTGCCAGTCTTCATCGGCTTGGCTGTCGGTTCTTCGAGGGCTGACTACTTTTCATACATTTAAACCATCACAACATAAGTATTAGGTCATGTGACACATGCTGCTCTTCATGGGCTTGGCAGTCGGTTCTTCATGGGCTGACCACTTTGCATACATTTAAACCAACACGACATAAGTATTAGGGCATCTGGCACGTGCCACTTTTCATGGGTTGGCTGTCGGTTCTTCATGGGCTGACCATTTTACATATATATAAACCATCGCGAAACAAATGTTAGGTCATCTGACACGTGCCACGCTTCATGGGCTTGGCTGTCAGTTCTTCATGGGCTGACCACCTTGCATACATCTAAACCATCGCGAAACAGGTATTAGGTCATCTGACATGTGCCACTCTTCATGGGCTTGGTTCTCTGATCTTCATGGGCTGACCACTTTGCATACATTTAAACCATCGTGAAACAAGTGTTAGGTCATCTGACACGTGCCACTCTTCATGGGTTGGCTGTCGGTTCTTCATGGGCTGACCACTTTACATACATTTAAACCATCGCAAAAGAAATATTAGGTCATCTGACAGTTGCCACTCTTCATGGGGTGGCTGTCAGTTCTTCATGGGCTGACCATTTTACATACATTTAAACCATCACGAAACAAGTATTAGGTCATCTGACATGTGCCTCTCTTCATGGGCTTGGCTTCGGTTCTTCATGGGCTGACCACTTTGCATACATTTAAACCAACGCGACATAAGTATTAGGTTCTCTGACACATGCCGCTCTTCATGGGCTTGGCTGTTGGTTCTTCATGGACTGACCACTTTGCATACATTTAAACCATCGCAAAACAAGTATTAGGCCATCTGACACGTGCCGCTGTTCATGGGCTTGGCTGTCGGTTCCTCATGGGCTGACCACTTTGCATACATTTAACCCATTGCAAAACAAGTATTAGGTCATCTGACATGTGCTGCTCTTCTTGGGCTTGGCTGTCGGTTCTTCATGAGCTGACCACTTTGCACTCATTTAAACCATCGCAAAACAAGTATTAGGTCATCTGACACGTGCCACTGTTCATGGGTTGGCTGTCGGTTCTTCGTGGGCTGACCACATTACATAAATTTAAACCATCGCGAAACACGTATTAGGTCATCTGACATATGCCGCTCTTTATGAGCTTGGCTGTTGGTTCTTCATGGGCTGACCACTTTGCATACAATTTAACCAACACGACATATGTATTAGGACATCTGCCGCTCTTCATGGGCTTGGCTGTCGGTTCTTCATGGGCTGACCAGTCTGCATACATTTAAACCACCGCAAAACACGTATTAGGTCATCTGACACGTACCTCTCTTCATGGGTTTGACTATCGGTTCTTTATGGGCTGACCACTCTGAATACATTTAAACCATCGCAACATAAGTATTAGGTCATGTGACATGTGCTGCTCTTCATGGGCTTGGCTGTCGGTTCTTCATGGGCTGACCATTTTACATATATATAAACCATCGCGAAACAAATGTTAGGTCATCTGACACGTGCCACTCTTCATGGGCTTGGCTGTCAGTTCTTCATGGGCTGACCACCTTGCATACATCTAAACCATCGCGAAACAGGTATTAGGTCATCTCACATGTGCCACTCTTCATGGGCTTGGTTCTCTGATCTTCATGGGCTGACCACTTTGCATACATTTAAACCATCGTGAAACAAGTGTTAGGTCATCTGACACGTGCCACTCTTCATGGGTTGGCTGTCGGTTCTTCATGGGCTGACCACTTTACATACATTTAAACCATCGCAAAAGAAATATTAGGTCATCTGACAGTTGCCACTCTTCATGGGGTGGCTGTCAGTTCTTCATGGGCTGACCATTTTACATACATTTAAACCATCACGAAACAAGTATTAGGTCATCTGACATGTGCCTCTCTTCATGGGCTTGGCTTCGGTTCTTCATGGGCTGACCACTTTGCATACATTTAAACCAACGCGACATAAGTATTAGGTTCTCTGACACATGCCGCTCTTCATGGGCTTGGCTGTTGGTTCTTCATGGACTGACCACTTTGCATACATTTAAACCATCGCAAAACAAGTATTAGGCCATCTGACACGTGCCGCTGTTCGTGGGCTTGGCTGTCGGTTCCTCATGGGCTGACCACTTTGCATACATTTAACCCATCGCAAAACAAGTATTAGGTCATCTGACATGTGCTGCTCTTCTTGGGCTTGGCTGTCGGTTCTTCATGAGCTGACCACTTTGCACTCATTTAAACCATCGCAAAACAAGTATTAGGTCATCTGACACGTGCCACTGTTCATGGGTTGGCTGTCGGTTCTTCGTGGGCTGACCACATTACATAAATTTAAACTATCGCGAAACACGTATTAGGTCATCTGACATATGCCGCTCTTTATGAGCTTGGCTGTTGGTTCTTCATGGGCTGACCACTTTGCATACAATTTAACCAACACGACATACGTATTAGGACATCTGCCGCTCTTCATGGGCTTGGCTGTCGGTTCTTCATGGGCTGACCAGTCTGCATACATTTAAACCACCGCAAAACACGTATTAGGTCATCTGACACGTACCTCTCTTCATGGGTTTGACTATCGGTTCTTTATGGGCTGACCACTCTGAATACATTTAAACCATCGCAACATAAGTATTAGGTCATGTGACATGTGCTGCTCTTCATGGGCTTGGCTGTCGGTTCTTCATGGGCTGACCCTCTGCATACATTTAAACCATTGCGAAACAGGTATTTGGTTATCTCACATGTGCTGCTCTTCATGGGCTTGGCTGTCAGATCTTCATGGGCTGACCACTTTGCATACATTTAAACCATCGTGAAACAAGTGTTAGGTCATCTGACATGTGCCACTCTTCATGGGTTGGCTGTCGGTTCTTCATGGGCTGACCACTTTACATACATTTAAACCATCGCAAAACAAGTATTAGGTCATCTGACACGTGCCACTCTTCATAGGCTTGGCTGTCGTTTCTTCATGGACTCACCACTTTTTATATATTTAAACCATCGTAAAACAAGTATTAGGTCATCTGACATGTGCCGCTCTTCATGGGCTTGGCTTCGGTTGTTCATGGGCTGACCACGTTGCATACATTTAAACAATGCTACATAAGTATTTGGTCATCTGACACATGCCGCTCTTCATGGGCTTGGCTGTCAGTTCTTCATGGACTGACCACTTTGCATGCCTTTAAACCATCGCAAAACAAGTATTAGGTCATCTGACACATGCCGCTCTTCATGGGCTTGGCTGTCGTTTCTTCATGGGCTGACCACTTTGCATACATTTAATCCATCGTGAAACAAGTATTAGGTCATCTGACATGTGCTGCTCTTCATGGGCTTGGCTGTCGGTTCTTCATGGGCTGACCACTTTGCATACATTTAAAACATCGCCAAACAAGTATTAGGTCATCTGACACGTACCTCTCTTCATGGGCTTGGCTGACGGTTTTTTATGGGCTGACCACCTTGCATACATTTAAACCAACGCAAAACAAGTATTAGGTCATCTGACATGTGCTGCTCTTCATGGGCTTGGCAGTCGGTTCTTCATGGGCTGACCACTTTGCATACATTTAAACCATCGCGAAACATGTATTAGCTCATCTGACATGTGCTGCTCTTCATGGGCTTGGTTGTCGGTTCTTCATTTGCTGACCACTTTGCATACATTTAAACCATCGCGAAACAAGTATTAGGTCGTCTGACACGTGCCACTCTTCATGGGTTGGCTGTCGCTCCTTTGTGGGCTGACCACATTACATAAATTCAAACTGTCGCGAAACACGTATTAGGTCATCTGACAAATGCTGCTCTTTATGAGCTTGGCTGTTGGTTCTTCATGGGCTGACCACTTTGCATGCAATTTAAACAACATGACATAAGTATTAGGTCATCTGACCCATGCCACTCTTCATGGGCTTGGCTGTCGGTTCTTCATGGGCTGACCACTTTGCATACATTTAAACCATCACGAAACAGGTATTATGTCATCTCACATTTGCCGCTCTTCATGGGCTTGGCTGTCGGCTCTTCATGGGCTGACCTCTTTGCATACATTTAAACCATCGTGAAACAAGTGTTAGGTCATCTGACAAGTGCCACTCTTCATGGGTTGGCTGTCAGTTCTTCATGGGCTGACCGCATTACATACATTTAAACCATCGCAAAACAAGTATTAGGTCATCTGACACGTACCCCTCTTCATGGGCTTTCTGTCGGTTCTTTATGGGCTGACCACTCTGCATACATTTAAACCACCGCAACATAAGTATTAGGACATCTGACACATGCCGCTCTTCATGGGCTTGTCTGTCGGTTCTTCATAGGCTGACCACTTTGCATACATTTAGACCAACGCAAGATAAGTATTAGGTCGTCTGAGACTTGCCACTCTTCATGGATTGACTGTCGGTTCGTCATGGGCTGACCAAATTGCATACAATTAATCCATCTCGAAACAAGTCTTAGGTAATCTGACACGTGCCGCTCTTCATGGGCTTGGCTGTCAGATCTTCATGGGCTGACCACTTTGCATACATTTAAACCAACCCGACATAAGTATTAGGTCATCTGACATGTGCCGCTCTTCATCGGCTTGGCTGTCGGTTCTTCATGGGCTGACCACTTTGCATACATCTAAACCATCGCGAAACAGGTATTAGGTCATCTCACATGTGCCGCTCTTCATGGGCTTGGCTGTCGGTTCTTCGTGTGCTGACCACTTTACATAAATTTAAACCGTCGCGAAACACGTATTAGGTCATCTGACACATGCCTCTCTTCATGGGCTTGGCTGTCGGTTCTTCATGGGCCGACCAGATTGCATTCATTTAAACCATCGAGAAAGACGTATTAGGTCATCTGACACATGCCTCTCTTCATGGGCTTGGCTGTCGTTTCTTCATGGACTCACCACTTTTTATATATTTAAACCATCGTAAAACAAGTATTAGGTCATCTGACATGTGCCGCTCTTCATGGGCTTGGCTTCGGTTGTTCATGGGCTGACCACGTTGCATACATTTAAACAATGCTACATAAGTATTTGGTCATCTGACACATGCCGCTCTTCATGGGCTTGGCTGTCAGTTCTTCATGGACTGACCACTTTGCATGCCTTTAAACCATCGCAAAACAAGTATTAGGTCATCTGACACATGCCGCTCTTCATGGGCTTGGCTGTCGTTTCTTCATGGGCTGACCACTTTGCATACATTTAATCCATCGTGAAACAAGTATTAGGTCATCTGACATGTGCTGCTCTTCATGGGCTTGGCTGTCGGTTCTTCATGGGCTGACCACTTTGCATACATTTAAAACATCGCCAAACAAGTATTAGGTCATCTGACACGTACCTCTCTTCATGGGCTTGGCTGACGGTTTTTTATGGGCTGACCACCTTGCATACATTTAAACCAACGCAAAACAAGTATTAGGTCATCTGACATGTGCTGCTCTTCATGGGCTTGGCAGTCGGTTCTTCATGGGCTGACCACTTTGCATACATTTAAACCATCGCGAAACATGTATTAGCTCATCTGACATGTGCTGCTCTTCATGGGCTTGGTTGTCGGTTCTTCATTTGCTGACCACTTTGCATACATTTAAACCATCGCGAAACAAGTATTAGGTCGTCTGACACGTGCCACTCTTCATGGGTTGGCTGTCGCTCCTTTGTGGGCTGACCACATTACATAAATTCAAACTGTCGCGAAACACGTATTAGGTCATCTGACAAATGCTGCTCTTTATGAGCTTGGCTGTTGGTTCTTCATGGGCTGACCACTTTGCATGCAATTTAAACAACATGACATAAGTATTAGGTCATCTGACCCATGCCACTCTTCATGGGCTTGGCTGTCGGTTCTTCATGGGCTGACCACTTTGCATACATTTAAACCATCACGAAACAGGTATTATGTCATCTCACATTTGCCGCTCTTCATGGGCTTGGCTGTCGGCTCTTCATGGGCTGACCTCTTTGCATACATTTAAACCATCGTGAAACAAGTGTTAGGTCATCTGACAAGTGCCACTCTTCATGGGTTGGCTGTCAGTTCTTCATGGGCTGACCGCATTACATACATTTAAACCATCGCAAAACAAGTATTAGGTCATCTGACACGTACCCCTCTTCATGGGCTTTCTGTCGGTTCTTTATGGGCTGACCACTCTGCATACATTTAAACCACCGCAACATAAGTATTAGGACATCTGACACATGCCGCTCTTCATGGGCTTGTCTGTCGGTTCTTCATAGGCTGACCACTTTGCATACATTTAGACCAACGCAAGATAAGTATTAGGTCGTCTGAGACTTGCCACTCTTCATGGATTGACTGTCGGTTCGTCATGGGCTGACCAAATTGCATACAATTAATCCATCTCGAAACAAGTCTTAGGTAATCTGACACGTGCCGCTCTTCATGGGCTTGGCTGTCAGATCTTCATGGGCTGACCACTTTGCATACATTTAAACCAACCCGACATAAGTATTAGGTCATCTGACATGTGCCGCTCTTCATCGGCTTGGCTGTCGGTTCTTCATGGGCTGACCACTTTGCATACATCTAAACCATCGCGAAACAGGTATTAGGTCATCTCACATGTGCCGCTCTTCATGGGCTTGGCTGTCGGTTCTTCGTGTGCTGACCACTTTACATAAATTTAAACCGTCGCGAAACACGTATTAGGTCATCTGACACATGCCTCTCTTCATGGGCTTGGCTGTCGGTTCTTCATGGGCCGACCAGATTGCATTCATTTAAACCATCGAGAAAGACGTATTAGGTCATCTGACATGTGCTGCTCTTCATGGGCTTCACTGTCGGCTCTTCATGGGCTGACCACTTTGCATACATTTAAACCATCGCGAAACAAGTATTAGGTCATCTGACACGTGCCACTCTTCATGGGTTGGCTGTCGGTTCTTCGTGGGCTGACCAGTTTACAAAAATTGAAACTGTCGAGAAACACGTATTAGGTCATCTGACACATGCCACTCTTCATGGGCTTGGCTGTCGGTTCTTCATGCACTGACCACTCTGCATACATTTAAGCCATCGCAAAACAAGTATTAGGTCATATGACACGTACCTGTCTTCATGGGCTTGGCTGTCGGTTCTTTATGGGCTGACCACTCTACATACATTTAAACCATCGCAACATAAATATTAGGTCATCTGACACATGCCGCTCTTCAAGTTCTTGTCTGTCAGTTCTTCATGGGCTGACCACTTTGCATACATTTAAACCAATGCAACATAAGTATTAGGTCGTCTGACACTTGCCACTCTTCATGGGTTGGCTGTCAGTTCTTCATGGGGTGACCAATTTGCATACATTTAATCCATCGCGAAGCAAGTATTAGGTCATCTGACACGTGCCACTCTTCATGGCCTTGACTGTCGGTTCTTCATGGGCTGACCACTTTGCATACATTTAAACCATCGTGAAACAGGTATTATGTCATCTCACATGTGCCGCTCTTCCTGGGCTTGGCTGTCAGTTCTTCATTGGCTGACCTCTTTCCATTCATTTAAACCATCGTGAAACAAGTATTAGGTCATCTGACACATGCCGCTCGTCATGGGCTTGGCTTCGGTTCTTCATAGGCTGACCACTTTGCATACATTTAAACCATCGCAAAACAAGTACTGAGTCATCTGACATGTGCCGGGCTTGGCTTCGGTTCTTCGCAGGCTGACCACATTGCATTTAAACCATCGCAAGATAAGTGTTAGGTCATATTACATGTGCCGCTCTTCATGGGCTTGGCTGTCGGTTCTTCACGGACTGACCACATTGCATATAAACCATCGCAATATAAGTATTAGGTCATATTGCACATGCAGCTCTTCATTGGCTTGACTGTCAGTTCTCCACGAGCTGACCATCGACAGCCAAGCGCATGAAGAGCGCCACATGTAATATGACCTAATACTTATTTTGCGATTGCTTAAATGCAATGTTGTCAGCCAGTGAACAACCGACCGCCAAGCCCATGAAGAGCGGCACATGTAATATGACTCATTACTTTTGTTGTGATGGTTTAAATGCAATGTGCTCAGACCGTGAAGAGCCAACAGCTAAGCCCATGAAGAGAGGCACGTGTAATATGACCTATTACTTATGACATGATGATTTAAATGCAATGTGGTGAGCCCATGAAGAACCGATAACCTGACCCATGAAGAGTGGCGCATGTAATATGATCTAATACTTATGTTGCGATGATTAAAATGCAATGTGGTCAGCCCATGAAGAACTGAGAGCCAAGCCCATGAAGAGTTGCACATGTAATATGGCCTAATACCTATGACGCGATGATTTAAATGCAAGGTGGTCAGCCTGTGAAGAACCAACAGCCAAGCCCATGAAGTATGTCATGTGTAATATGACCTAATACTTATGTCACGATGGTTTAAATGCAATGTGGTCAGCCCACGAAGAACCTACAGGAAAACCCTAGAAGAGTGGCACGTGTAATAGGACCTAATACTTATGTTGCGATGGTTTAAATGCAATGTGGTGAGCCCATGAAGAACCAATATCCTAGCCCATGAAGAGTGGCATATGTAATATGACCTAATACTTATGTCACATTCCATTTAAACCATCGAGACATAAGTATTAGGTGGTATTAAACGTGCCGCTCTTCATGGGCTTGGCTGTCGGCTCTTCACAGGCTGACTACATTGCATTGAAACCATCGTGACATAAGTATTAGGTCATATTACACATGCCACACTTCTAGGGCTTGGCTGTTGGTTCTCATTGGCTGACCACATTGCATTTGAACCATCCCAACATGAGTGTTAGGTCATATTACACGTGCTGCTCTTCATGGGCCTGGCTGTCGGTTCTTCATGGTCTTACCACATTGCATTTAAATCATCACAACATAAGTATTCGGTCATCTTACATGTGCCACTCTTCATGGGTTTGGCTGTCGGTTCTTAACGGGCTGACCATATTGCATTTAAACCATCACAACGTAAGTTTTAGGTCATATTACCCATGCTGCTCTCTATGGGCTTGGCTTTCGGTTCCTCATTAGCTGGCCACATTGCATTTAATCCATCGCAACATAAGTATTAGGTCATATTACATGTTCCGCTCTTCTTGGGCTTGGCTGTCGGTTCTTCACGGGCTGACCACATTGCATTTAAATCATCGCATCATAAGTATTATGTCATATTACACATGCCGCTCTTTATTGGCTTGGCTGTCGGTTCGTCATGGGCTGACCACATTGCATTTAATCCATTGCGAGATAAGTGTTTGGTCATATTAGATGTGCTGCTCTTCTTGGGCTTGGCTGTCGGTTCTTCACGGGCTGACCATATTGCATTTAAACCAATTCGACATAAGTATTAGGTCATATTACATGTTCCGCTCTTCATGGGCTTGGCTGTCGGTTCTTCATGGCCTGACCACATTGCACATAAACCATCGCAATATAAGTATTACGTCATATTGCACATGCAACTCTTCATTGGCTTGGCTGTCAGTTCTCCTCGAGCTGACCATCGACAGCCAAGCGCATAAAGAGCGCCACATGTAATATGACCTAATACTTATGTTGCGATTGCTTAAATGCAATGTTGTCAGCCCGTGAACAAACGACCGCCAAGCCCATGAAGAGCGGCACATGGAATATGACTCAATACTTGTGTTGTGATGGTTTAAATACAATGTGGTCAGCCCATGAAGAACCGACAGCCGAGCCCATGAAGAGTTGCACATGTAATATGACCTAATACTTATGACGCGATGATTTAAATGCAAGGTGGTCAGCCCATGAAGGACCAACAGCCAAGCCCATGAAGAGTGGCATGTGTAATATGTCCTAATACTTATGTCGTGATGGTTTAAATGCAATGTGGTCGGCCCGCGAAGAACCATCAGGAAAGACCTAGAAGAGCGGCATGTGTAATATGACCAATACTTATGTCATGATAGTATAAATGCAATGTGGTCAGCCCGAGAAGAACCGACAGCCAAGCCCATGATGAGCGGCACATGTAATATGACCTAATACCTATGTTGTGATGGTTTAAATGCAGTGTGGTCAGCCCATGAAGAACCAACAGCCCAGCCCATGAAGAGTTGCACATGTAATATGACCTAATACTTATGACGCGATGATTTAAATGGAAGGTGGTCAGCCCGTGAAGGACCAACAGCCAAGCCCATGTAGAGGGGCACGTGTAATATGTCCTAATACTTATGTCGCAATGGTTTAAATGCAATGTGGTCCATGAAGAGTGGCACATGTAATATGACCTAATACTTATGTCATATTCCATTTAAACCATCTAGACATAAGTATTAAGTCATATTAAGCGTGCCGCTCTTCATGGGCTTGGCTGCCGGTTGTTCACGGGCTGACTACATTGCATTTAAACCACCGTGACATAAGTATTAGGTCATATTACACGTGCCACACTCTAGGGCTTGGCTGTTGGTTCTTCACGGGCTGACCACATTGCATTTAAACCATCGCAACATGAGTATTAGGCCATCTTACATGTGCCGCTCTTCATGTGCATGGCTGTCGGTTCTTCATGGTCTTACCAGATTGCATTTAAATCATCACGACATAAGTATAAGGTCATATTACATGTGCCACTCTTCATGGGTTTCACTGTTGGTTCTTCACGGGCTGACCATATTGCATTTAAACCATCACAACATAAGTATTAGGTCATATTACACATGCCGCTCTTCAAGGGCTTGGCTTTCGGTTCCTCATTGGCTGGCCACATTGCATTTCAACCATCGCGACATAAGTATTAAGTCATATTACACGTTCCTCTGTTCTTGGGCTTGGCTGTTGGTTCTTCAAGGGCTGACCACGTTGCATTTAAATCATCGCGTCATAAGTATTATGTCATATTACACATGCCGCTCTTCATGGGCTTGGCTTTCGGTTCCTCATTGGCTGGCCACATTGTATTTCAACCATCGCGGCCTAAGTATTAAGTCATATTACACGTTCCGCTGTTCATTGGCTTGGCTGTCGGTTCGTCACGGGCTGACCACATTGCATTTAATACATTGTAAGATAAGTGTTAGGTCATGTTAGATGTGCCCCTCTTCATGGGCTTGGCTGTCGGTTCTTCACGGGCTGACCACATTGCATTTAAACCACTGCGACATAAGTATTAGGTCATGTTACATGTGCTGCTCTTCATGGTCTTGGCTGTCGGTTCTTCAAGGACTGACCACATTGCATTTAAACCATTGCAACATAAGTATCAGGTCATATTACATCAGCCACTCTTCATGCGCTTGGCTTTCGGTTCCTCAATGGCTGGCCACATTGCATTTAAACCATCGCAAGATAAGTGTTAGGTCATATTAGATGTGCCCCTCTTCATGTGTATTAAGTATTAGGTCATATTACACATGCTGTTCTTCATGGGCTTGCCTGTCGGTTCTTCCTGGACTGACCGCATTGAACATAAACCATCGCAACGTAAGTACTAGGTCATATTACACATTCCGTTCTTCATGGGCTTAGCTGTCGGTTCTTCTCGTGCTCAGCACATTCCTTTTAAACCATCGCGACATAAGTATTAGGTCATATTACAAGTGCCGCTCTTCATGGACTTGGCTGTCGGTTCTTCACGGGCTGACCACATTGCATTTAATCCATCGCGACATAAGTATTAGGTCATATTACATGTGCCGCTGTTCATGGGCTTGGCTGTCAGTTCTTCATGGGTTGACAACATTGCATTTAATTCATCATGACATAAGTATTAGTTCGTATTACATGTGCCACTCTTCATCAGCTTGGCTGTCGGTTCCTCACCGGTTGACCACATTGCATTTAAATCATCGCTTCATAAGTAGTAGGTCATATTACATGTGTCCCTCTTCATGGGCTTGGTTGTTGGTTCTTCATGAGCTGACCACATTGCATTTAAACCATCGCAACATAAGATTTAGGTTATATTACATATGCCGCTCTTCATGGGCTTGGCTGTCGGTTCTTCACCGGCTCACGACATTGCATTTAAACCATCGCGACATAAGTATTATGTCATATTACATGTGCCGCTCTTCGTGGGCTTGGCTGTCGGTTCTTCACAGGCTGACCACATTGCATTTAAACCATCACGAGATAAGCGTTATGTCATATTACATGTGCCGCTCTTCATGGGCTTGGCTGTCGGTTCTTCACGGACTGACCACATTGCATATAGACCATCGCAATATAAGTATTATGTCATATTGTACATGCAACTCTTCATTGGCATGGCTGGCAGTTCTCCACAAGCTGACCATCGACAGCCAAGCGCATGAAGAGTGCCCCATGTAATATGACCTAATACTTATGTTGTGATTTCTTAAATGCAATGTTTTCAGCCTGTGAACAACCGACCGCAAGGCCCATGAAGATTGGCATGTAATATGACTCAATACTTTTGTTGTGATGGTTTAAATGTAATGTGCTCATACCGTGAAGAACCAACAGCCAAGGCCATGAGGAGAGGCACGTGTAATATGACCTAATACTTATGTCGTGATGATTTAAATGCAATGTGGTCAGCCCATGAGGCACCGATAGCCTAGCCCATGAAGAGCGGCACATGTAATATGACGTAATACTTATGTCGCGAAGGTTTGAATGCAATGTGATCAGCCCATGGAGAGCCGACAGCCAAGCCCATGAAGAGCTGCACATGTAATATGACCTAATACTTATGACGCGGTGATTTAAATGCAAGGTGGTCAGCCCGTGAAGAACCAACAGCCAAGCCCATGAAGAGTGGCACATATAATATGACCTAATACTTATGTCGTGATGGTTTAAATGCAATGTCGTCAGCCCGCGAAGAACCAACAGGAAAGCCCTATAAGAGCGGCATGTGTAATATGACCTAATACTTATGTCATGATAGTATAAATGCAATGCGGTCAGCCCGAGAAGAACCGACACCCAAGCCCATGAACAGTGGCAGATGTAATATTACCTAATACTTATGTTATGATGGTTTAAATGCAATGTGTTGAGCCCATGAAGAACTGATAGCCTAGCCCAAGAAGAGTGGCACATGTAATATGACCAAATACTGATGTCACATTCCATTTAAACCATTGTGACATAAGTATTTGGTCATATTAAATGTGCTGCCCTTCATGGGCTTGGCTTTCGGTTCTTCACGGACTGACTGCATTGCATTGAAACCATCGTGAAATAAGTATTAGGTCATATTACACGTGCCACACTTCTACGGCTTGGCTGTTGGTTCTCACGGGCTGACCACATTGCATTTAAACCATCGCAACATGAGTATTAGGTCATATTACACATGTCGCTCTTCATGGGCCTGGCTGTCGGTTCTTCATGGTCTTACCACTTTGCATTTAAATCATCACGACATAAGTATTAGGTCATATGACATGTGCCACTCTTCATGGGTTTCTCTGTTGGTTCTTCACGGGCTGACCATATTGCATTTGAACCATCACAACATAAGTATTAGGTCATATTACACATGCCGCTCTTCAAGGGCTTGGCTTTCGGTTCCTCATTGGCTGGCCACATTGCATTTCAACCATCGCGACATAAGTATTAAGTCATATTACACGTTCCTCTGTTCTTGGGCTTGGCTGTTGGTTCTTCAAGGGCTGACCACGTTGCATTTAAATCATCGCGTCATAAGTATTATGTCATATTACACATGCCGCTCTTCATGGGCTTGGCTTTCGGTTCCTCATTGGCTGGCCACATTGTATTTCAACCATCGCGGCATAAGTATTAAGTCATATTACACGTTCCGCTGTTCATTGGCTTGGCTGTCGGTTCGTCACGGGCTGACCACATTGCATTTAATACATTGTAAGATAAGTGTTAGGTCATGTTAGATGTGCCCCTCTTCATGGGCTTGGCTGTCGGTTCTTCACGGGCTGACCACATTTCATTTAAACCACTGCAACATAAGTATTAGGTCATGTTACATGTGCTGCTCTTCATGGTCTTGGCTGTCGGTTCTTCAAGGACTGACCACATTGCATTTAAACCATCGCAACATAAGTATTAGGTCATATTACATCAGCCACTCTTCATGCGCTTGGCTTTCGGTTCCTCAATGGCTGGCCACATTGCATTTAAACCATCGCAAGATAAGTGTTAGGTCATATTAGATGTGCCCCTCTTCATGTGTATTAAGTATTAGGTCATATTACACATGCTGTTCTTCATGGGCTTGCCTGTCGGTTCTTCCTGGACTGACCGCATTGAATATAAACCATCGCAACGTAAGTACTAGGTCATATTACACATTCTGTTCTTCATGGGCTTAGCTGTTGGTTCTTCTCGTGCTCAGCACATTCCATTTAAACCATCGCGACATAAGTATTAGGTCATATTACAAGTGCCGCTCTTCATGGACTTGGCTGTCGGTTCTTCACGGGCTGACCACATTGCATTTAATCCATCGCGACATAAGTATTAGGTCATATTACATGTGCCGCTCTTCATGGGCTTGGCTGTCAGTTCTTCATGGGTTGACAACATTGCATTTAATTCATCATGACATAAGTATTAGTTCGTATTACATGTGCCACTCTTCATGAGCTTGGCTGTCGGTTCCTCACCGGTTGACCACATTGCATTTAAATCATCGCTACATAAGTAGTAGGTCATATTACACATGTCCCTCTTCATGGGCTTGGCTGTTGGTTCTTCATGAGCTGACCACATTGCATTTAAACCATCGCAACATAAGATTTAGGTTATATTACATATGCCGCTCTTCATGGGCTTGGCTGTCGGTTCTTCACCGGCTCACGACATTGCATTTAAACCATCGCGACATAAGTATTATGTCATATTACATGTGCCGCTCTTCGTGGGCTTGGCTGTCGGTTCTTCACAGGCTGATCACATTGCATTTAAACGATCACGAGATAAGCGTTATGTCATATTACATGTGCTGCTCTTCATGGGCTTGGCTGTCGGTTCTTCACGGACTGACCACATTGCATATAGACCATCGCAATATAAGTATTATGTCATATTGTACATGCAACTCTTCATTGGCTTGGCTGGCAGTTCTCCACAAGCTGACCATCGACAGCCAAGCGCATGAAGAGTGCCCCATGTAATATGACCTAATACTTATGTTGTGATTGCTTAAATGCAATGTTTTCAGCCCGTGAACAACCGACCGCAAGGCCCTTGAAGAGCGGCATGTAATATGACTCAATACTTTTGTTGTGATGGTTTAAATGTAATGTGCTCAGACCGTGAAGAACCAACAGCCAAGGCCATGAGGAGAGGCACGTGTAATATGACCTAATACTTATGTCGTGATGATTTAAATGCAATGTGGTCAGCCCATGAGAAACCGATAGCCTAGCCCATGAAAAGCGGCACATGTAATATGACTTAATACTTATGTCGCGATGGTTTAAATGCAATGTGATCAGCCCATGGAGAGCCGACAGCCAAGCCCATGAAGAGCTGCACATGTAATATGACCTAATACTTATGACGCGGTGATTTAAATGCAAGGTGGTCAGCCCGTGAAGAACCAACAGCCAAGCCCATGAAGAGTGGCACATGTAATATGACCTAATACTTATGTCGTGATGGTTTAAATGCAATGTCGTCAGCCCACGAAGAACCAACAGGAAAGCCCTATAAGAGCGGCATGTGTAATATGACCTAATACTTATGTCATGATAGTATAAATGCAATGCGGTCAGCCCGAGAAGAACCGACACCCAAGCCCATGAACAGTGGCAGATGTAATATTACCTAATACTTATGTTATGATGGTTTAAATGCAATGTGTTGAGCCCATGAAGAACTGATAGCCTAGCCCAAGAAGAGTGGCACATGTAATATGACCAAATACTGATGTCACATTCCATTTAAACCATTGTGACATAAGTATTTGGTCATATTAAATGTGTTGCCCTTCATGGGCTTGGCTTTCGGTTCTTCACGGGCTGACTGCATTGCATTGAAACCATCGTGAAATAAGTATTAGGTCATATTACACGTGCCACACTTCTACGGCTTGGCTGTTGGTTCTCACGGGCTGACCACATTGCATTTAAACCATCGCAACATGAGTATTAGGTCATATTACACATGTCGCTCTTCATGGGCCTGGCTGTCGGTTCTTCATGGTCTTACCACTTTGCATTTAAATCATCACGACATAAGTATTAGGTCGTATGACATGTGCCACTCTTCATGGGTTTGGCTGTCGGTTCTTCATGGTCTTACCACATTGCATTTAAATCATCACGACATAAGTATTAGATCATATTACATGTGCCACTCTTCATGTGTTTGGCTTTAGGTTCTTCACAGGCAGACCATATTGCATTTAAACCATCACGACATAAGTATTAGGTCATATTACACAGGCTGCTCTTCGCGGGCTTGGCTTTAAGTTCCTCATTGGCTGGCCACATTGCATTTAAAGCATCGCGGCATAAGTATTAGGTCATATTACACGTTCCGCTCTTCTTGGGCTTGGCTGTCGGTTCTTCACGGGCTAACCACATTGCATTTAAACCATCGCGTCATGACTATTATGTCATATTACACATGCCACTCTTCATTGGCTTGGCTGTCGGTTCGTCACAGGCTGACCACCTTCCATTTAATACATCACGAGATAAGTGTTAGGTCACATTAGATGTGCTGCTCTTCATGTGCTTGGCTGTCGGTTCTTTACGGGCTGACCACATTGCATTTAACTCATCACGACATAAGTATTAGGTCATATTACATCAGCCGTTCTTCATGGGCTTGGCTTTCGGTTCCTCTTTGGCTGGCCACATTGCATTTAAACCATCACAACATACTTATTAGGTCATACTAAACATGCCACTCTTCATGGGCTTTGCTGTCAGTTCTTCACGGACTGACCACATTGCATTTAAACCAATGCAACATAAGTATTAGGTCGTCTGACACATGCCGCTCTTCATGGGCTTGGCTGTTGGTTCTTCATGGACTGACCACTTTGCATACATTTAAACCATCACAAAACAAGTATTAGGCCATCTGACACGTGCCGCTCTTCATGGGCTTGGCTGTCGGTTCCTCATGGGCTGACCACTTTGCATACATTTAAACCATCGCAAAACAAGTATTAGGTCATCTGACATGTGCTGCTCTTCATGGGCTTGGCTGTCGGTTCTTCATGAGCTGACCACTTTGCATTCATTTAAACCATCGCGAAACAAGTATTAGGTCATCGGACACGTGCCACTGTTCATGGGTTGGCTGTCGGTTCTTCGTGGGCTGACCACATTACATAAATTTAAACCATTGCGAAACACGTATTAGGTCATCTGACACATGCCGCTCTTTATGAGCTTGGCTGTTGGTTCTTCATGGGCTGACCACTTTGCATACAATTTAACCAACACGACATACGTATTAGGTCATCTGCCGCTCTTCATGGGCTTGGCTGTCGGTTCTTCATGGGCTGACCAGTCTGCATACATTTAAACCACCGCAAAACAAGTATTAGGTCATCTGACACGTACCTCTCTTCATGGGTTTGACTATCGGTTCTTTATAGGCTGACCACTCTGAATACATTTAAACCATCGCAACATAAGTATTAGGTCATGTGACACATGCTGCTCTTCATGGGCTTGGCTGTCGGTTCTTCATGGGCTGACCATCTGCATACATTTAAACCATCGCGAAACAGGTATTTGGTCATCTCACATGTGCTGCTCTTCATGGGTTTGGCTGTCTGATCTTCATGGGCTGACCACTTTGCATACATTTTAACCATCGTGAAACAAGTGTTAGGTCATCTGACAAGTGCCACTCTTCATGGGTTGGCTGTCGGTTCTTCATGGGCTGACCACTTTACATACATTTAAACCATCGCAAAACAAGTATTAGGTCATCTGAAAGGTTCCGCACTTCATGTGATTGGCTGTCAGTTCTTCATGGGCTGGCCACTTTGCATACATTTAAACCATCGCGAAACAAGTATTAGGTCATCTGACACATGCCACTTTTCATAGGCTTGGCTGTCGGTTCTTCATGGACTGACCACTTTACATACATTTAAACCATCGCAAAACAAGTATTAGGTCATCTGACATGTGCCGCTCTTCATGGGCTTGGCTTCGGTTGTTCATGGGCTGACCACGTTGCATACATTTATACAATGCTACATAAGTATTAGGTCATCTGACACATGCCGCTCTTCATGGGCTTGGCTGTCGGTTCTTCATGGTCTGACCACTTTGCATGCATTTAAACCATCGCAAAACAAGTATTAGGTCATCTGACACGTGCCGCTCTTCATGGGCTTGGCTGTCGGTTCTTCTTGGGCTGACCCCTTTACATACATTTAATCCATCGTGAATCAAGTATTAGGTCATCTGACATGTGCTGCTCTTCATGGGCTTGGCTGTCCGTTCTTCATGGGCTGACCACTTTGCATACATTCAAACCATCGCGAAACAAGTATTATGTCATCTG
Source organism: Pictodentalium vernedei (assembly GCA_031216915.1). Classification (NCBI taxonomy): domain Eukaryota; kingdom Metazoa; phylum Mollusca; class Scaphopoda; order Dentaliida; family Dentaliidae; genus Pictodentalium; species Pictodentalium vernedei. The sequence goes on from CM062291.1 coordinate 137,602,105, forward strand.
ACACGTACCTCTCTTCATGGGCTTGTCTGTCAGTTCTTTATGGGCTGACCACTCTGCATACATTTAAACCATCGCAACATAAGTATTAGGTCATCTGACACATGCTGCTCTTCATGGGCTTGGCTGTCGGTTCTTCATGGGCTGACCACTCTGCATACATTTAAACCATCGCGAAACAGGTATTAGGTCATCTCACATGTGCCGCTCTTCATGGCCTTGGCTGTCGGATCTTTATGGGCTGACCACTTTGCATACATTTAAACCATCGTGAAACAAGTGTTAGGACATCTGACGCGTGCCACTTTTCATGGGTTGGCTGTCGGTTCTTCATGGGCTGACCACTTTACATACATTTGAACCATCCCAAAAGATGTATTAGGTCATCTGACAGGTGCCGCTCTTCATGGGATTGGCTGTCGGTTCCTCATGGGCTGGCCACTTTGCATGCATTTAAACCATCGCGAAATAAGTATTAGGTCATCTGACACATGCCGCTTTTCATAGGCTTGGCTGTCGGTTCTTCATGGATTGGCCACTTTGCATACATTTAAACCATCGCAAAACAAGTATTAGGTCATCTGACATGAGCCGCTCTTTATGGGCTTGGCTGTCGGTTCTTCATGGGCTGACCACTTTGCATACATTTAAACCTTCGCAAAACAAGTATCAGGTCATCTGACATGTGCCACTCTTCATGGGTTGGCTTCGGTTCTTCGTGGGCTGACCACTTCACATAAATTTAAACTGTCGCAAAACACGTATTAGGTCATTTGACACATGCCGCTCTTCAGGGGCTTGGTTATCGATTCTTCATGGGCTGACCACATTGCGTACATTTAAACCATCGCAAAACAAGTATTAGGTCATCTGACATGTGCTGCTCTTCATGGGCTTGGCTGTCGGTTCTTCATGGGCTGACCACTTTGCATACATTTAATCCATCGTGAAACAAGTATTAGGTCATCTGACACATGCCACTCCTCACGGTTTGGCTGTCGGTTCTTCGTGGGCTTACCACTTTACATAAATTTAAACCGTCGAGAAACACGTATTAGGTCATCTGACACATGCCGCTCTTTATGAGATTGGCTGTTGGTTCTTCATGGGCTGACCACTTTGCATACAATTTAACCAACACGACATACGTATTAGGTCATCTGACATGTGCCGCTCTTCATGGGCTTGGCTGTCGGTTCTTCATGGGCTGACCACTCTGCATACATTTAAACCATCGCAAAGGAAGTATTAGGTCATCTGACACGTACCTGTCTTCATGGGCTCGGCTCTTTATGGACTGACCAATTTGCATACATTTAAACCATCGCAACATATGTATTAGGTCATCTGACACATGGCGCTCTTCATGTTCTTGTCTGTCGGTTCTTCATGGGCTGACCACTTTGCATACATTTAAACCAACACAACATAAGTATTAGGTCATCTTACACATGCCGCTCTTCATGGGCTTGGCTGTCGGTTCTTGGACTGACCACTTTTCATACATTTAAACCATCGCAAAACAAGTTTTAGGTCATCTGACACGTGCCCCTCTTCATGGGCTTGGCTTCAGTTCTTCATGGGCTGACCACTTAGCATACATTTAAACCAATGCGACATAAGTATTAGGTCATCTGACACATGCATGTCTTCATGGGCTTGGCTGTCGGTTATTCATGGACTGACCACTTTGCATACATTTAAACCATCGCAAAACAAGTATTAGGTCATCTGTAACGTGCCGCTCTTCATGGGCTTGGCTGTCGGTTCTTCATGGGCTGACCACTTTGCATACATTTAAACCATCACGAATCAAGTATTAGGTCATCTGACATGTGCTGCTCTTCATGGGCTTGGCTGTCGGTTCTTCATGGGCTGACCACTTTGCATACATTTAAACCATCGCGAAACAAGTATTAGTTCATCTGACACAGGCCAATCTTCATGGGTTGGCTGTCGGTTCTTCATGAGCTGACCACTTTACATATATTTAAACCGTCGCGAAACACGTATTAGGTTATCTGACACATGCCGCTCTTCATGGGCTTGGCTATCGGTTCTTCAAGGGCTGACCACATTGCATACATATAAACCATCTTGAAACAAGTATTAGGTCATCTGACACGTACCTCTCTTCATGAGTTTGGCTGTCGGTTCTTTATTGGCTGACCACTTGTCTGATGGTTCTTCATGGGCTGACCACTTTGCATACATTTAAACCAACACAACATAAGTATTAGGTCGTCTGACACTTGCCACTCTTCATGGGTTGGCTGTCGGTTCTTCATGGGCTGACCAATTTGCATACATTTAATCCATTGCGAAACAAGTATTAGGTCATCTGACATGTGCCGCTCTTCTTGGCTTTGGCTGTTGCTTCTTCATGGGCTGACCACTTCGCATACATTTAAATCGTCGCGATGTAAGTATTAGGTAATCTGAAACTTGCCACTCTTCATGGGCTTGGCTGTCAGTTCTTCATGGGCTGACCACTTTGCATACATTTAAACCAACGCGACATAAGTATTATGTCATCTGACATGTGCCACTCTTCATCGGCTTGGCTGACGGTTCTTCATAGGCTGACCATTTTGCATACATTTAAACCATCGCGAAACATGTATTAGGTCATCTGACACGTGCCAATCTTCATGGGTTGGCTGTCATTTCTTCGTGGGCTGACCACTTTACATAAATTTAAACCATCGCGAAACACGTATTAGGTCATCTGACACATGCCTCTCTTCATTGGCTTGGCTGTCGGTTCTTCATGGGCTGACCACATTGCGTACATTTAAACCATCGAGAAAGAAGTATTAGGTCATCTGACATGTGGTGCTCTTCATGGGCTTGACTGTCGGCTCTTCATGGGCTGACCACTTTGCATACGTTTAAACCATCGCAAAACAAGTATTAGGTCATTTGACACGTTCCACTCTTCATGGGTTGACTGTCGGTTCCTCGTGGGCTGACCAGTTTACATAAATTTAAACCATCGCGAAACACGTATTAGGTCATCTGACACATGCCTCTCTTCATTGGCTTGGCTGTCGGTTCTTCATGGGCTGACCACATTGCGTACATTTAAACCATCGAGAAAGAACTATTAGGTCATCTGACATGTGGTGCTCTTCATGGGCTTGGCTGTCTGATCTTCATGGGCTGACCACTTTGCATACATTTAAACCATCACAAAACAAGTATTAGGTCATCTGATGACATGTGCCTCTCTTCATGGGCTTGGCTTCGTTTCTTCATGGGCTTACCACTTTGCATACATTTAAACCAACGCGACATAAGTATTAGGTTCTCTGACACATGCCGCTCTTCATGGGCTTGGCTGTTGGTTCTTCATGGACTGACCACTTTGCATACATTTAAACCATCACAAAACAAGTATTAGGCCATCTGACACGTGCCGCTCTTCATGGGCTTGGCTGTCGGTTCTTCATGGGCTGACCATCTTGCATACATTTAATTAGGTCATCTGACATGTGCCGCTCTTCATGGGGTTGGCAGTCGGTTCTTCATGGGCTGACCACTTTGCGTACATTTAAACCATCGTGACACAAGTATTAGGTCAACTGACACCTGCCACTCTTCATGGGTTGACTGTCGGTTCCTCGTGGGCTGACCAGTTTACATAAATTTAAACCGTCGCAAAACACATATTAGGTCATCTTACGCATGCTGCTCTTCATGGGCTTGGCTATTGGTTCTTCATGCGCTGACCACTCTGCATACATTTATACCATCACAAAACAAGTATTAGGTCATCTAACACGTACCTGTCTTCATGGGCTTGGCTGTCGGTTCTTCGTGGGCTGACCACTTTACATATATTTAAACCATCGCGAAACACGTATTAGGTTATCTGACACATGCCGCTCTTCAAGTTCTTGTCTGTCGGTTCTTCATGGGCTGACCACTTTGCATATATTTAAACCAACGCAACATAAGTATTAGGTCATCTGACACTTGCCACTCTTCATGGGTTGGCTGTCGGTTCTTCATGGGCTGACCAATTTGCATACATTTAATCCATCGCGTAACAAGTATTAGGTCATCTGACACATGCCGCTCTTCATGGCCTTGGCTGTCGGTTCTTCATGGGCTGACCACTTTGCATACATTTAAACCATCACGAAACAGGTATTATGTCATCTCACATTTGCCGCTCTTCATGGGCTTGGCTGTCGGTTCTTCATGGGCTGACCTCTTTGCATACATTTAAACCATCGTGAAACAAGTGTTAGGTCATCTGACACGTGCCACTCTTCATGGGTTGGCTGTCGGTTCTTCATGGGCTGACCATTTTACATATATATAAACCATCGCGAAACAAATGTTAGGTCATCTGACATCTGACACGTGCCACTCTTCATGGACTTGGCTGTCGGTTCTTCATGGGCTGACTACTTTACATACATTTAAACCATCGCGAAACAAGTATTAGATCATCTGACACGTGCAGCTCTTTATCGGCTTGGGTGTCAGTTCTTCATGGGCTGACCACTTTGCATACATTTAAACCAACACGTCATAAGTATTAGGTCATCTGACATGTGCAGCTCTTCATGGGCTTGTCTGTCGGTTCTTCATGGACTGACCACCTTGCATACATTTAAACCAATGCAAAACAAGTATTAGGTCATCTGACATGTGCCGCTCTTCATGGGCTTGTCTGTCGGTTCTTCATAGGATGACCACTTTGCATACATTTAAACCAACGCAACATAAGTATTAGGTCGTCTGACACTTGCCACTCTTCGTGGGTTGGCTGTCGGTTCTTCATGGGCTGACCAAATTGCATACAATTAATCCAATGCGAAACAAGTCTTAGGTAATCTGACACGTGCCGCTCTTCATGGGCTTGGCTGTCAGTTCTTCATGGCCTGACCACTTTGCATACATTTAAACCAACGCGACATAAGTATTAGGTCATCTGACATGTGCCGCTCTTCATCAGCTTGGCTGTCAGTTCTTCATGGGCTGACCACTTTGCATACATCTAAACCATCGCAAAACAGGTATTAGGTCATCTCACATTTGCCGCTCTTCATGGGCTTGGCTGTCTGATCTTCATGGGCTGACCACTTTGCATACATTTAAACCATCGTGAAACAAGTGTTAGGTCATCTGACACGTGCCACTCTTCATGGGTTGGCTGTCGGTTCTTCATGGGCTGACCACTTTACATACATTTAAACCATCGCAAAACAAGTATTAGGTCATCTGACAGTTGCCACTCTTCATGGGGTGGCTGTCAGTTCTTCATGGGCTGACCATTTTACATACATTTAAACCATCACAAAACAAGTATTAGGTCATCTGATGACATGTGCCTCTCTTCATGGGCTTGGCTTCGTTTCTTCATGGGCTTACCACTTTGCATACATTTAAACCAACGCGACATAAGTATTAGGTTCTCTGACACATGCCGCTCTTCATGGGCTTGGCTGTTGGTTCTTCATGGACTGACCACTTTGCATACATTTAAACCATCACAAAACAAGTATTAGGCCATCTGACACGTGCCGCTCTTCATGGGCTTGGCTGTCGGTTCTTCATGGGCTGACCATCTTGCATACATTTAATTAGGTCATCTGACATGTGCCGCTCTTCATGGGGTTGGCAGTCGGTTCTTCATGGGCTGACCACTTTGCATACATTTAAACCATCGTGACACAAGTATTAGGTCAACTGACACCTGCCACTCTTCATGGGTTGGCTGTCGGTTCTTCATGGGCTGACCACTTTACATACATTTAAACCATCGCAAAACAAGTATTAGGTCATCTGACAGTTGCCACTCTTCATGGGGTGGCTGTCAGTTCTTCATGGGCTGACCATTTTACATACATTTAAACCATCACAAAACAAGTATTAGGTCATCTGATGACATGTGCCTCTCTTCATGGGCTTGGCTTCGTTTCTTCATGGGCTTACCACTTTGCATACATTTAAACCAACGCGACATAAGTATTAGGTTCTCTGACACATGCCGCTCTTCATGGGCTTGGCTGTTGGTTCTTCATGGACTGACCACTTTGCATACATTTAAACCATCACAAAACAAGTATTAGGCCATCTGACACGTGCCGCTCTTCATGGGCTTGGCTGTCGGTTCCTCATGGGCTGACCACTTTGCATACATTTAAACCATCGCAAAACAAGTATTAGGTCATCTGACATGTGCTGCTCTTCATGGGCTTGGCTGTCGGTTCTTCATGAGCTGACCACTTTGTATTCATTTAAACCATTGCGAAACAAGTATTAGGTCATCTGACACGTGCCACTGTTCATGGGCTTGGCTGTCAGTTCTTCATGGGCTGACCACTTTGCATACATTTAAACCAACGCGAAACAAGTATTAGGTCATTTGACACGTGCCACTCTTCATGGGTTGACTGTCGGTTCCTCGTGGGCTGACCAGTTTACATAAATTTAAACCATCGCGAAACACGTATTAGGTCATCTGACACATGCCTCTCTTCATTGGCTTGGCTGTCGGTTCTTCATGGGCTGACCACATTGCGTACGTTTAAACCATCGAGAAAGAAGTATTAGGTCATCTGACATGTGCTGCTCTTCATGGGCTTGACTGTCGGCTCTTCATGGGCTGACCACTTTGCACACATTTAAACCATCGCGAAACAAGGATTAGGTCATTTGACACGTGCCACTCTTCATGGGTTGACTGTCGGTTCCTCGTGGGCTGACCAGTTTACATAAATTTAAACCATCGCGAAACACGTATTAGGTCATCTTACGCATGCTGCTCTTCATGGGCTTGGCTATTGGTTCTTCATGCGCTGACCACTCTGCATACATTTATACCATCACAAAACAAGTGTTAGGTCATCTGACACGTACCTGTCTTCATGGGCTTGGCTGTCGGTTCTTCGTGGGCTGACCACTTTACATATATTTAAACCATCGCGAAACACGTATTAGGTTATCTGACACATTCCGCTCTTCAAGTTCTTGTCTGTCGGTTCTTCATGGGCTGACCACTTTGCATATATTTAAACCAACGCAACATAAGTATTAGGTCATCTGACACTTGCCACTCTTCATGGGTTGGCTGTCGGTTCTTCATGGGCTGACCAATTTGCATACATTTAATCCATCGCGTAACAAGTATTAGGTCATCTGACACATGCCACTCTTCATGGCCTTGGCTGTCGGTTCTTCATGGGCTGACCACTTTGCATACATTTAAACCATCACGAAACAGGTATTATGTCATCTCACATTTGCCGCTCTTCATGGGCTTGGCTGTCGGTTCTTCATGGGCTGACCTCTTTGCATACATTTCAACCATCGTGAAACAAGTGTTAGGTCATCTGACACGTGCCACTCTTCATGGGTTGGCTGTCGGTTCTTCATGGGCTGACCATTTTACATACATTTAAACCATCACAAAACAAGTATTAGGTCATCTGACATGTGCCGCTCTTCATGGGCTTGGCTTCGTTTCTTCATGGGCTGACCACTTTGCATACATTTAAACCAACGCGACATAAGTATTAGGTTCTCTGACACATGCCGCTCTTCATGGGCTTGGCTGTTGGTTCTTCATGGACTGACCACTTTGCATACATTTAAACCATCACAAAACAAGTATTAGGCCATCTGACATGTGCCGCTCTTCATGGGCTTGGCTGTCGGTTCCTCGTGGGCTGACCACTTTGCATACATTTAAACCATCGCAAAACAAGTATTAGGTCATCTGACATGTGCTGCTCATCATGGGCTTGGCTGTCGGTTCTTCATGAGCTGACCACTTTGTATTCATTTAAACCATCGCGAAACAAGTATTAGGTCATCTGACACGTGCCACTGTTCATGGGTTGGCTGTCGGTTCTTCGTGGGCTGACCACATTGCATAAATTTAAACCATTGCGAAACACGTATTAGGTCATCTGACACATGCCGCTCTTTATGAGCTTGGCTGTTGGTTCTTCATGGGCTGACCACTTTGCATACAATTTAACCAACACGACATACGTATTAGGTCATCTGCCGCTCTTCATGGGCTTGGCTGTCGGTTCTTCATGGGCTGACCAGTCTGCATACATTTAAACCACCGCAAAACAAGTATTAGGTCATCTGACACGTGCAGCTCTTCAGGGGCTTGGCTTCGGTTCTTCATGGGCTGACCACTTTACATACATTTAAACCAACGTGACATAATTGTTAGGTCATCTGACACATGTCGCTCTTCATGAGCTTGACTGTCAGTTCTTCATGGACTGACCACTTTGCATACAATTAAACCATCGCGAAACAAGTATTAGGCCATCTGACACGTGCCGCTCTTCATTGTCTTGGCTGTTGGTTCTTCATGGGCTGACCACTTTGCATACATCTAAACCAAGGCGACATAAGTATTAGTTCGTCTTACACTTACCACTCTTCATGGGTTGACTGTCGGTTCTTCATGGGCTGACCACTTTGCATACATCTAAACCAAGGCGACATAAGTATTAGGTCGTCTGACACTTGCCACTCTTCATGGGTTGGCTGTCGGTTCTTCATGGGCTGACCACTTTGCATACATTTAAACCATCGCGAAACAAGTATTTTGTCATCTGACACGTGCCGCTCTTCATGTGCTTGGCTGTCGGTTCTTCATGGGCTGACCACTTTGCATACAGTCAAACCATCGCGACATAACTGTTAGGTAATCTGACACGTGCCTCTCTTCATGGGCTTGGCTGTTGGTTCTTCATGGGCTGACTACTTTGCATACATTTGAACCATCGTGAAACAAGTATTAGGTCATCTGACATGTGCCGCTCTTCATGGGCGTGGCTGTTGGTTCTTCATGGGCTGACCACTTTATATAAATTTAAACCATCGCGAAACAAGTATTAGCTCGTCTGACATGTGCAGCTCTTCATGAGCTTGGATGTCGGTTCTTCAGGGGCTGACCACTTTGCATAGAATTAAACCAATGCGATATACGTATTATGTCATCTGACACATGCCACTCTTCATTGGCTTGGCTGTCGGTTCTTTATGGTCTGACCTCTTTCCGTATATTTAGACCATCGCGAAACAAGTATTAGGTCATCTGACATGTTCCACTCTTCATGGGTTGGCTTTCGGTTCTTCATGGGCTGACCTCTTTGCGTATATTTAAACCACCGCGAAACAAGTATTAGGTCATCTGACATGTGCCACTCTTCATGGGTTGGCTTTCGGTTCTTCATGGGCTGACCATTTTACATACATTTAAACCATCGCGAAACAAGTATTAGGTCATCTGACACGTGCAGCTCTTCAGGGGCTTGGCTTCGGTTCTTCATGGGCTGACCACTTTGCATACATCTAAACTAAGGCGACATAAGTATTAGGTCGTCTGACACTTACCACTCTTCATGGGTTGGCTGTCGCTTCTTCATGGGCTGACCACTTTGCATACATCTAAACCAAGGCGACATAAGTATTAGGTCGTCTGACACTTGCCACTCTTCATGGGTTGGCTGTCGGTTCTTCATGGGCTGACCACTTTGCATACATTTAAACCATCGCGAAACAAGTATTTGGTCATCTGACACGTGCCGCTCTTCATGTGCTTGGCTGTCGGTTCTTCATGGGCTGACCACTTTGCATACATCTAAACCAAGGCGACATAAGTATTAGGTCGTCTGACACTTACCACTCTTCATGGGTTGGCTGTCGGTTCTTCATGGGCTGACCACTTTGCATACATTTAAACCATCGCGACATAAGTGTTAGGTAATCTGACATGTGCCGCTCTTCATGGGCTTGGCTATCGGTTTTTCATGGGCTGACCACTTTGCATACACTTAAACGATTGCGACATAAGTATTAGGTCATCTGTCAAGTGCCGCTCTTCATGGGCCTGGCTGTCGGTTCTTCCTGGGCTGACCACTTTCCATACATTTAAACCATCGCGAAACAAGTAATAGTTCATCTAACATGTGCCAATCTTCATGGGCTTGTCTGTCGCATCTTTATGGGCTGACCTCTCTGCATACATTTAAACCATCGCGAAATAAGTATTAGGTCATTTGACAAGTACCTCTCTTCATGGTCTTGGCTGTCGGTTCTTTATGGGCTGACCACTCTGCATACATTTAATCCAACGTAACATAAGATTTAGGTCGTCAGACACGTGCCACTTTTCATGGGTTGGCTGTCGGTTCTTCATGGGCTGACCACTTTACTTACATTTAAACCATCGCGAAACAAGTATTAGGTCATCTGACACGTGCCACTCTTCATGGGTTGGCTGTCGGTTCTTCATGGTCTGACCACTTTGCATACATTTAGACCATTGTGACATACGTATTAGGTCATCTGACACGTGCCACTCTTCATGGGCTTGGCTGTAGGTTCTTCATGGGCTGACCACTTTGCATACATTTGAGCCAACGCGACTTAAGTATTAGGTCATCTGACACATACCACTCTTCATAGGCTTGGTTGTCGGTTCTTCATGGGCTGACCACTTTGCATACATTTAAACCAATGCGACATAAGTATTAGGTCATCTGACACGTGCCGCTCTTCATGGGCTTGGCTGTCGATTCTCCATGGGCTGACCACATTGCATTTCAACCATCACAACATAAGTATTAGATTATATTACACATGCTGCTCTTCATTGGCTTTTCTTTCAGTTCCTCATTGGCTGGCCACATTACATTTAAACCATCACAACATAACTATTAGGTCATATTACATGTGCCGCGCTTTATGGGCCTGGCTGTCGGTTCTTCATGGACTGACCACATTGCATTTAAACCATCCTGACCTAAGTATTAGGTCATATTACACATGGCGCTCTTCATGGGCTTGGCTGTCGGTTCTTCACGAGCTGACCACATTGCATTTAAACCATTGCGACATAAGTATTAGGTCATATTACACATGCTGCTCTTCATGGGCTTGGCTGTCGGTTCTTCATGGACTGACCACATTGCATATAAACCATCGCAAAATAAGTATTAGGTCATATTACACATGCTGCTGTTCATGGGCTTGGCTGTCGGTTCTTCTCGTGCTTACCACATTGCATTTAAACCATCGTGACATAAGTATTAGGTCATATTACACTTGCTGCTCTTCATGGGCATGGCGTTCAGTTTTTCACGGGCTGACACATTGCATTTAAACCATCGCGACATAAGTAATATGTTATATTATACGTGCCTCTCTTCTTGGGATTGGCTGTTTGTTCTTCACAGGCTGAGCACATTGCGTTTAAACCATCACGACATAAGTATTGAGTCATATTACACATGCCGCTCTTCATGGGCTTGTCTGCTGGTTGTTCACAGGCTGACCACATTGCATTTAAACAATTGCGACATAGGTATTAGGTCATATTACACGTGCCGCTTGTCATGGGCTTGGTTGTCGATGGTCAGCTCGTGGAGAACTGACAGCCAAGCCCATGAAGAGTCGCACGTGTAATATGACCTAATATTTATGTTGCAATGGTTGAACTGACAGCCAAGCCCATGAAGAGTCGCACGTGTAATATGACCTAATATTTATGTTGCAAACCATCGCGAAAAAAAGCATTAGGTCATCTGACACGTACCTCTCTTCATGGGGTTGGCTGTCGGTTCTTTATAGGGAGACCATTCTGCATACATTTAAACCATCGCAACATAAGTATTAGGTCATCTGACACATGCCGCTCTTCATGGGCTTGTCTGTCGGTTCTTCATGTGCTGACCACTTTGCATACATCTAAACCAACGCGACATAAGTATTAGGTCGTCTGACACGTGCCACTCTTCATGGGTTGGCTGTCGGTTCTTCATGGGCTGACCACTTTGCATACATTTAAACCATCGTGAAACAAGTATTTAGTCATCTGACATGTGCCGCTCTTCATCTGCTTGGCTGTCGGTTCTTCATGGGCTGACCACTTTGCATACATTTAAATCATCACGACATAAGTATTAGGTAATCTGACATGTGCTGCTCTTTATGGGCTTGGCTGTCGGTTCTTCATGGTCTGACCACTTTGCATACATTTAAACCACACGACATAAGTATTAGGTCATCTGACACATGCCCCTCTTCATGGGCTTGGCTGTCGGTTCTTCATGGGCTGACCACTTTGCATACAATTAAACCAATGCTACATATGTATTAGGTCATCTGACACATTCCGCTGTTCATGGGCTTGGCTGTCAGTTTTTCAAGGGCTGACCACTTTGCATACATTTAAACCATCGCGAAACAAGTATTAGGTCATCTAACATGTGCCAATCTTCATGGGCTTGGCTGTCGCTTCTTTATGGGCAGACCTCTCTGCATACATTTAAACCATCTCAAAACAAGTATTAGGTCATCTGACACGTACCTCTCTTCATGGGCTTGGCTGTCGGTTCTTTATGGGCTGACCACTTTGCATGCATTTAAACACATGCGATAGAAGTATTAGGTCATCTAACTCATGCCGTTCTTCATGGGCTTGGCTGTCGGTTCTTCATGGTCTGACCACTTTGCATACATTTAAACCATCACGACATAAGTATTAGGTCATCTGACACGTGCCACTCTTCATGGGCTCGGCTGTAGGTTCTTTATGGGCTGACCACTTTGCATACATTTAAACCAACCCGACTTAAGTATTAGGTCATCTTACACGTACTGCTCTTCATGGGCTTGGCTGTCGGTTCTTCATGGGCTGACCACTTTGCATACATTTAAACCAATGCGACATAAGTATTAGGTCATCTGACACGTGCCACTTTTCATGGGCTTGGCTGTCGATTTTTCATGGGCTGACCACATTGCATTTCAACCATCACAACATAAGTATTTGATCACATTACACGTGCCGCTCTTCACTGGCTTTTCTTTCAGTTCCTCATTGGCTGGCCACATTACATTTAAACCATCGCAACAAAACTATTAGGTCATATTACACGTGCCGCTCTTTATGGGCTTGGCTGTCGGTTCTTCACGGACTGACCACCTTGCATTTAAACCATCGTGACCTAAGTATTAGGTCATATTACACATGGCGCTCTTCATGGGCTTGGCTGTTGGTTCTTCACGGGCTGACCACATTGCATTTAAACCATTGCGACATAAGTATTAGGTCATATTACACGTGCCGCTCTTCATGACCTTGGCTGTCAGTTCTTCATGGAATGACCACATTGCATATAAACCATCGCAACATAAGTATTAAGTCATATTACACATGCTGCTGTTCATGGGATTGGCTGTCGGTTCTTCACGTGCTTACCACATTGCATTTAAACCATCGTGACATAAGTATTAGGTCATATTACACTAGTCGCTCTTCATGGGCTTGGCGGTCAGTTCTTCATGGGCTGACACATTGCATTTAAACCATTGCAACATAAGTATTAGGTCATATTACACATGCCGCTCTTCTTGGGCTCAGCTGTTGGTTCTTCACGGGCTGAGCACATTGTGTTTAAACCATCGTGACATAAGTATTGAGTCATATTACACGTGCTGCTCTTCAGGGGCTTGGCTGTCGGTTGTTCACAGGCTGATCACATTGCATTTCAACAATTACGACATAGGTATTAGGTCATATTACACGTGCCGCTTGTCAGGGGCTTGGCTGTCGATGGTCAGCTTGTGGAGAACTGACAGCCAAGCCCATGAAATGTCGCAAGTGTAATATGACCTAATATTTATGTTGCAATGGTTTATATGCAATGTGGTAAGTCCGTGAAAAATTGACAGCCAAGCCCTTGAAGACCATTACATTTAATATGGCCTAATACTTATGTCGCGATGGTTTAAATGTAATGGGTAAGCCCTTGAAGAACAGACAGCCAAGCCCATGAAGAGAGCTATGTGTAATATGACCTAATACTTATGTCATGATTGTTTAACTGGCTGAGTGCTAAATTATTTTTCAAAGGTGATTTGAAATGTGAGTATTTTTTTTCAAAGATGCCATGCAACCAACAATCGAAGCCTTACTTTAGCAAACATTCCTCCATCAACAATTGTTTTGTTACAATTTATTGGAGAGTGCTGTTGGCACTCTCCAATAAATTGTAACAAAATAATTTTCTATAAACATTTATTTTCTGCTGCTAAGAAAACAACAAGCCTTTGCAGACAGTGTAAAGCCACTAAAGTGGCTGTCAGCACTTTTCAAGAGAGCCCTGATAGTGGCTTCTAGCGCTCAGGCAGTTAAATGCAATGTGGTCAGCCTGTGAAGAATCAACAGTCAAGCACATGAAGAGCGGCATGTGTAATATGACTCAATACTCATGTCGCGATGGTTTAAATACATTGGGGTGAGCCCATGAAGAACCGACAGCCAAGCCTATGAAGAGCAGCATGTGTAATATGACCTAATATGTATGTCCTGATGGTTTAAATACAATGTGGACAACTAGTGAAGAACCGATAGCCAAGCCCATGAAGAGCGGCACATGTAATATAACCTAATACTTATGTCACTACAGTTTAAATGCAATGTGGTCAGCCTGTAAAGAACCGACAGCCAAGCCCATGAAGAGCGTCACGTGTAATATGATGTTATACTTATGTTGCAATGGTTTAAATGCAATGTGGTCACCCCATGAGGAACCGACAGCCAAGCCCATGAAGAGCAGAACATGCAATAGGACCTAATACTTATGTTGCACTGGTTTAAATGCAATGTGGTCAGAGTGTATAGAACTGACAGCCATACCTATGAAAAGCGGCACATGTAGTCTGACCTAATACCTATGTCGCGATGGTTTAAATGCAATGTAGTCAGCCCGTGAAGAACCGACAGCCAGGCCCATGAAGAGTGGCATGTGTTGCGATGATTGCATATTAGACTTGCCGCTGTTCATGGGCTTGGCTTTCGGTTCCTGATGGGCTGACCACATTGCATTTAAACCATGCGACATAAGTATTAGGTAATATTACACATTCCGCTCTTCATGGGCTTGGCTGTCGGTTCTTCACAGGCTGACCACATTGCATTTGAACCATCACTGCTCAAGTATTAGGTCCTATTGCATGTTCTGCTCTTCATGGGCTTGGCTGTCGGTTCTTCAAAGGGTGACCACATTGCATTTAAATCATTGCAACATAAGTAATACATCATATTACACGTGACCCTCTTCATGGGCTTGGCTGGCGGCTCTTCACAGGCTGACCACATTGCATTTAAATCATAGTGACATGAGTATTAGGTCATATTACACATGCCGCTCTTCTTGGGCTCAGCTGTTGGTTCTTCACGGGCTGAGCACATTGTGTTTAAACCATCGTGACATAAGTATTGAGTCATATTACACGTGCCGCTCTTCATGGGCTTGGCTGTCGGTTGTTCACAGGCTGATCACATTGCATTTCAACAATTGCGACATAGGTATTAGGTCATATTACACGTGCCGCTTGTCAGGGGCTTGGCTGTCGATGGTCAGCTTGTGGAGAACTGACAGCCAAGCCCATGAAATGTCGCAAGTGTAATATGACCTAATATTTATGTTGCAATGGTTTATATGCAATGTGGTAAGTCCGTGAAAAATTGACAGCCAAGCCCTTGAAGACCATTACATTTAATATGGCCTAATACTTATGTCGCGATGGTTTAAATGTAATGGGTAAGCCCTTGAAGAACAGACAGCCAAGCCCATGAAGAGAGCTATGTGTAATATGACCTAATACTTATGTCATGATTGTTTAACTGGCTGAGTGCTAAATTATTTTTCAAAGGTGATTTGAAATGTGAGTATTTTTTTTCAAAGATGCCATGCAACCAACAATCGAAGCCTTACTTTAGCAAACATTCCTCCATCAACAATTGTTTTGTTACAATTTATTGGAGAGTGCTGTTGGCACTCTCCAATAAATTGTAACAAAATAATTTTCTATAAACATTTATTTTCTGCTGCTAAGAAAACAACAAGCCTTTGCAGACAGTGTAAAGCCACTAAAGTGGCTTTCAGCACTTTTCAAGAGAGCCCTGATAGTGGCTTCTAGCGCTCAGGCAGTTAAATGCAATGTGGTCAGCCTGTGAAGAATCAACAGTCAAGCACATGAAGAGCGGCATGTGTAATATGACTCAATACTCATGTCGCGATGGTTTAAATACATTGGGGTGAGCCCATGAAGAACCGACAGCCAAGCCTATGAAGAGCAGCATGTGTAATATGACCTAATATGTATGTCCTGATGGTTTAAATACAATGTGGACAACTAGTGAAGAACCGATAGCCAAGCCCATGAAGAGCGGCACATGTAATATAACCTAATACTTATGTCACTACAGTTTAAATGCAATGTGGTCAGCCTGTAAAGAACCGACAGCCAAGCCCATGAAGAGCGTCACGTGTAATATGATGTTATACTTATGTTGCAATGGTTTAAATGCAATGTGGTCACCCCATGAGGAACCGACAGCCAAGCCCATGAAGAGCAGAACATGCAATAGGACCTAATACTTATGTTGCACTGGTTTAAATGCAATGTGGTCAGAGTGTAAAGAACTGACAGCCATACCTATGAAAAGCGGCACATGTAGTCTGACCTAATACCTATGTCGCGATGGTTTAAATGCAATGTAGTCAGCCCGTGAAGAACCGACAGCCAGGCCCATGAAGAGTGGCATGTGTTGCGATGATTGCATATTAGACTTGCCGCTGTTCATGGGCTTGGCTTTCGGTTCCTGATGGGCTGACCACATTGCATTTAAACCATGCGACATAAGTATTAGGTAATATTACACATTCCCCTCTTCATGGGCTTGGCTGTCGGTTCTTCACAGGCTGACCACATTGCATTTGAACCATCACTGCTCAAGTATTAGGTCCTATTGCATGTTCTGCTCTTCATGGGCTTGGCTGTCGGTTCTTCACAGGGTGACCACATTGCATTTAAATCATTGCAACATAAGTAATACATCATATTACACGTGACCCTCTTCATGGGCTTGGCTGGCGGCTCTTCACAGGCTGACCACATTGCATTTAAATCATAGTGACATGAGTATTAGGTCATATTACACATGCCGCTCTTCTTGGGCTCAGCTGTTGGTTCTTCACGGGCTGAGCACATTGTGTTTAAACCATCGTGACATAAGTATTGAGTCATATTACACGTGCCGCTCTTCATGGGCTTGGCTGTCGGTTGTTCACAGGCTGATCACATTGCATTTCAACAATTGCGACATAGGTATTAGGTCATATTACACGTGCCGCTTGTCAGGGGCTTGGCTGTCGATGGTCAGCTTGTGGAGAACTGACAGCCAAGCCCATGAAATGTCGCAAGTGTAATATGACCTAATATTTATGTTGCAATGGTTTATATGCAATGTGGTAAGTCCGTGAAGAATTGACAGCCAAGCCCTTGAAGACCATTACATTTAATATGGCCTAATACTTATGTCGCGATGGTTTAAATGTAATGGGTAAGCCCTTGAAGAACAGACAGCCAAGCCCATGAAGAGAGCTACGTGTAATATGACCTAATACTTATGTCATGATTGTTTAACTGGCTGAGTGCTAAATTATTTTTCAAAGGTGATTTGAAATGTGAGTATTTTTTTTCAAGGATGCCATGCAACCAACAATCGAAGCCTTACTTTAGCAAACATTCCTCCATCAACAATTGTTTTGTTACAATTTATTGGAGAGTGCTGTTGGCACTCTCCAATAAATTGTAACAAAATAATTTTCTATAAACATTTATTTTCTGCTGCTAAGAAAACAACAAGCCTTTGCAGACAGTGTAAAGCCACTAAAGTGGCTTTCAGCACTTTTCAAGAGAGCCCTGATAGTGGCTTCTAGCGCTCAGGCAGTTAAATGCAATGTGGTCAGCCTGTGAAGAATCAACAGTCAAGCACATGAAGAGCGGCATGTGTAATATGACTCAATACTCATGTCGCGATGGTTTAAATACATTGGGGTGAGCCCATGAAGAACCGACAGCCAAGCCCATGAAGAGCAGCATGTGTAATATGACCTAATATGTATGTCCTGATGGTTTAAATACAATGTGGACAACTAGTGAAGAACCGATAGCCAAGCCCATGAAGAGCGGCACATGTAATATAACCTAATACTTATGTCACTATAGTTTAAATGCAATGTGGTCAGCCTGTAAAGAACCGACAGCCAAGCCCATGAAGAGCGTCACGTGTAATATGATGTTATACTTATGTTGCAATGGTTTAAATGCAATGTGGTCACCCCATGAGGAACCGACAGCCAAGCCCATGAAGAGCAGAACATGCAATAGGACCTAATACTTATGTTGCACTGGTTTAAATGCAATGTGGTCAGAGTGTAAAGAACTGACAGCCATACCTATGAAAAGCGGCACATGTAGTCTGACCTAATACCTATGTCGCGATGGTTTAAATGCAATGTAGTCAGCCCGTGAAGAACCAACAGCCAGGCCCATGAAGAGTGGCACGTGTTGCGATGATTGCATATTAGACTTGCCGCTGTTCATGGGCTTGGCTTTCGGTTCCTGATGGGCTGACCACATTGCATTTAAACCATGCGACATAAGTATTAGGTAATATTACACATTCCGCTCTTCATGGGCTTGGCTGTCGGTTCTTCACAGGCTGACCACATTGCATTTGAACCATCACTGCTCAAGTATTAGGTCCTATTGCATGTTCTGCTCTTCATGGGCTTGGCTGTCGGTTCTTCACAGGGTGACCACATTGCATTTAAATCATTGCAACATAAGTAATACATCATATTACACGTGACCCTCTTCATGGGCTTGGCTGGCGGCTCTTCACAGGCTGACCACATTGCATTTAAATCATAGTGACATGAGTATTAGGTCATATTACATGTGCCACTCTTCATGGGCTTGGCTATCAGTTCTTCTCTAGTTGACCACATTGTATTTAAACCATCAGGACGTAAGTATTATGTCATATTACACGTGCTGCTCTTCATGGGCTTGGCTGTCGGTTGTTCATGGGCTGAGCACATTGCATTTAAACCATCGCGACATGAGTATTGAGTCATATTACACATGCCGCTCTTCATGCGCTTGGCTGTTGATTCTTCACAGGCTGACCACATTGCATTTAAACCATCGCGACATAAGTATTAGGTCATATTACATGTGCCGCTCTTCATGGGCTTGGCTGTCGGTTATTCACGGGCTGACCACATTGCATTTAAACCATCGCGACACAAGTATTAGGTCATATTACACCTGCCACTCTTCATAGGCTTGGCTGTCGGTTCTTCACAGGCTGACTACATAGCATTTATACCATCGCAACATAAGTATTAGGTCATATTACATGTGCCGCTCTTCATGGGCTTGGCTGTCGATTGTTCATGGGATGACCACATTGCAATTAAATCATCGTGACATAAGTATTAGTTTGTATTACACGTGCCGCTCTTCATGGGCTTGGCTGTCAGTTCTTCACTGGCTGCCACATTACATTTAAATCATCACGACATAAGTATTAGGTCATATTACATGTGCTGCTCTTCATGGGCTTGGCTTTCGGTTCCGCATTGGCTGGCCACATTGCATTTAAACCATCCTGACATATGTATTTGGTCATATTACACGTGCCGCTCTTTTTTTGCTTGGCTGTCGGTTCTTCACGGGCTGACCACATTGCATTTATACCATCGCGAGATAAGTATTAGGTCATATTACATGTGCCGCTCTTCATGGGCTTGTCTGTCAGTTCTTCACGGACTGACCACATTGCATATAAACCATCGCAATATAAGTATTAGGTCATATTACACTTGCGACTCTTCTTTGGCTTGACTGTCAGTTCTCCACTAGCTGACCATCGACAGCCAAGCGCATGAAGAGTGGCATGTGTAATATGACCTAATACGTATGTTGTGATGGTTTAAATGCAATGTGGTCAGTCCATGAAGAACCGACACCCAAGCCCATGAAGAGTGGCATGTGTAATATGACCTAATACTTATGTCACTATGGTTTAAATGCAATGTGGTCAGCCCGTAAAGAACCAACAGCCAAGCCCTTGAAGTGTGGCACGTATAATATGACCTAATATTTATGTCACTATGGTGGTTTAAATGCAATGTAGTCAGCCCGTGATAAACCAACAGCCAAGCCCATAAAGAGTGGGTCATGTAAAATGACCTAATACTTATGTCGCGATGGTTTAAATGCAATGTGGTCAGCCCGTGAAGAACTGACAGCCAAGCATCACGACATAAGCATTAGGTCATATTACACATGCCACTCTTCATGGGCTTGGCTGTCGGTTCTTCACGGGCTGACTACATTGCATTTGAACCATCGCTACATAAGTAATAGGTCATATTACACATGCTGCTCTTCATGGGCTTGGCCGTCAGTTCTTCACGGGCTGACCACATTCCATTTAAACCATCGCGACATAAATATTTGGTCCTATTACACGTGCCGCTGTTCATGGGTTTGGCTGTTGGTTCTTCACAGGCTGACCTAAATCATGGACCACCCAGTTTAGCAAACACCCTTGGGATATCTGCATTTGGTCTCCTGACAATTGCCAAGTTTTTATGGGCATCGGCATCAGTTCTTCATGGTCTGAGCAGTAGTGTGGACACACTACTAGTATATTACTTTATTATGCCAGTAATTGTTATTCACCAATCAGCTTCATCTAGTGACCATATATGAAACTGTGTAGCATCAAACTGGCCATATATAGAACTTACGTACGGTCAGTTCCAACATTTTGTTTTTGACATCCAACGCTCGTTCAATGTTTTTCCTAATTTTGTGTGTTTGTTGAACATCAAATAATTTTGCGTGTGTGTCTGTTGAGCAACGTACAATTATAATACGTTTCTTCCTGTCTTTCAGAAATTTTAATAAACAAATGTAAATAAATACAATAAATAAACCAGTAAAACGACATGTATAGAAGCTAACTGGCACTGTCTGAGGCAAATGATGAAACTGTTCCCATTAACCTTCTTGAAAGTATTGTTAATCCATTTGCACCAGTTCTTTTTTTTCCAGTACTTAACACTGAATTAAAGTTGTGAATTGTTAATATAAATTCTTGTTTATTGAGAAGAAAACTCCATTGTTTCAGCGCCTGCTACTAGCGTGACTTTCACGACGTAAAACCAGGAAATTCCCTGATAATGACAACAGAACATTTGCACTAGGAATCTGGGTACACTTAAGGTTGTGTCTCTTTCAAAGGACTGGCATAATAAATACGTTATGGGGCTTTCAGTGGGAGGATATGGTGTGATATAAGGCTCAGCAAGATCAATATAAGGCTCGGCCTTTGGCCTTGCCTGATATTGATCTCATTTCGCCTTTTATCACACCATATCCACCCACTGAAAGCCCCATAACTTATACTGAGGTCCCATAATCTATGGCAGCCCTTATAATCTTGGTCAGGGGTGACTAATGGGGTATACACCCACAGGATGTTAGTCTTAGGTGACATGACACATGTAAGTTCTTCACGAGCCTGCCTTTCAGTCTTATGAATGGCAATACAAACTTTGATTCCTGTTTGTGATCTCCTCAGGTATCATACGTGGGTTTCAAAACTGATAACTATAAAATTCTGGAATTAAACCTTTGAGACTTACAGTTATCTTGACGTTCAAATGTCACTGGGAATTCAGTTTCTTCAACGTTTTTAAAAATGCGACGTCAAACGTCAGAAAGTACCAATGACAAGATATTTTTCTCATTGGTGATTAACTGGTTGAGGGATAGATTATTTTTGGCGGTCTGAATTGGTTATTCAAAACTTGTTTTATTGCAGATTATTGGAGAGTGCCAACAGGCACTCTCCAATAATTTTTAATAAAACAAATTTATATAAACAAAATTTTATTTGTGTTGACTGAATATGAGATATAACCAAGAAGAGTGTTGGCTTTTATCCTGGTATCTTCATTTTTCAGAAATCCCTGATAATGGCTTCTAGCACTCAACCAGTTAAGAAGTCTTGACAGCAGGATTATATTAGTATTTTAAGCTGCGATAACATTTGGCTAAATGGTTATCACTGAGCACTATTCAGGAGAAAATGCAAATTTGATGTTAAAACTTTAAAAAATCAAAAAATAAGAACAAAACAAATGACCACAAAGTATCAACATGCTGTTTGATTTCACACGAAAAACGCATACAAAAGTATCAAAGGGTTAAACCTTAGCCATCATGAATCAGTTACGTGAAGTTAGCTTATTGGGAGCAAGTTTTCCATTACTGTTCTGTGGAAGGAAATGTTGAAATATTTATTAAATGTCTCTTGCTTGTACTTGTAGAAACTGGCTGTCATGAAATGGACATAAAATCCTGAATAGAATTGTAAGCCACCCAATCCATCAGTTTTTTCTTTCTTGCACAAGGTCTTGTCAGCGATCATGTGCAAGGTTCTTTTTGCTGTAGCTGTTCATTTGAAATGGCTAATTTTATCAGTTTCTTTGTCTACTACACTGCACAAAGTAATAGTATTTTTGGTGATATCTCATATGCCCGATACCTAAAAAGGCTAAAAAAAACTTCCATTTTTGTCAGAAAACTTTAAGACCCTTCATTGGAACATGCTTGTGGAGCTCATTTCAATGAAGAGCCATAAACTATGTTTTTGATACCCCAAAAATTAAAATGTAGTGGAATTTTATCATGTTTTTTTTTTCTTTTAGTGAACTGTTAGTGCTGAACATTTCACCGAGTCCGGGTACTCTGGCTTCCTCCACCCGTAATACTGTCACCGACACGATATGACCTTGCCTGTTAAAGTGTTGTTATTTTTTTTAATTAAATTAATTAAATTATTTCACTGAGTCAACAGTTTATAAATGTGATTTAAGAAAAAAATATTAGAAATGGACATAAGAGCTGGTAACTCCCACATTATACTTTTGTCTTGACAATTTTTCACACCAGTTCCTCAAAGCATTGTTGGAAAGCTTTCCTGGTCCCGCACCAAGTGTTTGATATTGATAGAAAAAATATAGGCTATAAACTTTTGATATATCAAATATTTTAGAAAAAGCTAAGAAAAAATACCTGCTGATCTGACAAGTGCCTTTGAAAAAAAAGTAGTCCTTAGACACTTCTTGTCTGTCATTTTGGGTAAATACCCTGTTGTCAGACACATTTTCAGGTTTATTGATTTTTTTATTTCATTTATTGGTGTTAAAGGTCACATACTTATGCACAATGGCTAATCGTGACTGTGACAATTTTACAGGTGGAGGAAGCGGGAGAGAACCACCTAGCATTGACGAGCAACTGTCAGCTCCTCAATATTCTAACTCTGTTTAAGCTCTGCGCAAGCAGGGTTATAGTGGTTGAAGACATGTTCACCATCCATGTGCAGTGCACCTTAGTACACAGTGTCATCATGCCCCCATGTAGGCAACCGGGATAAAGTGCCTTGTCCAAGGACACAAAGTGGGTTATGCCGGACGGGGATTGAAATAGGGACCTCAAGCATAGAAGTCCAACTATCTACCACTGAGCCACCGCGCACCCTATTTTCAGGTAAAGTCCCACAAAGTAGCTCTTCTCTTTCTCAAGCCATTTTTTTTGTAAAATTGCATGTAGGCAGGCAGTTTTTTATTTCATTTTTTATTTTTGTAATTATTTCTTTGCCATCAAAAGTTCATGTTCTTGGGGGCGCAGTGGCTCAGTAGGTAGAGGTGCAGACTGCAAGCCGAGAGGTCCTTGGTTTGAATCCCACCTGTGGCAACCGCATTGTGTCCTTGGGCAAGACACTTCACCCCCATTGCCCATGTGGGGGCACGGTGACGCTGTGCACTAAAGCCTACTGAACGTTGATGGTGCACCTGTCTTCAACCAATGCTAACCCTGCTTGTGTGGAGTTAGTATGTTGGGGAGCTGACAGTTGCTCGCCGTTGCTCAGTGGTTCTCTCCGGGTACTCCGGCTTCCTCCACCCGTAAAACTGTCGTGGTCATGATTAGCCATTGTGCAGAAATATGTGACCTTAAACACCAATAAATAATAATAAAATAATAATAGTTCATGTTCTTTGTTTGTTTTAATCTACAGAATAGCATGGGTTGTGTATTTCGTCCCTTAAGTACAAGAAGGCTTTGCAATGCTAAAGCATTGCAAAGCCTTCTTGCACTTAAGAGATAAATTTATCAATTTTATTAACTTGGGTAAAAGATCAGACATAAACCATTTAATTTTTTTTTTTTTTAAGTTTGCATTGTTTATAAAAAGAGAGCATGCGGCAGCCAAAAGGACCATGCGGGAGGGCCTGAGAAACAAATTTTTAACTTCTTGGGGGCCCAATAGCATCTGGAAGTATTTTTCATCTCTGATATTTCAGTATTTTGAGATTCTCTTCATGACCCTTTACCCAAATCATGCATGGTAAACTTTTTATTTTTTCAGATTTGTTGAAATGCTTCAACAAAACCACATGATGTGACCTCTCTTTGGAACAAGCACAATGAGTGCATACCAATGAGGGGTCACATGAAAAGGATTTATTAAAAAAAATTAGAAAAATGTTGTTTTTTTTCAGTTGAATAATTTGTAAATGTTTAAAACACACTGGTAATGGAGAGATACCAAAACTGCCCAGCTCAAGTTACATAAGTTTTTTGAGTTCTGGGAACTCAAAAATAGTTTTCACAAGTTACATAATAGATAGCAAAACCATTTCAGGGTAGAAATTAAACCACTTTTTGCCGTGGAATGTATTTGCTATCAAATCCAACATGAAACCTATGTGTAGTTTTCACAAACTTGACTGTTGAAATGAAGTTATCTCCAACACTGTACAATTCATAAATCAGCCGTTTGTGATTTGAGTGATGTAAGTGAAAGTTGGTTCATGAACACCCAATGGAACTTCTCTTCTCCAGATGGACTAAATCAGATAACAACCAACCAATCAGTTCTGCGTGCTTTTTCTTAGCCAATCATCTTATTTTTTTACCCTGATGCATTCCTGTATTGTTGGTATGCATTTTATAATTTGGAAAACAAGTGCAAAGAAACTGATAACACAAAAAAGAACCCTGGCTGAAAGTATCCACCTTGACGTTGGTAGCTGGGCTTCAAACAAAGAGATACTGCACTGACATTTTTCTAGTTTATTACAAAGTTTTACGTGAGAATCCAAGAAGATGATTGATGGATTAGTCGCCACTCAATTAAAATAAATGCACTGTTTATTCTATTTTAACTCATAATATCAAGTTTTGATGATAATTCATAGAAAGTTCTCCCCAAGATTCAGGGTGTTTCTATGAATCAGTGTCAGAAGTTAGTAATTGTATTATTAGAGAAGACTGAGAAGAGAAGAGATGCAAGTTTTTTTGTATGGTAAATATTTCAAATGTGTTATGGATGATTATTTCATTATTTGGATTTTGATGTTATTTCTTCATTACTGATTAAATTTTGATGAGTTTTGTTGTCTGAACACAGACGGCATTTACATGGATAACGTGGGTAGCCTATGCATTTTCCTGATCAAAATCAATAGCGGGTGTGCCCACCCTGGATTTAAGTCGCTGCTCCAACTCTCCTTACCATTGACACTATCAAGTTGTTTATGGTCCTTTGTGGAATGTAATTCCACTCCCGAAGGGCCTGTGTGAGGTGAGTGACATTGTTTGGGATGTTGACGCACCTCCCAACCCTCCTGTCCAACTCGTCCCACAAATGCTCAATTGGGGACAAATCTGGACTGTAGGGTGGCCAATGAAGAACTGAGACACTGTTTTGGTTGAGGGAGTCACAACAAACCCGAGCTATTCGCAGCCCTGCATTATCCTGCCGCAAAGTAAGGTTACATGCATGGTTAAGTGGAAGGGTGTGAGTCATGAGTACTGATCTCGATATCTTATGGATGCAAGATTGCTCTGGATGACCACAAGAGGTGTTTTCATGCCATGAGAAATTTCCCGCCCCCAAAACCATAATAGTTCCTCCCCCAAATCTGTTGATTTCCTTTATGCAGAACATCGCTCACTTCAACGTTGATAGCAACATTGTTATTCATTTGACCTGTAAAGCATGAACCAAGACTCGTCAGTGAAAAATGCACATCTCCAATCGGCCAAGTGAAACTGACTTGGTGCATTTGCGAGCAGCCATTGCAATCGATGTTGATGTTGCCTGGGTGTAACTTGTGGACCACATAGGGACCTTAAATTGAACTCCTGCAACTGATTCCTAACTGTTCTTGGACACACTCGGTGACCATGAGTGCCAACAGCCCGACTCGCTGTCTCCGTCGCCATCTGAAATCGGTTATGTAGGTGTGAGAGATGTATGCCTCTATCTTGACGTGGCAGCGTAACACGCTGTCTGTTCCTGGGATGGGGAGCTAATC
Organism: Pictodentalium vernedei; assembly: GCA_031216915.1. Taxonomy (NCBI): domain Eukaryota; kingdom Metazoa; phylum Mollusca; class Scaphopoda; order Dentaliida; family Dentaliidae; genus Pictodentalium; species Pictodentalium vernedei. The sequence continues at coordinate 137,628,417 of CM062291.1, forward strand.
TTGCTGTGGCTCTGAGATGACCAACTAAATGAGCTATCGTTGACTCATGGACCACAATTTACTGGGCGATGAGACATTGTGACTGACCCTGCATAATTAGAAGAGCAATAGCCCTACCCCTATCTACTTATGACATTTGCAGCATTTTGCTTTTCAATCGAGTTGAAATGAAATGTTGTGCAGTCGATGTGTACTGTTTAAAACTTCGATTTGGTATGTTTTCCAGCTCATAGCAGGTGGGAGTGCCCTGGATGCATGCTTTGTCGAAAAATCTGTTGAAAGCATGCAGCGTTGTAAGTGGTCATGGTTGACTGAATTTTAACCAAAGACTTTAGACAGTATGCTGAGGTAGCTATGTGTCATATTTTACTGCATTTGGTCTACGGATAAAAAAATTGTATTACCAAAACTGAACTTGCGTTTCTTTTTTTCTGTCAGTGTACATCCAGACAGATATATAACATGTTAAAAGAGAGATATGTCTTGATCTGTGTAGCAACAGTTTTTAATAAAACTGTACAGATTTGGATCTCATCTATGTCTAGTCAGAGGAGTCAGTTGGTATGGGATATGCACACTCTATTGGAAGCAAAACCTCCAACCTTGGGAGGTACACGGTAGTTGTTGGCTATTTCGAGAACCAAGAGTTGTCACTGGTGCTATGGTTCAAATAAAGATTTGAACACAATGCTTGCAAAAGTTCTATAATTGTCTATGGGAGGTGATAAGGTTGTGAACAGGGTGGATGTGTAGATGACCAGGCCTGGTTAACCCTTTACCTAACATGAAAAGCAGACGACACTTGTAAAAAAAATTCTTGAATAACTAATTTTTTTCATTTTTTGTCTCAAAAACATAGGTTATGACCCCTCGTTGGAACGAGCTCGACGAGCTCGTTCCAACGAGGGGGTTATAACCTATGTTTTTGAGACAAGAAATAATAAAAATTCATTGGCGATTTTTGAGAATCGGGCTGGCCGGTTTTGGCCATTACATTGGGTAAAGGGTTAACTTTCCCCCTTCATGGGTTGAGGCATGATACTCCAATAGATGCTGACAGTCTTGGTGACCTTCACTGGTCATTGCTTTACACCAATTTAATTAGCTCATTTTGCAGTAGTAAGAAAAATTGTTAAAACAACATTATGTTACAATTTATTGAAAAGTGCCTCAGGTACTCTCTGGCAAATTGCAGCAAAACAAATAATTATTTACAAGGACTTTCTAAATTAAGTTTCTGATAGAATGTGTCATGTTACAAATCATTTCTGAAAAAATTATTGGCAATAGTATTGCCCTTATGTGGGGGCTATTATCCCTGACAGGGAGGCTAGAGGGCCTCCACGCTCGCTGAACCAACCATGGTTTCGCCCGGTGGGCAAAATGTTTGTTTTTAATGGGAAAAAGTCTCAATATCTGTGACTAGAGGCTTTCAGAGTCAAAATGAAACAAAAAAAATTGATTTGCCATTGCACGTGTTTTTGATACTCTTGTTCCACAAGCCACAAATTTAATAAGTACAATTAACCCTTTACCTAACATGAAAAGCAGAAGACACTTGCAAACAAAATTCTTGAATAACTAATTTTTTTCATTTTTTGTCTCAAAAACATAGGCTATGACCCCTCTTTGGAACAAGCTTGTTCCAAAGAGGGTTCATAACCTATGTTTTTGAGACAAAAAATGAAAAAATAATGAAAATTAATTGGACACTTTTGTGAATAGTGCTGGCCGGTTTTGGCCGTTATGTTGAGTAAAGGGTTAATATAAGTCACAACAGAGACTAGAAGTGTGTCGACCAGTGATTGTGAAGAAAGTTTCTGGTATCAGACTAAAACAGAACTCTCACAATGTAATTAACACTGCCTATGTCACAGTGTTTGTATCCTCATTATTATTCCTATTGTGCACAAGTACAACATGTATTTGGCATTTGGGAGTGCTAGTGCTACTTACCCCCCCTCCCCCCCCCCACCCCCAGATTGGGGTCTGTAGCCTCCTCCCACAGAACCACCTCTGAAGCACTCCACCAAACAGATGTGATGTCAGAACAGATGTGATAAAAATGACAACAGATTAGCTGAAACAGCAGAGATAAAATGAGTTGTTGACAGGGGGGCAGAATTTTTTTGCATTGTTATGTATACTTTTCTTTTTCTTTTTTTTTATATTTTTTTTCTTCTTCTTCTTTTTTGTGTCGCCGCCCCACGAAGTGGGGAGCGACATATAGGGATTACTTTTGTCGTCTGTGTTATTGTCCGCGTCGTCCGCATCACACTTTCTCTTATCTGCCACTCCTCTTTAACCTATGAATGGATTTTGATGAAACTTTCAGTGATTCTTTATCACATAATGGCATTGTGCACCTCCTATTATATTTTTTGATCCACTGTATTTTTTCCAGAGTTATGCCCCTTTTCCACTTAGAATTCTGTCTGAAATATTAAAATATAGTGCAGGCGACACACGTCTTCCATGGAAGACTCACATCTAAGTCTTATTCTCCTGTCTTCTATGCACTTCCTTGTCCTCATGATAACTCGAAAACAAATCGTCCTATCTCGCTGATTTTTGGCATGCTGATAGACAGTCACAAGTTCTCGGCCACCTATCTTTTTCAGGTCATTAGTTTTTACTGATTTTATGAGATTTTGCCTTTTTTTGTTTTCAATAAATATTATAAAATGTTATTGATTAGAATCTATATATATTTACAAGCTTTTGTCCCACCCCTTATGCTTAAAATGAGATAACAGTCTCAATTATTTGATCCTAATTCTTGAATCTGACATATTTCAAGTTAGTTCAGACTATTTAAACAATTAAGAATGTTCTCTTGGGCAAAACCTATGCAACTTCCTGCAACATCTGCTACATCCTGCAAAATCTGACCCGAAACATGAAAAGTTTTTAAATGCCTGCATAGTAAAGACCAAATATGATCAAATAGATCTGAAACAAAGGCTTTATAAAACAAGAGGCCCCAAGGGGCCTTAATCTCTCACCTGATAAAATGGTTCAAAGAAGATTGAGCCCATATGTGAACCAAGGGGCTTCATTTTATCTGACCCCTATGGATGCTATATACCAAATATCAAAAGATTCTGATAATTGGTTCTGGAGAGAAATGTTTTTTAATTTTTGCAAATATGCTGACTCTGCATTTTTGTTATGCCCACTACAGAATACCCCCGACGGCATTTTTTTTTACCATTCAATTCTACTGATCCTAAGGATGCTTCAGATCAAATAACAGTTCTATGTTCTGTGTTGTTTGGGAATTATGGGGTTTTATAAATATTTCTATTTTTAGATATTTTTGGCATGAGTAAAGTATTTATGACCCAATAATAGCACATACCAAATTTGGTTCCAATTGGACCATCAGTTCAGAAAATAGAAATTTGGGGCAGGGCCAAAAATCTTGCCCCTCCCATTACAAAGGCAAATATTGCTCTACAAACTTACTTTAAACAAACTTGATTCTACACCTCAAAAGGAAGCTCAATACCAAAAATCAAGACATTGTATCCACTGGTTCATGAGATTTTAAAAAGATTTTGGAGCCCTTTTCCCCCACCCCTTCCCTATGGGACTGGGCATGCTGAACTGAACAAAAATACAATGCCCCTTTGGGACCATCACTCACAAAAACTTTTACTTGAATTGACCCAGTGATTTTGGAGGAGAACTCTCTCCCCCACTTTTACTTCTGATAGGGTAGAACTATGTCGTCTATGACAGGATAGATCTTTGTTGGCACAATATTGCCCTAGTAAGAAACAGCCATGTTGCCTCATGCAGGAAAGACATCTTGTGGCATAACAAGTATATTGCTCATGGTAAGATGAGCTATGTTGCCTTTGGTAGGAAAGATCTAATGTAATTCATGGTAGAAAGAAGCTGTATTGCCTGTGGTGTTAAAGAAATCTGGGATGTGTGGACAGGTATATTGCCTCTTATTAGAAAAATCTGTATTGCCTCTGGCAGGTGGATGGCTCCATATTCACGTTGAAGTGGAATGTATGGATGAACTAAGTTTTCCTATCAAGTGTAGATGACAACAGGTGGTATCTCAGTGAATACTGAAGAGGATGCTAATGACGGGAAGTGTTTAGTATTATAAATGAATGCATGGTGTCACTGGTAGTTCATCATTTTATGTTTGAACAGGTTAGTTTTAAGCTAAATCCCTAGCTCGGGAGGCTGCTTCTCTGAAAATAGTTCTTTCCTCATCACTTAGGTTATTGGTATTTTTCAGACTGGAGCAGATGGATTTGGGTAATGGGGCTGGAGGGTTGCAGTATTTAGTCGCACAGGTTTATCTTTGGCACTGTTATTTATTTATTGGGATTTACTTTTGACAGTGAGAGTCACCTCGTGTCAGACAGTTTTACGGGTAAGGAAGCCAGAATACCCAGAGAGAACCACCGAGCAATGGTCAGAATGCCCAACGTACTAACTTAATTCAAGCAGCAGGGTTAGCATTGGTCAAAGACACGTGCACCATCAACTTGCATTATGATTTAGTACACAGTGCCGCCATGCCCAAATGTGGGCAATTGGAATGAAGTGCCTTGCTCAGGGACAAATCTCAGTTGTACCAGGCCATAGAGCTTTCAGTTTGAAGTCCAAATCCGTAACCACTGAGCCTTTGGCACTGTTGGGCAAATGAAAACACTAGTGGCTCAAATACTTTTATGTTTGAAATACATCTTCAACCAGATGAAGCATTTTGATTCCTGTCATATCTGCTATTGGGAAAAATGCTTTCATGTTTGTCATTTTGCATCTATGTATGATTTACAAGTTCATTATTATCAAGCATCTAGGGATGTCTTGATCCACTTATTTTAACTGGTTGATTGCTAAATTATTTTTCAAAGGTGATTTGAAACACAAGTATTTCGTTTCAAAGATGCCATGCAACCAGCAAAGGAAGCCCTAGTTTAGCAAGAATTTGTTCAATAATCATTGTTTTGTTACAGTCTATTGGAGAGTGCCAACACGCACTCTCCAATAGATTGTAACAAAACAATTTTATATAAACATTTAAAACAACAAGCCTATGCAAAACTGTGTGAAGCCACGAAAGTGGCTTTCAGCACTTTTCAATAGAACCATGATAGTGGCTTCTAGCACTGAATCAGTTAACCCTTGTATCCCCTTATTAATTTTATGATAACTACCACATCTACTTGTAACCATTGCAGATGTCTTAGTGTTTCTATGTCATTGTTGGCTGCATGTACAAAAACAATGTCAAGATAAAGGCAGCCCACCAGAAGAGTTCTTGAAGAAGAATAAACTTGGGGCAACTTTTTCAATGCAATATAAAAGGGGCAGTTTGTGGCTATCTGGAGATTTAAAGGTTATCACTGTGGGCAATAAGAGGAAGTTAAAACTACTCCCTCACAAGTTGCTGATCAACATACTTTCATCTTTTTCAAATTACATTTTTTTAATTTCAAGTTATTAAATTTGTTCAGACATAACATGGGTGTGCCAGGATTTTTCAAAAGGGGTTCGACTTTGATGAAAAAGAATATTCCACATATTGCACTGGTTAAAATTTGGACTCCTCCAAGGAGCTGAAATATGAACCCCAAGGACTTGATTTCAATAAACTTGAATCTGACCCAGGATGTTTTACACCAAATATCAGAATGATTTTGACTGGTAGAGCACAGGGAGTGCGAGTGGACTCTAAATGGAAACCTGTCCCAGACCCTATAATACTTCCCAGCCCCTGTTCCATCAACCTACTATATAAGTTATTTATTTTTTGGTGTTTAAGGTCACATATTTCTGTACAATAGCTAATTGTGACCGCAACATGGAGATAAAGTTCAGTTCAGTCAATCGTTTATATCTATGTAACTCATCTTAGAGGACTTCCACCCCAAGCAATGATTTCAGCATTTTTTTTTTTATTCCTCCTATGGTATAGTATGACACTTTACCATTTGATTGTACTGCTCCTGAGGATGTTTCATACCAAATAACAGTTCCCTGTTCCATGTAGTTTGGGGAAAATATGGAAAACATTTCATTAAAATTTTATTTATCAGGTACTTTTGACTCAATAATACCAAATACCAAATTTGATTCAAATTGGCTCAATGTTTCAGAAAACAGAAATTTGGTTTGGAGCCAAAAATGTTGCCCTTCCCATTATGAAGGGAAATATTGCACCAAGAACTTTGAACAAATTTTATTCTACACCTCAAAAGGAAGCTCAGTACCAAATATCCAATCATTGTACACACTGGTTTAGGAGATTTTTAAAAAATTTGGGAGCATGTTCTCCCACCCTCTCCTTATTGGGTGGGTCAAATAAATAAAGAACAATTGCCTCAAATTTACCTGAATAGTCCAGCATTTTTGGAGGAGAATACTACGTTCATTGATGACAGACAATAGATGGAGAGTACACTATAGCTCACCCTGACTTTCAGTCAGATGTTCCAACAATCTAATGCACAGAGTGTAAAGCCAATAAAGTGGCTTTCAGCACTTTTCAGTAAAGCCCTGATAGTGCTTTCTATCATAGGCCCCTGCGAATATTTGATTGTTCAAGTCAAAGTCGAGTCGATCAACAAATTCGAGTCAAATTCGAGTCAAAAATAAAATCACGAATATGAAAATCGAATATCAAAAAAACAACTTATTAATAAATGTCTCAGTATACATACATTTAATACTGGTTAAATTGTCAAAGCAATGCCAGGAATTGAGTGCCAACGGCAAGCACATGTCGTCAACATGGAACTCACAGTGTATTACCAATGTCATTTGGAATCACATGTGTTGTGTAATTCCAAATGACATCGGTAATACACTCATATTTTACAGTGGATAAAGCCATGCTCACATACACATGGAATACATGTAAGACTTTGTACAAAACCCCAAGAGACAAGGACTACATCTCACCTCTGGTACACTTCAGAAAGAAGCATCCATCACTTTATGATACGGAAAGATTGGACAATGCCAAGCTTTAAGTCAAGAAGGGAGCAAAGCAATCACAGGCACATACAGATTCTTTGTCTCCTATTCAACCATACATTCAAGTGTGCTGCATTGTTAATGTACGAACTGTTGAATGTTAGTATATGTGGATAAATCATCAGCACAATGCCAAAACAATCCTAATGTGGCTATTTTAAACTGAAAATATCGCATATGAAATCACACTTGGACACCTGGCTTTGGCCAACTTGGTGTGAATTCGATGTTCGTTCGACTCAAACATTTTTTTGGCAAGTTCGAGTCAAAAGTAGAGTCGAAAGAAAACCCGTAATTGCAGGGGCCTCTTCTAGCACTCGACCAGTTAAAAATGATTTATTTTCCTCTTTGAACCATATAAATATTAGAACCTCACTATTTGTGCTCAAGAAATCTCACTATTTCAAACTCCATCAACTTAACAGGTCTGCTTTTCACTGTTTCATTAGATATAGGGTTAAATCAAGGAGTTTCGGGATAATTAGTTCTAAGACTACATGCAATTGACCTTTTGATAGGTCTTGGGGTAAGGAACCCAAACAAAAACAATACAATTTACAAATAGACAGATGTTATATATAATTCAGAGAGTTTTGCTACAATATTTTTATTTACAAAATATGCAATCTAAATACAGGATAAATAAGAGTTCTTTAAAATTCAAACATAACCATATTTATCAGTGTTACAGAGTTTGAGTACAGAAAATACACTTTTAATTCAACCTTAGACACAGGAAATATAAATTAAATAATCATATCAGACAGCCCAATATCTCGTTTTTCAAGGGTATTCAGGGAAGATTCCAATACTCAAGGATATTCCACGTCCTTTACAAGGAATTTTCCAAATTTGAGGATTTTCAAGGAACCACAGAAAGACTAATATAATTAACCCTTTAACAAATTGCACGCATCCACCCGATGAGCTCGTTCCAATGAGGGGTCACATGATATGGTTTTGCTGAAATTTGTAGAAAAAAATTCAACAAATAGCAATTAAAATAATAAATTTTGATATTCTCTGTGTTGGGTAAAGGGTTAAAGTATTTCATTTATTAGAGATCAAACTTTATGTAGATAAACACACATAGGGCTCCACTACAAATCTACTGAAGAATTTCAATGAGTTTTCTGTTACTGTTATTATCCAGGGCTGTGGCCAAAGTACTCAGTACTCAAAGTACCAGTTTTTGCCAAAGTACTCATAACTTGTACTTGTAAAATTTCAAATACTCATACTCGTTACTTTCAGGTCAATACTCTTGTGTTGATGAATGAAAGGTTTTAAGCGTGCCGAAGGCAGGGACAATGTATTGAGTATTTTACAAGTAATTTATATGAAAAATTTAAAGATATAACAATGTATTTGATCTATTTGCTAGTATACTTGGTTTTAGCTGAAGTCATCAATTCAGTGATACCTTGCAAGCCTTTTGTGGCTTTGTTTTTACCAATAATAGTTGTCAGTTGGTCATTTGTTTTTATCTTCTTTATTTAATCTGATTAGTATTTAAACATGTTCAGAATTAGCCAAACATATAAATCCTCACATTAAAATGATTTATTATTAGTTCACCAATAAGAGGGTAATACCACTGATTTTGGATGTTCACTATTGTTTTGATTTCATCTGAGTATTATTTTACATACAATCAATTGGGATTATTGTGAACCAAGTGCCAATCTCTCATGGGTTAACTGATCTCAATAACACCTTTCAGCTTACATGGTAAACATACCCACTAAATTATTTACTGGTGTTCAGGATCACATATTTCTGCACAATGGCTAATTGAGTCTGCAACATGGAGATAAAGCCAAGTTTTGGTTATTGGGTCCTATTTTATCAGTAAAACACAGCTTGTTCACCATAGTACCACAGTAAACAAGCACTGCTTCACTACACAGGGATGTCCTCTAATTAACTTAATACCCTTGAAAATGTGACACAAGACAAAATTGGGCTGTTTTTATTCTCTAGCAATATTAACTGGTTGAGGGCTAGCTTGTTTCTGGTGGTCTGAATTTGTTATTTACACAATCTGTTTTATTACAAATTATTGGAGAGTGCCCAAGGGCACTCTCCAATAATTTGAGATAAAACAAATTTATATAACAAAATATTATTTGCATTTGACTGAATATGATGCATGGGCAAGGAAAATGGATTCTTCTCTGGTGCCCTCATTTTTTTTGAAAGCCCTAATAGTGGCTTCTTGAACTCCACCAGTTAATTGGACAATTTTAATGGACATGCGTTGTAATGGGGTTGCGAGTAAGAGCAGATAAATTGTAGTTGAAAGACAAAGCACCGTTATCGCAGCTGATGTTTGGGTTAGTTCCATACCATGGCTCAATATTATCCATCAAATACTGGCATCTTAGTGCAAGCCAAAACAAAATGTTTATGGACTAAAACGATTATATTTGTATCAGAGGCATAGATACAGAGGATGCAAACTCGGTTTCTCCACCCCTCCCCTCAAAAGAATGTCGAACCATTTGCAGACTTGGTGATAAATCTTTCAGACCTCTAGTCTTGGAAAGTATATATGAATTAAAATGGAAAGGGAGAATGGCCAGGTACAAGTCAACTTCTACACAAGACAACCTGTACCAGTCAAGTCGTGCCCCCCAAAAAGTTAACTCATACCCACTGTTTGCAAGACATATTGTACCCCAAATAAGTCAACTCATACCTTATACCAAATAGGTCTTTTTTTCCTTTTTCAAACACCGGCATCTTTTCATGACCCAGTATATGTTTCTTTCACCAATCAATGTTTTGTTAATGTTATTATCAGTTGTCATTGGTGTCATCCCAACAAGACGAATCCCAGCAATACGAATGGGTAAAATATTCCAACAAGATGATCCCAACAAGATGAATGGGTAAAATATCCCAACAAGACAAATCCAACAAGACAAATCCTAGGGCCCTGCGTGTCAGATATTTTAGTTTCAGTCGATTCTCAATTTGATTCTAGTTTAAAACTTGTGAGTCGAGTCATTTTTCGAGTCGATTCGTATAAAACCGATAGCCCGATTTCTTCTCAACACAGAGGCATTTAACGTTCTTTCATCCCGTAAATGCGACTTTTAATCGGCTAACTATTCCAAGTATACATATTTTGGTACATGCTGCTGACCTTTCTTGCCTGTTAAAACCTCCAAGTAACAATATCGACAAGTTTTAACACTTTTTCCAAATTAAGGAAAGACATATTGGGTTGTTCATGCAATCAAAACACCAATAACAGATTGAGTGCACTCTGAGCACTTGAGTCTGTATACTTCTGTTAAATGGAAGTATACAGACTGGAGTGCTCGGAGTGCTCTTCATTGTACACAAATAGAGTTATCTACCATCCATTGGTCATTTCACCTTGAGAGCAAACCTTATCTTCAGGTGATGAATCCCGTTACGACTTATGTATAATGCAGACTTTACTAAGGCCACGATGAGGCATCAGTAAATCGTGTTGGTATCATTTTGCAGTGATACCAATAGGGTTTTGTAACATATTTTCTTATTTCTTTTGTGGCCAAACTGGATTATTGCATCGTTTAAAGAAAGAACTCACAATGAAAACAATGAAAATGAAAATGGGATCGACACGACTCGAGAAAAAGGACATCCTCGAATCGGAGACGAGTCGAGTCGATTTTGAGCTCCGACACGAGATTCGACTTGAAATTTGAGTAATCGCAGGGCCCTAACGAATCCAAACAAGTCCAAAACTTTTTTTATCATTAATTATAGGGGAAAATAATAATAAAAACAAAATGCCACCTCTTTATGTTCTAAGTCAGAAAAGGGCCATAACTCTGCCAAAAATTATTAGACCAAGCCAACTATCAATCCCAACCTCTATAAAATGGTTATAAACAACCTGCATTATGTGGTTATAAACCTATATATATATATATGTACAAAATTTTGTTTCATTTCATTCATTCAAACAAAAGTATCATCTCGAAACCAATATTAACATGTCTTTTAAATCGGGAAAGAGCCATAACTCTTCCAAAAAATACTGGACCAAGCCCACTATCAATCCCAACCTGCATTATATGGTTATAAACCTATGTACAAAATTTTGTTTCGTTCAATCAACTAAAGTTATCTTCTGGAAACCAATATCAACATGGTAAAAGGGCTATAACTTATCCAAAAAATAGCGGTCTGATCTCACTATCAATCCTGACTTGTATTATGTGCTTATAAACCTATGTATAAAATTTTGTTTCATTTCGATCATTAAAACTAAAGTTATCGTCCAGAAACCATATTCGGGACTGACATTCTGACAAACATACGGACAAGGCTAACACTTTGTGCCCCCTGCCAAAATTGGCGGGGCAAAATAAAATGTTTATATTTACACTATTTGTGGTATTTTGGGGTGATTTTTACCTTTTTTGAGCCGTTACTGAGCATTTATTACTTTTTAGTCGAGTTTTGACAAAGTCAAACTCGACTTATAGTTTGATGAAGTGACAGGCGGGCGGCGGGCATAAACAATTGGTTTCCGGGCAATAACTTTAGTTCTATCTGATGCACCTTTACCAAAATTATACCAGAGGTTACCCTATAGGAAAGGAAGACACCTATCGATTTCAGAGTCTCGCACCCCAAGGTCAAGGTCACTATTACTATAAATAGAATATTTTGTGACAAATTGGTTTCCGGGAAATAACTTTAGTTCTATTTGACGCACCTTTACCAAACTTATACCAGAGGTTACCCTATAGGAAGGGAAGACACCTGTTGATTTCGGAGTCTGGAACTCCAAGGTCAAGGTCACTGTTACTATAAATAGAATATTTTATGACAAATTGGTTTCCGGGCAATAACTTTAGTTCTATTTGATGCACCTTTACCAAACTTATACCAAAGGTTACCCTATAGGAAGGGAAGACACCTATTGATTTTGGAGTCTGGGACTCCAAGGTCAAGGTCACTGTTACTATAAATAGAATATTTTGTGACAAATTGGTTTCCGGGCAATAACTTTAGTTCTATTCCGTGTATCTTCACCAAACTTATACCATAGGTTACCCTGTAGGAAGGGAACACACCTATCGATTTCGGAGTCTGGGGCCCCAAGGTCAAGGTCACTGTTACTATCAATAGAATATTTTGTGACAAATTGGTTTCTGGGCAATAACTTTAGTTCTATTTGACGCACCTTTACCAAACTTATACTATAAGTTACCTTATAGGAAGGGAAGACACCTATTGATTTCGGAGTCTGGGACTCCAAGGTCAAGGTCACTGTTACTATAAATAGCTTATTTCTTCAGAATTTAATGTCAAAACTTGACATCTGGATCTGTGATCCTCTTGCTGGATTTTTGTCTTATTTCATCTTAATCACCCACAATCACTATTTAGCTAAAGCAAGAGTTTATTTCAATAGTACAGGTAATTTCAATAGTTATATCGTTTTGTTTTTTGTTTTTTTTCTTTACCCTTCTCTCGTGGGGAAAACCATTTGGGAAATGGTGAGTCTGCCAAGTATAACATACGGTACGGAAGTTGTACCCCTAAACCAGACGGCTGTTAAGAGCTTGGAAATCCTGCAGAACAATGCAGGCCGATGGATAACAGGGTCGAGTAATGCCGCAGCGCTAGAAACAATCAGGGGTGAGCTTGGGTGGATGAGGATCAAGGACAGGATAGACCTATTGAAGCTCGGTTATCTTAATTATTTGGTAAATCTCCCCGATAGCCGATGGTGTAAAGTAATGTTCCTGAGAACTTTCAACTCAAATATCAAGACGGGGTGGATGGTTCAAGTGAGGGAGCTAGTAGAGAACTACTCGCTGGAGATCTCGGACCTAGACGTTGGGGCAAACCAGGGTAAAAAGATCGTCAGAGAAAGAGTCATGGAGGATTGTAACCGTAATTGGCGAGAGGGGGTCAAATCAAATAGATCTTTGGGTGGCCTGCATGATAAAGAGAAGCCTGGTTTTGAAGAGTACCTTGATGGCACCTTTGGGGTCATTGTTGTTCAAGCTGAGGTTGCAGTCCCTGGAGCTGAGGGGAAAAACAGTGAAAAAGATTGCCAGATGTGTAATTTGATCGTAGTGGAGACCCTGGAACACTTTCTTCTAGAATTCCCCAAATACCAGTCTAAAAGAACAAGATTCACTGGGAGGATAATGGGGAAGTGGGATGGGAGAATGAAGGACATGTGGTTAGGGGGCGATGCAAAGGAGAGGGTTAATATGCTAATCGGAGAGATTGGGAAGAATGGGGCAAGGGATGTCATCAAGCAGTATGTCTCTGAGTGTTGGGAAGAGAGAAGAAGCGTGGGAATAGGGAGGCAGTTGGTAGAACAGGGGTAACCAAGGCCTTCTCGTACGAGAATCGCAACAAATCAGCGGCCGGCCAAAGTGTTATTATTATATAGTTTTGCCCCAAACCTCAAAATAAATAGGCATTATGTGTACAGTCCATTAAAGACCCGGTTTTCATCACCCCTGATTTCTAGTGCTAAACTAGGGGTGACGAACCCGGTTTACCTTACTATCTATAGCATTGGGAAAATATCAAGTGTAACCAATTAACCATGCTCTCAGTACGGCTTGACAAAAATTAAATTGTCAATGACACTGTAGCTCAACTTGTTTAAGACATGTACATGTATAGTGTGTGACACAGCAATGACAAACATCTAAGTAATGACCTGATAACAAAAATACATGTAAAGTATTGTAACGGTCTGTACATAAATGCTGACCGTAGCATGTAACAAATATATAGGTAAAGTTTTGTAAAAGTGGGGTGACAGATGCTAAACTAGAAAAGAAATCTTTGAGACTGAACCCCAAAATATTTGTTCTCATAGCACAGTGATAACAAAGGCACCCAAAAACACTCGTTCCTGTCACAAGGTGATAACAAAGGTACCCCAAGATGTTTCGTGAAGATCAGTTCATAAATACAGACTTTAGACCAAGCCGTATGACATGTCCACTTACTGTGTATAAGTAGCACTGAACAAATCAAAGTTCATTTAACTTGCATAATTTCTGCACGAGAAAAAACTCGTATTATATGTGATGAATTCCATGTTACTAAACATTACTACAAAAATTTATTCAAATCAGAACTTTCATACAGAAGTTCTGTACAAAAAACTGATTGCACTAATTTTGGTACAAAAAGGCTGCTGGCAGCCATCTTGAATTTTGGACCGCACCCAAAAACACTCGTTCTTGTCCCACAGTGATAACAAAGGTACCCAAGAAGTTTTGTAAAGATCGGTTCATAAATACGGCCTCTAGCCTGAGCCGTATAGAAGTTGTATACAAAAAATGATTGGACCTAATTTCGGTACAAAATGGCCACTGGCAGTCATCTTGAATTTTGGACCGCACCCAGAAACACTCATTCTCACCCCAAGGTGATAACAAATGTATCCAAGAAGTTTTGTGAAGATCGGTTCATAAATACAGCCTCTAGCCCAAGCCGTATTGACACATGCATTTACTGTGTATAAGTAGCACTGAATAAATCAAAGTTCATCTAATTTGCATAACTTCTGCTTGAGAAAAAAACCCGTATTATATGTGATGTATTCCATGTTACTAAACATTCCTACAAAAATTTATTCAAATCAGAACTTTCTGTACAAAAAAACTGATTGCACTAATTTTGGTACAAAATGGCCACCGGCAGCCATCTTGAACTTTGGACAGCACCCAAAAACACTCGTTCTCGTCCCACTGTGATAACAAAGGTACTCAAGAAGTTCCGTAAAGATCGGTTCATAAATACGGCCTCTAGCCCGAGCCGTATTGGCATTTGCAGTTACAGTGCTGAAAGTAACATTAAATAAATCAAAGTTAGTCTAATTGGCATAATTTATGCACAAGAAAAAACCCGTATTATATGTGATGTATCCCTTGGTACTAAACATTCACACAAAAAATTATTAAAATCTGCGCTTTCATATGGAAGTTCTGCACAAAAATCTGATTGCACCTAATTTTGTACAAAATGGCTGCCAGTGGCCATCTTGAATTTCAGACCGACCCCAAAACACTCGTTCTCATCCCACTGTGATAACAAAGGTACCCAAGAAGTTTCGTAAAGATCGGTTCATAAATACGGCCTCTAGCCCGAGCCGTATTGGCATTTGCAGTTACAGTGCTGAAAGTAATACTAAATAAATCAAAGTTAGTCTAATTTGCATAATTTATGCACGAGAAAAAACCTGTATTATATGTGATGTATCCCATGGTACTAAACATTCACACAAAAAATTATTCAAATCAGAGCTTTCATTTGGAAGTTCTGCGCAAAAATCGGATTGCACCTAATTTTGTACAAAATGGCTGCCAGCGGCCGTCTTGCATTTCGGATCGGACCAAAAACACTCGTTCTCGTCTCACGGTAATAACAAAGGTACCGAAGAAGTTTCGTAAAGATCGGTTCATAAATATGGCCTCTAGCCCGAGCCGTGTGTATGGCGCGATGGACAGACGGGCCATGACAATACCTCAAGTTTGGCTTTGCCAAAGTTGAGCTAAAAATCACACCTCGCGAACTAAATGTCGAACAGGCAAGATTTGAATCGATCAAGACAAGACGTACTATCACAGTGCCAAAGCTGCAACGATTCGTGCAACGCCAGTGATGTTTTAAAACTCGTTGGTGACAAAAAAAACTTGTTGGTGACAAAAAAACTTGGTGACAAACTCATTGGTGACAGACCGACCAACAGACAGACCGACATTGCCACATATAGAGCTGCTCGTCACAGCTAAAAACTATTTTGTTTGAAAATGCATAACCACAAGAAAATTATGAATTTGACAGGCCAACGTGTCGAGAAAGTGTCAATAATATGACATTTTAATCCACGGAGTGCTATATATATTCTGTTTTCGACACACTGACCTGATCGTAATCCTGCCCATCAATTATTACCAACCAATGAGGCACCGGCACAAATATATGTGACATCCCACCAATGCTCACTGCATACTGTAAGAAAAAAAATTGTAGAACATCTTAGTGTGGATCAACGGTAATTTGTATTCGCAGCAGAAATGTGTATCTTTAAAAAATTAATTGGTTGTGTTTGTGTTCAATGCCATTCATTTAAATTCATTCATGTTTGTTTTTATTAAACCCGTGGAAAAATACGTGTGAACGGTAAACTCTATGGAGTCAACAGCACTCATTACAATTTAAGCCCCCCACCATGTAAAAATTTGATAAACATCATTGTAAATGACACACTCACGCAAATAAATACGGGAATACTGGTACTCTAAGTGAACTCTAAGTGCATAATGGCATGCTAAAATCTAATAGAAATAAGTTTTTCTATTATTTACCGGCTGTTGGCAACATCCAAGCCCCCCCACCCCTCTGGAAAAATTAGGTCTAGCTCACAAACCTTTATTTATTTATTTATTTATTTATTTATTTATTTATTTATTTATTTATTTGTTTATTGGTGTTTAAGGTCACATACTTATACACAATAGCTAAAGCGTGACCTCCCACCAACCTTTAATACCATCGTAAACCCTACCCATTTCCCCAAAGCGAGCTATCACTTGTCGGAGAATCAACGAATTAAGGCTTGAATTTAATCACACAGGTTTTGGAACCCTCATTATAATTTGTACGGATCTGTGCTTGTGATAATATACTGATATCCTGTTCGCTTTCATTAACTGGAATCGAATAATTACATTTTCCAACAATAACCCTCACACCACCTCACCCCCAAAAAGAAAGACCACCAGCAATTTTAATTATTAATTCGCCATAATATTGTTGAATATGGCAATTGTTTAAACTTAATTTAAAGTCAAAACACAGCCTGCAAGATCAATGTAGATCTTACGTATCAAAGTCATTGCTCATTACATGCATTTTAGTTTGATTACCACTAAATCACTGTGGGGGGGGGGGGGGGGCAACTATTATTTATAAATTTAATAGTTTAGCAAAAGAGCTAGCCGTCTTTCAATGATTGTGGGTGGCTCCTAAGATTTTGACCAGAAATTTTAAGAATTAGTCACCACAACCAGTGACGTGGAAATCATCCAGTAAATAAATAATAAATAAATACCACATGTGTCTTTCGCCCCCTCCCCACATCCATTGTTGATTTTTTCTGAAGTTTATCCCAAGATTATAAACTGAGAGAGAGGTCTGAAAATTAATTGTCTCTGTTAAATGAATATAAAGTAATTCACATTGCCAAGTGATCCTGTTCGACTATTAATTTGAAGTTAACATGCCCAAAACAATAGGCTGCTAAGAGCCGGTGTACAAAAGAAGTTTTAAACAATAATAAGTAGTAGTTCGATTATGTCACTAGTTGCTAATACCCCTCTTGTGACTGTCTTCTTAAAAGATTATTGCCACAGGTTTTAATTACTGAACAAACAATTGTAATCATCTTCACGTGTTTAATAAGTTCAATAGACTTTGTGAGGTGTGACTTTTGTATCCACAGCCATGGCAATGGAGGGGTCGGGTGCTGGAAGGGGGCACCACCTCACCAGGTTCCATATTGCCCACTCCCAACACACTGTTCAACACAATGTTTTTTTTTTGTGTGTGTGTGTGTGTGGGTTTGTCTTACCAACTTGACGAGGTAACTAGACAAAAGAGTTTGCGTGTTTTGCCTTACCGAGGTACAAAAGACAAAAGAAACCCTTTACCTCGGTTGTTTTCCCAGAACTGTACCGGCAAAACGAGGTAGAAACCGTTAGTCCACACAAAAGACAAACAATGGGGTACCTCGGTATGTAGGGTAGACAAGACTGTGTGTGTGTGTGTGTGGGTTTGTCTTACCAACTTGACGAGGTAACTAGACAAAAGAATTTGCGTGTTTCGCCTTACCGAGGTACAAAAGACAACAGAAACCCTTTACCTCGGTTGTTTTCCCAGAACTGTACTGGTGTGTGTGTGTGTGTGTGTGTGTGTGTGTGTGTGTGTGTGTGTGTGTGTGTGTGTGTGGGTTTGTCTTACCAACTTGACGAGGTAACTAGACAAAAGAGTTTGCGTGTTTCGCCTTACCGAGGTACAAAAGACAAAAGAAACCCTTTACCTCGGTTGTTTTCCCAGAACTGTACGTGTGTGTATGTGTGTGTGTGTGTGTGTTTGTTTGTTTATTTATTGTTTATAATTGTTTAACATTTGCCATATGTACATGTAAATGGAAGAGTATGTGCACTCACTTGTAGATACGGCCTGAACAAATTCACAAAATACATGAATTTGGGGGACTTTTTGCCCTAAAAACATAGGGCCATGCAAGAGCGGAGGTTGGATTCTCAAATGAGCAATATTAAGCGGCAGCATGGCATAGTCATGTCCCAAGGGACCAGGTCCGAGCGTTCGGTGGGCCTTGGAGATGGAGTGCACCTCCCTGGAGTAGGGGTTCAGCGGCCATCCCACACAGAAATGTTTTTAAAAATCTAGTGTGCTGAGTGTCTCGGGTAAAATTTGCTCCCAACTCTGGACTGGAGGTAACTGTCTGAACATTACCGAAACCGAACACTGTACAAAAGTTTTGCCTCAATAGGCTTATGGATGTAACATGTGATAGATGGATGAAAGTAGTTAAAATAAGGTTTGATTTGTGTGCTGCCCCCCCCCCCCCCCCCCAACTTCCGTAGCTCTGCCACTTATCGAATGTGAATTCCAATTGTCCACATGCGGTCTCGTTTGGAGAATATTCTTTGGTGCCATTTCTTGTTCGCCTTTGACCAAAACCTCCGACCAAAACCAACATGTTGGCGTGTATATTGGAGGACATTTTGCCATGGAAGTCAACTCCCTCCCGAATTTCTTTTTTTTGTAAATATTCTTAGACATGAATTTGAGGATGGATGGATGATTTCCCTCAATAAACAGCGCACATCTTCAGGTGCATGGAAATGTCTGGTATTTAGCAAATGAAATCTACTGGGCAAGGCACTTAATCCTGATTGCCTACATGGGGGCACAGTGGCACCATTAATAAGAGGAATTATGCGCGTTGATGGTGCACCTGTCTTTAACCAATGCTAACCATGTTAGTGTGGAGTTTATATAGTATATAAATTTATGGACTAAATGCTAGGTTGTCCATTAAGGGGTGTAGCCAACATTTTTTTTGCAACTCAAGGATGAGAATATCTGGCAACCAAAAAAGGATGAAAACTTGGACAGGGGCTTGAGCAGAGGTCAAGTTGCAATTGGAGGAGATTATAGGGGGGGGGGGGGGGGGTTGACCCCCTCCGATAATCTCCTCCAACATGACATTTGGCCATCGGTGGTGGTTCTGTGGGGGAGGGGGAGGGGGGTATTCAATATTTGATATCAGCAGTGATAAAAGATTTCATGTGGAGGGAAAGTGAATCAAATTCAATGTTGGCTTGTATTATGATTGCTGTGGAGAATATGGAGATAGTTGTTTTAATTACTGCAATAAAAAACGATAAATGAATGGTTTGTGCTATGTTATAAATAATACCCTCAACAATCGCAGTTTTCTGTCTGGTATAAATAATCAACATTTCCTCACTCATCTCAACACGGACAGCCAGTGTGTTTATTACCATGGAGACTGAAATAGTTCCATTGCAGTCAATGATAGACAGAATCTATTTATAGGCTGACTGATCTTAGTTACCCTTGATTAACAGGACTCAGTTTTTTAATGCACTGTACAGTAATGCTCTCTCTATCTCCCTATGGAACTACTGCTTTCTACCCTGCTATTGCTTTATACCACTATATATGCTGTCTATTGTGGCTCTCATGGTTGCCATTACCTGTCATGGTTGCCACTATCTGTCATGTACTTGATTCGCTCACCATTTCTACTGATTTGTAGCACCATTAAAAGCTTTCTAGCTATCTCCGAACCTCTCTAGACGTTCTGCCTTTGACCAAGTCTTAGAAGGTTCAATCAGATTGTTCTGATATTAACTCTAATCAGTTTACAAAGTTCTTTGGCAGAGTGTATGTGGGGGGTGACTACACACGAGAGAATGCCTTGATCATACCGATATGTCCCTATGTGATTGTTAACAATGTAACCACAACACACACAAGACATGGAACATGCTTTGATTACCCAAATGTGCTTAACTGGTAGAGTACTGGAAGCCCATATTTGTGCTTTATTCTGAAGTGCCGGTACCACAATTTAAAGGCTTCACATTCTGTGGATGTGCTTCATATTATCTTTGAAGTGATAGTATTTCATCTGTTAGGATTTGCCTTGTTAAAATTTATGGGAAAGTGCCTACTCTCCCATAAATTGTAACAAGGCAAAGATACACAAAGAAATTTTAAGGACCAAAAATAATTTAGCACTCTACCAGCTAAGTGATGTGCCTCAAAACATGGGTACATACGGTTAGTTGGGGGTACTGTTTTAGGATACTTACCTGGAGATAGCTATTCAGTGGATGGTGATCACTATTTGGCAATTATTGCTTACCTAGAAATTCCCGTTACCTACAATATCCTTTAGGAACTACATCTACTAATGCAACAACTGATATGTACAAATACTATAATTGGCTATCACAACTGTGATCTAATTCCATCACTAGAGTGACAACACTACCAGCTGCAACTACCGGTCCTGCCATCAACAATGAAACTGTCATTATGAGTTCTACGGTATGTCTCCACTGCAGCTTAAAACTGGGAAAGATCTAACACTCGAATCAAAACTTACTTTTACCGACTGTTTGACTCATCTAGGCATTTGGGGATTAGTATGACATGGGGGTATACTATTGGGGATATTTATGGAAGGATACTGGCAGTAGATACCCATGGCTAGGACAGCTGTGTTGTATGAGGGCTCGATGCCGTGATGTTAGATGGCAATGAGAGATAGCCTATGACCTTATGTGGGTATTGTGCGATACTTGCCACATGGTGTTGTAGTTTTGATGGATATTCATCGAAGGACACTGTCCACATAAACCTACATGACTCCCAGTTTTGTCATATGGAGTATGAGTAATATAGGGTGGACCTTAACGAGGGATAACGTATAACCTCATATGGGCATTGGGAGGATAATTATGGCCTGAGGATGTAGTATTAGGGGATAATTGTCGGCCAGTAGTAGGTTGGTAGAGATTGTGACTATTTCAGCTGCAGTGTTAGAAGATATGATGGTATTTCCCCTGAAAAGCTAACGGTAGTGAGGAGACAGTGGCCGCCATAGGAGCTGTAGTAGTTAACCCTTTACCTAACCTGAAAAGCAGATGACACTTGCAAAAATAATTCTTGAATAACTAATTTTTTTCATTTTTTGTCTCAAAAACATAGGTTATGACCCCTCGTTGGAACGAGCTCGATGGGCTCGTTCCAATGAGGGGTCATAACCTATGTTTTTGAGACAAAAAATGAAAAAAATAATGAAAATTAATTGGCGATTTTTGAGAATAGCGCTGGCCAGTTTTGGCCGTTACGTTAGGTAAAGGGTTAACGCAGAAAATGTAGAGTGTAGAAAGCAGTAGTTCCACGAGGAGATAGTCGACAGTGGCAGTATCTAGAAGCCATCACAGGCCTGCAACCAGGGTTGGGCATGGGGGGGGGGGGGCATGTAGGGGGGCCACCTCCCCAACCTGGACATAATCCCTTCATTTTTCCATCCAGAATCATTTTATCCCCCCCCTCCCACCCAAGTAGCTAAAGTTCACTAATTTGGATACATGTTGCCAAGTACATGTGTGCCGGGCCAACCATGGTTCGGCCCTGCATTGAAAATTTTTTAAAATTTGGCATTAAAAGGAGCAATTTTCTGTATTCTGAAGGATCAATTCTTATTTCAACATACCCCAGAAAGTTTTATTTTTTCTGCTCAAATAACAAGATTCATTATTTGATTTTTTTTATTTCTACCCACTAACTTTTGAATTACCATCCTGAATCATTTCATGCCCCCCCCCCCCCCCCCCCCCACCTCCCCCTCATAGTGACTAAGTTCCATTAATTTGGATACACCGTGCCAAGCACATGTGCGCCGGGTCAACACTATGGTCGACCCGGCATTGGAAAATTTTTTAATTTGGCATTAAAAGTAGCAATTTCCTGTCTTCTGAAAGATCTCTGTACAAATAACAAGATTCATTATTTGATATTTTTAAATTTCTGTCCACTAACTTTTGAATGACCATCCAGAATCATTTTAACCCCCCCCCCCCCCCCCCCCCCCCCAAGCACATGTGTGCCGGGTCGACCATGGTCCAAACCGGCATGGAAAAATTTTAAATTTCTAAAATTTTAAAATTCGGCATTAAAAGGAGCAATTTCCTGTCTTCTGAAGGATCAATTCCTGCTTCAACGTACCCCAAAACGTTTTATTTTTTCTGCTCAAATAACAAGGTTCATTATTAGCAATTTTTTATTTCTGTCCACTAAATTTTGAAGGACTATTCAAAATCATTTTATCCCTCCCCCTCCTCAAAGTGACTAAATTCCACTAATTTGGATACTCTTTGCCAAGCACATGTGCCCCGGGGCGACCATGGTTCGACCCGGCGTGTAAAAAATTTAAAATTGGCATTAAAAGGAGCAATTTCCTGTCTTTGTCCCATGGAAAGCCTCTGTTTGCGAGAGCATTTCTCCTACTTTCAACTACCAATAACCACTCATCACTTGAAATTTAACCTGCTATTGAAGACAGATAATCGCTTCTGTTAATTAGTTAATGTTTCATATTGTCATAGTTGTGTATAATCTGGGTTCCGGACATTTTCCCCTAGGACATTTTCCCCTAAAAAATGGGTCACCTAGGGCATTTTCCCCTAATTTCAAATGAGAGAGTGGACATTTTCCCCTAGTTAGGAAGAAAAGAGTGGACATTTTCCCCAAACAAAAAGAAATTGAATTTCAAGATTTTATTATAAGAAAAAGAAAGAATTTGAAACACAGAGGGTTGGGAGAAACAGAGAGGGGTGGGGCACAATGATAATATATGGATGCAACTCATAATATAATTTTATGGGTTTGTACTTCCTTCATGCATGGAGGCTATACAAATCCATAAAATTATATTATGGACTTGCACCAAGGGTTTTCTCATCTAAGTCATCTTGTAAATTTATTCTTAGCTGTATTATCGTTGTTTGATTTATCATAGCTTTATTTGTGCTACTTGGGTTTAGTGCTAACTGGTTGGGCGAAACACAGGGGTGGGAGAAACAGAGAGGGGTGGGGCACAATGATAATAATAAATGGATGCAACTCGAAATATAATTTTATGGGTTTGTACATAAAAATATATTACTGACTTGCACGAAGGGTTTTCTCGTCTAAGTCGTCTTGTAAATTTATTCTTAGCTGTATTATCGTTGTTTGATTTATCATAGTTTTATTTGTGCTATTTGCTACATGTATATTATTATCTTGTGCTAGCAATTTTAAAAAGAATAAACTATTACATGAAACCTTAATTACATTTTTCAGGCTTGGCAATTTCAGGAGAGCGATTTTTTAGCTCTCCTTACTGCCCTCCTGAAAGAATTAAGGAGAGCGAAAAATTGCCCTCCTAAATATTTTGGTCTGGGATGATTGAGATTACATGTATTATGCTCACATTAAATTTTTGTTGTAAAGCAATTTAATTTCGAAGTCACATAACATCACGTAATTTCATTTTGAAAGTGGTTTAGTGTTAAAAGTTAATGGCTGCAACCATACCCAAAGACAGTTGCAATCATTTGAAGCAAAATGGGTCACAGCAATATTTTTTTTCCTGTCAGTTTCAAGTTCAACAACTGACATCACAGGTTGAGGGGTAATTATTCAAGGAATATTGACACTATAATATACTACCATTACTACTATCCTGTCACTTGAAGCACTTGCACCAGGATGTGACTGTAGATTCAAGCAGACCTGTTGTCCTAGAAAGTCATAAGCCTACCACTACCACCTTCAACCCCCCTTGGGGGGTTGAAGGTGGTAGTGGTAGGCGTATGACTTTCTTGGACAACAGGTCTGGGTACACACACAGGTCTTGTCAAGTGTGTGTTCGGTTGTTGAGTGAGACATCTAGATGTCTAAGAGATTTCGCTTTACCTTAGTAAAGTTAATAAAATCACTGATGTAGTCTGTTGGTTTCAGTTTCAAGGAGTTCGTTCAACTGGATACTTAAAATGCTGTGTAAAGCTAATTGCTCTCCTAAGCTGATTGAGGAGAGCGATTTTTTGCCCTCCTGCATTTTTCAGAATGCCAGGCCTGATTTTTATTTTTATTCTTCCAGTTTTTTTTCTATTTTATTGCATGAGAAAAAAAAAAAAATCTATGGGAACATGTCCTGGGTGAAAAATCTAGGAGTAATCAGTCTAGGGGGAAAAGTCCGGGGATGAATAATTAGGAGAAAATGTCCTAGGGTATAATGTCCTAGTGGGAAATGTCCTGGACCCGTATAATCTGTGTGTTGAATAAACACCTCAAATATAACAATAGAGATTCAGTCATGGGATTATATTCAATGTAATTACAGGTGTAAATTGACAACTCTGAGTTAATTCACTGGTAGATAAAATGGATCAAAATGGTGAAAATTGAAAAACAATGTCTGAAGTTTTTCTTGGGGAGACAAAAATGTTTCCAGGGGGGTGCCCCCCCCCCCCCCCCCCCACTCCCCCCCCCCCCCTGTGGTTGCAGGTCTGAGCCATCAGTAAAATAGGAGCCATGGGGTGTCTCATTCTAGTCCCAAATCAGTCTTCTGATCACCAGTCATCTGTGCCCTAAATATCCCATTTGTTACATGTTGAGACACACTGCGATCTACCACATAAGCATATCTAGGTCTTTGAAGCATGTGATCATGTGCAACATGTGCTGTTTGGACAGTTTGTGGGCAAAGATCACACCCGTGCTACTGTGGCCAAGAGAATATAGCAATCTGAGCTGGATCTAATAAGACTCAGTTGAGGAGAGGTCAACACTAAAGATAGTTATAACTAGATCGAAGGTAAGGTCAAGAGTATCCAGACCAGCTAGAAAGAGTAACAAAGCACTAATTCTACTAAGTTTGGAGATCTTTTTCTTTGCCAGATACACTGCAGACTGGGGGGGCACAGTGGCTCAGTAGGTAGAGGTGCAGGCTGCAAACCAAGAGGTCCTCGGTTTGAATCCCACTGCGGCAACCGCATTGTGTCCTTGGGCAAGACACTTCACCCCCATTGCACATGCGGGGGCATGGAAACATGGTGTACTAAGGCGTAGTGCATGTCGATGGTGCACTGTCTTCAACCAATGCTAACGCTGCTTGTGTGCAGTTAGTATGTTGAGGAGCTGACAGTTGCTCACCATTGCTCAGTGGTTCTTTCCAGCTTCCTCCACCTGTAAAACTGTCAAGGTCATGTTTAGCCATTGTGCAGAAATATGTGACCTTAAACACCAATAAATGAATAAATAAATAAATATATAACACTGCAGACCAATCGACATATGGACATACCCTAGTTGGTTAACCACCCTATAGCACGACATGTTACTCAAGATAGCAGTATGGAAAGGTCCTTTGGGGTAATTTATGGTAATAGTCGGGCTGTTTCCGGCAATTAGTAATACTCGCAATCGAACATACCCTCCAAACACACTCCCACTTCATCCAAGTCCTTCTACGGTCACATAAAGCTTGTGCCACCATAGAAGCCTCCATCGTACAAAATGGATGTTAGAAAAGCATTAGGCTAACGACATTTGCTGTGCATGCACATCAACACCATGTATCACCATGGTAATCACATTGCAACATAGCCACTCAAACACCTAAACACACCACATGACATCAAATGAGATCCCCTTAATTGGGGTGAAGCATGCAAGCTATTCTTCATATCTCACACACCAGCCAAATTCAGTGTTGTAAAATTAGCTTGTGAAAAAATAATTTTCAGCTCCCACAACCAGACTACAGAGTGTGTTGAAAACTTTAAAGAATGTCAATAAATGCAAACAAGAGCAATGCGATGTATGGTTTGGGCCCCCGATGATGTCTGCCATGATGGCCATATTGAATTGGTTATCCGATCCAAAATCAAAAGGAAGTTTCCTCCAGACACCAATAATGCATAACCAAAAACTGAAATTGATAGTAGTCAGTATTCATTAGTTATTGGGTGGAAACCAAATTCAAGATGGCCACCATGGAAGTCATAATGAATTGGCCACTGGTGGCCATCTTGGTTCAGGTGACTGGTCCAACATTGAAAAAGGAAGCTTCCTCTAGGCACCAACAATGCAGAATTGAAAAATAAAAATGATTCCAGTCAGCATTCATTAGTTATTGGATGGAAACCAAATTAAATATGGCTGCCATGGTGGCTGTATTGAATTGCCTAGCTGGACCAAAATCGAAAGGCAACATTGTCTAGGCATCCACAAGTAAGCCCTAAAAATATGATTTGTTCAAATAAGTGGTTCTTTAGTTATTGGACAGAAACCAAAAGTTAACAAACTGACGACAGACATACAGACATGGTGAAAACATACTGCTCCCAAAGGGTCAGGGCATAATATGTATTTTACAGGGTATTTAATCATTGTTGTTTGTGTTTTGATTTCAACACTCTTGATCTGACACTTTTTGGACCTGTCACAGCTACGGCTATGTTGGTGATCAAACGCTTATCTTCAAGAGCCAGAGTCATTTAGAGTTAGAACTTTGAATACTATAAGGTCTGTGCCCTTTTTGTACCAGTCTAATCAATTATTACCTCTATGGGAACAGCAATTTTGATTTACATGAACCCAAAGTTTTTTTTGTTTAAACGATTTATTTCACAAAGCAAAATAAGTAAACAATTACTCTCAATATTCAACAAAACAAATTATAACAATGGTTATTAAAGATCATTTTCACATTTTAAAATTAAAATCACATTAGAAAATAAATCTTCCATAAAAAAACAACATATTATGACAGTATCTAATCTATATACATATGGAATGAAACAATTTATGGTTGGGCAAGTTTGAGTTCACCATAAAAAATCATTGTCTAGTTATGCGGGCTTGAACTTGCAACCTTTCACTCAGAAATCCAGCCCAAGAGCTAACAGAAGATGCACATCATTTCAACTGGTAGAGTACTAAATTAGTTTTGGTCATCAAGAGTTGTTCACTTGGCAGTGAATTGTTACAATTCAAAAAAATGTAACAAGGCCGATCCTTAGACTAAATAAATTCACTTCAAAGATAATATGAAACACATCCAATGAGTATGGAACTTTTATGTGGTGGTATCTGTATTGAAGAATAAAGCCAAATTAGCACTCTACCAGTTAATTAACTGGTAGAGTGCTGGAAGCCCATATTTGGGCTTTACTCTAAGGTGCAGGCACTGTAACACAAAGGCTTCAAACTATGTGGATATCCTTCATATTATCTTTGAATCTAAATTATTTAGTCTGTATGGATTTTCCCTGTTAAAATTTATGGGAGAGTGCCCAAAGGCACTCTCCCATAAATTGTAACATGGCAAAGACTTGTGAACAAATTTTGATGACTAAAAATAATTCAGTACTCTACCACTTAACCGATTGAGTGGTAAACGTTACTGTTATTGCTCTACTGAAAAATCTTGAAAGCTACTTTCGAGGTGTTACACTCCATGCATTAGTTTATTGTTTGCTCAGCAGTAATCAAGAGAGAATGGAAAGAATGGGGTACAGGATGTTATCAAGAAGTTCGTCTCTGAGTGTTGGGAGGACAGAAGAGGTGTTGGGATAGGAAGGAATTTGGGAGAACAGGGGTAATCGAGGCCTTCTCGCCTGAGAACCACGACAAATCAATGGCCAGTCAAAGTGTTATTATTATTAGTTGGGAAAAAAGTGTTTAAGCAAAATTATCTTGCAACAATTTATAGGAAAGTGCAAATAGACACTCTCATAATAAATTATAGAAAAACATTTATGAATAATATCTTTCTGAACTTTGGACACTTTTACTTGTAGCATGGTATCTACAAAAAAATACTCTTGTTACAAATGCAATTTCAAAAATAATTCAGCACTCTACCAGTTATGCAATCCAGCATATTTCTTTCTATTTTCTGCTTTAGTGGCATGATACACTGTTTTGTTTCAAATACTGTTGGAAAGACCTCAAAGAGGCCCTTCAAACAATTAAGTAAAACAGTTAATTGTACTGCTACTTAATGAATAAAAAATATTCAATTAACAGGGAGTAATGATTTAACAAAAATCGTTTAATTTCTCTGCACACTAAATATTTATTCTAGCCAATCTTGTTCGACAGAGCTTATGGATCTCTAACAAGATATAATATATTAAATGCTTATTATAAAAGTACTACGGCAAAAAAGGCCTGTAAACTGGGCAATTTGGAGACCTTTAGTATAGTTTAACTTTCGATAAACCATCAAATTTTTCATTCCATTAACAGGGATTTACTCTGTAACATATATGCAATTAACAGGTCAAATTTGTACTGAAGGTACTGAAAATAGCATTGAATAAGCACTTCATACAAAACGTTACATGCCCATCCCAGATTCATGCTTCAATAAAACAATAGATAATTCATTTGAATTCTTATACAGTGGAGCCAACTTAATAGTACATCTCTTAATTGAATAACCCTGTTAATTGAATACAGGTCATCGAATAATCACCATTAAATAGCTCATTATAGAAAATATCTTTCACAACACATCTAATACAAGAATGCCGTTAAAAATCAATGTCGGCGTTGTAACATTGTGAGTGAGTTGGTTTTGGAAGGAGTATTGAACTAATGTTCTCTTATTTTTTATCAACTGTCCACCTAATACAAACCTGCAGATGACATTTGCAGAAAAATTTCCTGAATAACTAAATATTTTCATTTTTTGTCTCGAAAACACAGATTATAACCACACACTGGAATGAGCTCATTTGAAAGAGGGGTCATAAGCTGTTTTTGAGGGAAATATTGAATAAAATATAAAATTTGAACAGCGATTTTTGTGAACAGCATTAGTTGTTATGTTAGCTAAAAGTTTAAATTATACATTGTGCGATTATTATTTATTTATTTATTTGTGTTTAGGGTCACATATTTCTGCACAATGGCTAATCATGACCACGACAGTTTTACAGGTGGAGGAAACCGGAGTACCCAGAGAGAACCACCAAGCAACAGCGAGCAACTGGCAGCGCCCCAACATACTAACTCCACACAAGCAGGGTGAGCATTGGTTGAAGGCAAGTGCACCATCGACGTGCAGTACGCCTTAGTACACAACGCCACTGTGCCCCCACGTGAGCAATGGGGGTGAAGTGTCTTGCCCAAGAACACAATGCAGTTGCTGCAGGTGGGATTCGAACCGAGGACCTCTCGGCTTGCAGCCTGCACCTCTACCTACTGAGCCACCGCACCCCCGACATTGTGCAATAAAAAGAATCTCAAATTCATCACGATTTTCCATGAAATTTCTGAATCTTGTTCACTAAAATCGATCTGAGCCTTGGTAAAAGTCAGATGAGATCAATTTTAGCGAATTTGGTACAGAAATTTCTGATCTGTACAGTTTGACATTTTCATAACTGACATCCAGTTATTTTGAAACATGAAAACTGTTCCCTGTGGGAACCCCAAAAAGTGACGCAGAAATTTTTTTATTTGGTTTATTGGTAAAATAGGAACCGGTAACCAATGTTAAGGGTGGAAGTCCGCTAAAATGGGCAACATCTGTATAAACGATTGATTGGACTTGACTTTATATCCATGTTGCAGTTATGTTTAGCCATTGTGCAAAAAAAAAATATGACCTTAAAAACCAAAAACTAAATAATAAGATGAAAACTTTAATTATTTTGTTATTTATTGGTGTTTAACCCTTTACCTAACATGAAAAGCAGACGACACTCGCAAAAATATTTCTTGAATAACTAATTTTTTTCAAATTTTTGTCTCAAAAACATAGGTTAGGACCCCTCATTGGAACGAGCTCAATGAGCTCGTTCCAATGAGGGGTCTTAACCTATGTTTTTGAGACAAAAAATGAAAAAATAATGAAAATTAATTGGTGATTTTTGAGAATAGTGCTGGCTGGTTTTGGCCATTACATTGGGTAAAGAGTTAAGGTCACATACTTCTGCACAATGGCTAATCATGACCATAACATGGAGAAATAGTCAAGGTCAGTCAATCGTTTATACCCCATGTTGCCTATTTTAGAGGACTCACACTCCAAGGATTAGTGACTGGGTCCTATTTTACCAGTGAAAGAAAATCAAACTTCTCTCACATATCAGCTGACTAAAAGTTTCATTACAGGGAATGCATGTAAAGAATGTTTGGTTGGTAAGAACAAATAGGAGTGCAGGACGTATCTTCACCCCCATCTGCCAGTGCTAGTGCAGTTGAACCCTGTTAATTGAATATACACTTTGCCAATGAAAATTATTCAATTAACAAAAGTATTCAATTAACAGGGATTGTGTCAATTTCCTGTATTCTCGAGAAAAAATTAGCATTTATTCTATTATATCTTGTTTGACAGAGCTACACAACTCTGTCAAACAAGATATAATAGATTAAATGCCTGTATTGGCTATACTGAGGCCAAATAGGTCTATACACAAAGGAAAACTAGGGAGAGTCAGGGTAATCTCTCGACAGGTTACAAGATTTTTATTCAATTAACAGGATTTTGCTCTTTAACCTACATTCAATTAACATGTCAAATTTGTTCTGGAGGTATGGTAAATGATTTTGTGTTGGGAAATTATACTGATATCCAATTAACTGGGCTCCACTGTAATAATTTAATTTAATCCAACATCCTAATAGGACTAACTGGTGTCTAGAATTATATTTAAATTGCAACCACATATATTCCTATCATATACCAAGTTCTTCAAAGTTTCAGATGGTGGTCAAATTGGAACATGGCCATTCTCGTTGTGCTGCATCCACACATTGTTTGTTAGAGGTTATCAATACTTTGAACACCCAAGGTCATATCATGAAATTTCACAGGCAGAGGAAGAAGAAGAATCTGGAGAGAAGATATAAGCTCTGGTAACCTTTCGATCTGAACCACAATATGCTAGCCAAGAGTCAATGCACTCTGGCCTATTCACAGTACACAATGTACAGTGACAAAAGAAACATTAGGCCCCACAAAGTAGATCTTTTGTTTCTCAAGCCATGTTTTTGTAAAATTGCATTTGGGCAGGCGTTTTTTTTAATTTTATTTTTTATTTTTCTAATCTGCCATCAAAAGTTCATGTTCTTGGTTTGTTTCATGTTTTTTAGGCCTCATAATCTACAGAATAGCATGGGTGGTGGTGTATTTTGTCCCTTGAGTGCAAGAAGGCTTTGCTAAAGCATTGCAAAGCCTTGTTGTACTCAAGGGACAAATGAATTAATTTTATTAACTTGGGTAAAATATCAGACACAAACCATTTAATTTTTATTTTAAGTTTGCATTGGTTATAAAAAGAGAGCATGGAGAAGCCAAATAGACTATGCATGAGGTCCTAAGAAACAGATTTTTAACTTTTTTAGGCCTTAACTGTTACCTTACAGAAGCTAAAAATGTTTCATTTTTTTGCTTCCAAGCCAATCTTATAACCACTCCCTGTGATTTACTGGAACAAGCTTTTCAACTGCATAAGTATGTAAGATATGGACTGGAAGAAAAAATGAAAATAGTGGGTTTGAAAGAGAGAATATCAATAAAATAACAAAATTAGAATGGCACTTTTTGTGTTCAGTGGTGCACAAAATATTACTGATTTATTTTTACCTAAACATAAGTAGGGCAAATATTGGAGTAGCCTAAACTTGTACAACGAAAACATGTTTCATAAGCTCTCACTGAAGTAATTTCAAGAAGCCCATTCCAACAAGTGGTGATAAACTAGATTTTGGATGAAAAAATTTGAGGAAATGGAAGCATTTCTGGGTTATTTTTGTGATTACCGCAGAGAGGTTTTTCTGAGCTGTTTGGTAAAGTTTTAAAGAATTACAAAATACTGTGTTATTTTGTATCTTTAGGTATGCCAAAAACCCATTTCATTATTTTTCATTCATTCATTCATTAATTCAATAATGCCAAAAACTCATTCATTCATTCATTCATTCATTTAACCCTTTACCTAATGTAACAACCAAAACCATCCAGCACTATTCACAAAAATCGGCAATTAAGTTTCATTATTTTTTCATTTTTTGCCTCAAAAACATTGGTTATGACCCCTCTTTGGAACGTTTGCAAGTGTCATCTGCATTTCATGTTAGGGAAAGGGTTAACAATAAATGAGTTCTTCTAATGGCTACAACTGTCGGTGACATACAAAACATTAATGAGTATGTGCAGATGAATTAAAATAATTTACAGGATAATTGTGACAACCATAAAGTATAATGCTCCAACCTTTTTGCTTCAAAGGGTGGCACAAGGTTTGAATGAATTAGTCTAGAAATGTAAATCATTGGTAAGTATGAGTTGGATCCTATTCTATAAACACTTAAAGTATTATATAAAACAGTTTACAATGGTGAGTTTTGAACAACCAAACCTGCTTGCCAAGAGAGCATAATTTTCTCAACAAATGAACTTGTAATCATATATAATTTGGTAGGCACTTGAAATTTCCATTTTTTACCTCTAAAACATAGTTTATGGCTCCTATTTGGATGAATTCAAAGAGCTCGTTCCAATGAGGGATCATGAGCTATGTTTAGGCAATAATTGAAAATACAATAAAATGATGATTTTTGTAAATAGTGTTGGCCAAATATGCCAGTTTTTTGTATGGTAATGGTTTAACTGAATGATAATTAACTCTTAACCAACTGAGTAATTTTAAAATATTTTTCATCAGATCTAGTCATGGCAGCCATTACTATATTTGCTGAAAAATTAATGAACATTTGATACAAGAAATTACATTGGTTAAAAAGTCTAGGTTTTCCCAATCACCAGTAATGTCAAATGGGTGCCCCCATGTGCTGTCCCTTGACACAACTCCAAGGATTACTAGAAGAATAAAGGGGAAACAATTTTATTGTGAGAGACAGATCAAAATACTTCCTTGAAAACTTTTTAGAACAAACATTATTCTACACCATTAAAGGAGGCTGCATACCAAATATTTAATCGTTACAGCCGGTAGTTCGTAAGTTTTTCAGTGTTTTTCTCATTTCTAAAGTGTTAAATGGAGGTCCAAATAGGGAGCCACAAAGAAAGCAATATCAGCCTGATTCTTCTACTCCTAAGGAATCTTCATGCCAAATAACAAAACTTCCTCTTGTGTCAAATATTGAGGTGCAATTTTTGTTAGCTTCTGGAGTTTTCTAAAGGGACATAAAAAACCTTCTTTTTTTGCAGAAATCAAGCACATGTCACCAAATAATACTGCATTCCAAATTTGGTTCAAATTGGAGAATTACTTTTGACAACAGAAATTTGTAGCAGGGCCAAAAAATTTTCCCCTCATGGGACGATTCATAAACTGAATAAAAATGTTTGTATGCCACAGAATTTAAAAAAAAGCTACTTTTTCATGTGTGTTATTTACTCCATTCAAACTGTTATGCATAAACCTTTGTATCGGGGAAAACCTCAAAAAGCATGAAGAGATGAAATGATGGACACCAAATCAGCAAGGAGGGAAAATAATAATTTATTCCTACAGTCCAAGTGTGCCTCCCCAAAACAGAAAATAGATCCACTCATTTTGCCGAAGATAGCATCAGATTTCACAATACCTTTCAGGAAAGCATTGTTAAAAGGGTTAAACGTTTGAACCCTGAAGGCTGCTTTTCTGGCCCAGGAACATAAGTCATAATTTCACCAAATAGGATGACAACTCAGTGAATGTGTGGGACAACCAATCAATATTTTTCAGAATCCAGCCCCAGAATGATCCATCCCCAGGTAAGGAATATGGACTCTTCCAATTGGTGTCATTGAACTTACTTGGAAGACACCATTAGTGTTCAAAAGGTTAACCAAACCATTCTGCCACAGCATGTAAGCACATGCATTCAGTGCATTATATTTTGTTGGACAGTGATCTCTGCACACTGTCAAATATGATACAATGAATAAAATATCCCCTTTTGAATGCAACAAGGCACCATCTGCAATGCTAATGCATTGCAGATGGTACCTGGTTAGAGTCAAGGGACGATATTACCAATCATTTGAATATTAGAGAAATAAAATTCAGAATAATGGAATATATCACGTATTTAACTTTTTTTTTCTTGGAAAAATAGCATTCACTTAAAAAAAACATCCTCTGTGCTTCTTTTTCACATTTATTGATGATTAGTTGGCATTACAGCCTGTTTTGCAACTGTATGTTTCTAATTTGTTTAAGAAACGTTTTATGGGCATGAAAGAGTATGTGGGTGGTTATGCTTCTAAGTATAACGCTCTCAAATGCACCTACCCTGGGGGATGTCTTCATATGTATTAACACGAACATCACTCTAAAAATATATTTAATAACAGTATAAAGTATTCCATGAACATCTCATTAAAATATATATCTAATAACAGTATCTAATGATACAAAGTAAGATACAAAACTAAAAAATCAATTGGTTTTAACATCATTTCAAGTACACATTCATGCACATGGTCTGTGTCAAGTAATGTAGATGAACTAAAAACTGGTCATTCTATTCCTTTTGAGTTGAATGATAGAATGAGATGATAAATCTGTAAAGGCCTGAACTAACTTTGAATAGTTAGCATCTGCTGCGTTATTGGGAAAAGCAGCCATATTCAAGCATGGAAATAAGCAATTTGTCATTTGCAGAATGAGGTCCCAAGAGGGTGAATTTGCTGATGCTTTCCCATACATTGGCTAGAATTTCCCAAATTTATCCTAAGCGTATTACTTTCTGTTTAGGCCTGAGACCTTGATTTAGATGGAGGTTCACAGAGGGTAAATTGAGTAATGCTACTCTACTGTGCAGGGTAGCATTACTAACTAAATTCACCCTCTGGAGACCTCGTTCTGCAGATGACAGTCTGCTTATTTCCAGGCTTGGCCATATTATAATGGCATGGCAATCTTTTACCCTGACAGGACTGATGTGATAAGTTTGGCTGCCAATCTGAAAAAAAGAGAGTTTCTTTAAAAAGTTGGTGGAAAAGATAAGAGTGGAATCCTAATCCCCTTACCTAGAAAGCCAAGAAGACAAGAATGTTTTGGTATCTACAGGGACAGTTTATGGGACCCTTTCCCAATGACATGTGGGCATGATTTTTCCCAATTCTTAACCCCAAATTTCCCAATCTCAGTTCCCTCTCAAACAAAACTTTAATGCACAGCTGGTGCCCTGAACTGGGTGATCATAAGGCCCCAGAAAACCAAAGGATTTCTGTGGCCTTATTACCACCCAGTTCAGGACACCAGTTGTACATTAAATTATGTGCCCAACAAAGTCTCTTAATTCAAAGGCAAATGACAGCTTCCTCTTTAATAGTATAATAACAGTTTAACAAAGACTACGGCGGCTGTGTGAATGTGATTCCATGTGACTGTTCGTTATAAAATTTTCTTGTAGTATACATGCAGTTAGTTACGTAGGCATCGGTTTTATTGTTCTCTGCTCAATTCGAATGTAAAATTTCTTAACCCTTGTGTTTTTCCCCACAATTCAAATGTAAAATTTCTTAACCCTTGTGTTTTTTCCCCTCCAAAACAAATTCCCAATTGGAGCCCCAGTGATGCAAATTTTCCAAATGGCATGGGCCCGGACCCTTTCCCAAAGAGGACAGAAGAATTCCTAGAAGATGACACTTGCAAATTGATAAAAAAATTGAGGTTTGAAAATGAATTTAGTGAATAGCGATGACCTTACATGGCTGTAAGCACCGCTTACAAAATACCCTGAAGTCTGGTAGGGAGCCATTGAACTGGAACTGGAACTATCAGTGAAGGTAATGTTTACAACACCATGGCAAGAAATAAACCATTTACTTGATCACAGGTTGTTAATCCCCTGATGCTGAAATATCAAAATTTTAACCAACAACTATTTCCCAAAATGTAACTAGGAATAGAACAAATTCAATCCTGTTTCACAGAGCTCACAAAAAGTGGGTAAGCAAACTGCCCAAAACAGCATTAAATTCCGAAAAGAATTAGATTTGTGGCCTTAGAGCGTGCTTGTGTGGCTGGGCTCATTCATGGCCAAACAAGATGCAGAAGCAAAAAAAAAATATCCCGAAAACAAAGAAATTCTCAAATTTATTATCTATTTGTGTTTAACTGGTAGAGTGCTGAATTATTTTTGGCTATAAAAATTTGTTCTCTTTCTTTGCCTTGCTATAATTTATGGGAGATTGCCTTTGGGTACTCTCCCATAAATTTTAATGAGGCAAATACTTACAGACTAAATAATTTCACTTCAAAAGATAATATAAAGCACATCCATTAAAAATGAAGCTTTTAAGTTGTAGTACCTGTACTCAGAATAAAGTCCAAATATGGGCTTCCAGCTCTCTAAAAGGTCAAGGTCATTTTCAGCATCTTTGGCTACATCATGACGGCAACATAGATATGAAGTCAGGTTAAGCCAATCATTGATACTATGCTGCCGCACTTTAGAGACCTTTCACCCAAGGTATTACTTCCAGGTCTTTACTGTAGTAAACAAGCACTACTCCAATTCCAGGGGTTACCGCAAGGAAATTCTGGGAATGCTTATATCAATTTCCCATGAATTACTACACTTACCCTATATTACTGAATCATCAGGGATTTATTCAACAATTAAAATGAGCTTGATAGGTCAAATTTGTGCACTGTGAGGTCAGTCAAACAAGACTGAATTGTTTCATATCTATGACTGCAACAAAGATTATGAAGTAAAGTTCAACCAATCGTTGATATCGATGCTGCTCACTTAAGAAGACATCCACCCCAGGCTTTAGTTCCGGGTCTTATTTTACCAGTAAAGGAGAACTTATTTACTGCAGTAGACAAGCACTGATCCACTTCTAGGGATTACCACCAGGAAATTCTGAGAATGTCTATATCAATGAGGTACTACACTTTCTTACCCCATATTACTGAATCATCAGGGATTTATTCAACAATTAAAATGGGATTGATGGGTCAAATTTGTGCACTGTAAGGTCTGTCAAGCAAAACTGAATTGGTTCAATTTGTAATTGCATTACAGAAAAATAGCCCTGCTAGGAAACAGTGTCTGCAGAGGGCCGATTGGATTATTTAACAATTATATGCAATTAACCAATTTATTAAATTTACAAGTAAGTAGGATCCACAACATCCCATACTGCTCTCATTATTGTAAAATGAACAACAGCATTTAGACAGTTTATGTGCTGTGCACTTCGTTTTATTTACACATTAAAACTGTTAACTTGGAAAGTAATTATTTACATAACATGACTAGCAGACTACTTTTGCAAACAAATTTTCTTCTGCAACTAAAAAAATTCATTTTTTGTTTGAAAGAATAGCTCAAGACCTCTCATTGGTACCAGTTCAGCAAGCTTGTTCCAATGAAGGGGTATAAGCTATGTTTTAAGGGCCAAAATTGAATAAATAATAAATATTGAATGCTGATTTTTGTGATTATCACTGACCAGATATGGCCATTATCTTAGGTAATGTATTAAAAAATATTTGGCACTTTTAAGGAAAATTATGAATTCTTGGAAATAAATTCTGGTACTGGAAGGATTACTGAAGTATAAAATATGATAAAATTGTGTCATTACACACAAAATCTTTTAACTTGTTGAGTTCTAGAAGCCGCTATCATGGCTTGATTGAAAAGTGCTGAAAGCCACTACAGGGTTTTGTACTGTTGGCATTAGCCTGATGTTTGCAAATGCAAAACAAAAAGCGTTTACAGAAAATGGCTTCGTTACAATTTATTGGAGAGTGCCAAGAGGCACTCTCAAATACATTGTAACAAATTGGTTATTTCTCAACAAAATCTTGCTAATCCAAGGCTCCCCATGCTGGCAGCAATAGGGTCAGTGAAAAAAATACTCATGTTACAAATGTTACAAATCACCTTGGGAAAAAAATTAGCACTCTATCCATGAATGCAACCTTTCTCTGGTAAACATTCAGAGCCTTTGTCCAAAATGGAGGTAGGCAAAATCGACATACATTGTGAATTTATCTTGCAATTTGAACAGAGTGGATTATCACTGAAACACCTATGAAATGAAGATTCCAAGACAGAACATAACATGGGTGGAGTATGAGGGACTGGGATCAACGAGCCAAGTTGGGAGTTTTTCTTGTATTCCACATGCGGCAAAGACTTTCTTGCTTGATGCTGTTTTGTGTCAAAGGATTTCATTCACATCACCATGTCACAGACCTGTTTTCAACAAAATTCTACGTAACCCATTTATTGTTCACCTGGTCTGAACTTTGATAACTTATCATTCATTCCCCTGTATTTGATTCAGGTAACCCATTAGGTAGCCTAAATGTATATGTGTCGCAGCTATACTGATATATGAACTGGTGTATCATAGCCAAGTTCATTCTCCTCTCGGCAATATCCTGATGGATAGAGATGAATCCTTCGGAACAATAATAAGGCTGTGTTGCAGCAATTCAGGTACAAATTAATTGCAATTATAGCCTAAGCTTGGCATGGGCTAGCATGCTGCAAAATAGTATGACATCCATAATCACTATTTGTGGCAGAGACATGAATTATTACCATTCCTGATGTTTTATCTTGAGATGATCAATAGTTTAAAATGATGTCGAGCATCAACTAATCATCAGCATAGGTATTTGCATCTGCCTGAAGTATAGCTGCTCTTTTGGTCAATAATTGGCCAACAGAGCAGCTACATTTCAGTACTTCAGACAGATGCAAACACCTGTGCAGCTGATGACTGGCTGATGCTCAACACCATTCTTCATTTTAAGTAACCTCCACGCGACCCAAACGGTTATTCACCTCAAATCGACAGGCCTGTGTCTAACTGTAAATATTGTATTGGATAACAACACACAACAATCCTGGTATTTTGCCCAGATACTAACTCTTCAATTCTGTGGAAAGGCATGGGGAACACAAGCAAAATTCAGCCAAAGGACAGCAGGGCCCAATACTATAAAAAGTTTACACCTGTACACAAGTCCCAAGTCTTGCATGCCGGTCAGAACAGGTCTGTAAATTGTAACTTCTGATTTTTATAGTATTTGCCGATTTCAATCACTAGCCTGTGCAATGTCGGTCCCACGACTATGCTTGGTTATATTTACAATTGTTTTATAGTACTGCCTCGCACAAGCGATTGATTTCCAGTAAAATTACCGGCATCCGACACCTATATTCATTTAGAGTATCCAATTTACATGTTCACTGTGGTAGAGTATTAACTCCTGTTAATTGAATAAAAAATCTTGTAACCTGTAGATAAATTACTCTGACTCTCCTCAGTTCTCCTTTGTTTATAGACCTATTTGCCCTCAGTACATCCAATACAGGCATTTAATCTATTATATCTTGTCTGACAGAGCTCATGGAACTCTGTCAAACAAGATATAATAGAATAAATGCTAAGTTTATCTCTAGAATGCAGGAAAGTGACACAATCCCTGTTAACCTCCTACACACTGATGTCGAAATATTTAAAGTTCAGGCTGCAAATTTTTTCCATAATGCAACTAGAAATTTAACCAATACATTCTTGTTTGACTGAGCTCATTTAGCTCGGTCAAACAAGATTGAATTGGTTAAATTTTCAGTTGCATTATGGGAAAAATGGTTACTTGAAATTTGGATATTTTGACATCAGAGTGAAGAGGGTTAATTGAATACTCATGTTAATTGAATAATTCTCACAGGGAAAGTGGCTATTCAATTAACAGGGTTCCACTGTAGTATTGGGTCGAGAAATCAATCTAGGAGTCCACTGGCTGAAACTCTGTTTGTTGTTTATGCTTATGTTCTTTAACAGAATATGCATCATTGTTCAAGTGGAAATTTCACTCCATGGGTGGTTTAATGATGATCCACTCTCCAGATATTATATACAAAAACATATCTGGAATGGCATATGAATAATCCTGGAGCTTATGACCATTCATCTGATAAGAAAGGTAAATTGGTTAAGAATTATGCTAAAACACTGAAAACACATTTAAAATGTTCAATTCTTATCAAAAATCATAACTTCTAAACCAAAATAGAACAAAGCCATCAAGTCTGTTCACAGTGGAACCTCAAAACATTTTCATTTTGGTTAAACAAATTTAAAAGAATTAAAAAGTGTGTCCAAACAAATGTAAAAAACTACAAATATCTGAAAACAATAATTTATGACAAAATATTAACCATTCATGCTCCAAAATGCAAAATTAATCAGGTGTTTAGGTAATTAAATCTACAAACTGATTTATGTGATTACCAGTTTATTTTTCTCACCCATGGTTTATCCCCTCTCAGCAGGAGCTCACATATACCATTCCAATGAGAGGTCATAGGTTATATTTTAAAAGCAAAACTAAATTTAACCCTTTACCTAACATGAAAAGCAGACGACACTTGCAAAAATAATTCTTGAATAACTATTTGTTTTTCATTTTTTGTCTCAAAAACATAGGTTATGATCCCTCATTGGAATGAGCTCCATGAGCTCGTTCCAATGAGGGGTCATAAACTATGTTTTTGAGACAAAAAATGAAAAAAATAATGAAAATTAATTGACGATTTTTTAGAATAGCGCTGGCCGGGTTTGGCCGTTACGTTTGGTAAAGGGTTAAAACAGAAAATTATTTAGCAATGGATATTGGAGAAAGTTCTATGATAATTATGTATGATAAATCGACATGGATTTAAAGTGATTCTAAGTGGGGCTGGAATCAACCCTCCACATTTTTTAAATAGTAATATATATCTTACATCTGGGAGCGCGGTGGCTCAGTAGGTAGAGGTGCAGGCTGCAAGCCGAGAGGTCCTCGGTTCGAATCCCACCTGCGGCAACCGCGTTGTGTCCTTGGGCAAGGCACTTCATCTCCATTGCCCGCGTGGGGGGCATGATGATGCCGTGTACTAAGGCGTACTGCACGTCGATGGTACGCATGTCTTCAACCAATCTAACCTTGCCTGTGCTGCAGTGCGGAGTTACGATGTTGGGGAGCTGGCAGCTGCTCGTCGTTGCTCGGTGGTTCTCTCCGGGTACTCCGGCTTCCTCCACCCGTAAAACTGTCACGGTCATGATAAGCCATTGTGCATAAATATGTGACCTTAAACATCAATAAATAAATATCTTACATCTGAACAAAATTATATTGACCCGTATCAATTATAAATAAAGTGACAAAAACTAGACTTGGGAACAGATTTTTATAGCACACTACTCCCACAATTTCCGGAACCGAATTTAGAGGTCTACAAAGCCTCAAAATTTGTTTAATTTAAAATCGTCTTGATGATTAATTTGGTCAATAATCACCACACAAAGAAGCAATACAATTGCTGTACAATTGGGCATTTGGGAAGGTGATTTCTAGAGCTTTATGTCATGCCTTCAGTGGAACAAGTGGCCATCTCTAATGCCTTAGCATTGCAGATGGCACCTTGTTGCTCACAGGGGATGATACATATTTTGAAAGATTGGAATTTTCTCAGACTCTTACAAAGTGTCTCCTGTTGAACTCTTTCTCCTCTATAGGAGACCTGATGATAGAAGAAGAGTTCAAGGAGGTTCCACTTCTGAAACCAATATAATTCCATTTTGGAATATTCCAAATTTTTATTGATTCGCTCCAACAGATAAGTCACCTTTGCACACAATACTTGAGAGGAGACAATATTTGCAGTGGTATTAAGATATAAAATCCAGAATTTGTAGAGCTGTGAGATTTGATTTAAGCCTTAAGTGCCTGGTCAAGGGTCTTGAATTCCCACCCTTCCATAGTCTTTATACTTCTAATGGCTTTGTGGTGATTTCTAGTTAAGTCTTGGCTGCCTGTTAAGGCATCCACGACTTGACAAGAAACCACTGCCATGGTAATTTGTTTATTGTCAGCAGGATCTCCTTGTGATGGCATGTTAAGGGCACTTGTTCCGATGTTGGAAAAGTCAGAAATAGGCCTTTAAGGGTTAATCCAAAATTTGAGATTTGCAGGGCACCAACCGAATTCAAGAATATTTGACACAGTGCTTGAAGAGTACTTGATATTGATGACTAGGTCAAATATGAAGTGTTTTTCAAGAGTTGTGATACCTTGAAAAACAAGATGTGAAATTTTTGCACTTTCAAGTATGCTAATCACCAGTTGCAGAAGGCTGAAACTGCTAAGGCAGCTAGTGTTGAAATATAATTTGGTGCTCAGTGTGGTCTCACACAGCAAATTCAATTTACTGCACAATATAACCAAAATCCCAGTAGCATAGACATGGGGGAGGGAAAATTGTGAGTGATGGAGTACCCTCATCAATTTTTCAATGTTTATTAAGTTCTGATTTCAGTGAACCAAAGCAATGTCACTTATCTTTTGAAGTGGTAAATTCTAAACAAAATTTTAATGGCCTTGCACCATCCCTCTCCACCACACACAAACAAATGCCGGTAAGAACTTTCTATGCCACTGAGTATATACACTCTCAGATCCATGTCTGGTAAAAATATTCCAACAGCATTCAGAAATAGTTTGTATTCATCACTGAATTCTGCACAAGAGGATTGCTGGAATGCTCATTGGTTACATATAGAAAAGTGTCACCAATGCTGCCATATTGGGAGAGCTGCTATAAAAAAAACAATGATCAACAACCAGGCCTGAAAATAAGCAGTCTGACATTTCCAGAATGAGGCCCCCAGAGGGTTAATTTGATGATCCTATCCCATACAGTGGGCCAGTTTATCCTGTGGGTACCTCTTTCTGTTTAGTTTTGAGACCCTGATTCAGGTTGAGGTTCACAGAGGGTAAATTTAGTGATGCTACCCTGCATAGCAGGGTAGCATCACTAAATTCACCTTCTAAGGACCTCATTTTGCAGATGGCAGTCTGCTTATTTTCTTGCTTGTCAACAACAACAAAAATTTTCAAGGTTTTCAATTTTCCCGACACCTTGCAATCTCTGATCACTTTCTAAAGAATATACTTTGATGTCTTCACAAAAAATGAGTGCAGAGATTGGAAACTTAACTGATAGAGTGCTGGAAGTCAATATCAGGGATCTACTTGAAAGTGATGAAAGCCACTTTAGTGGCTTCACACTGTGTACATTACCTTGTCTTTTGCACAGCCGTATATAAAGAAATGCTCATAAAAATTGTTTTGTTACAATTTATTGGAGAGTGCCTATTAGCACGCTCCAATAAATAGTCATAAAACAATTACTGATGAACTAAATCTTTTAAACAAAGGCTCCCCCTGAAGGGAGCATTGTATCTTTGAAAAAAAAAAATACTCACGTTACAAATCACCTTTGAAAATATATTTTGCACGCTACCAGTTAATGCAGTGGTATTAGTTATCATGCAAGGAAAATACCACAACGTCTGATGAAGAGTCAGGTGTAATGCTACAACATAACAGCTTTCACATCATTAAACATCACTGATTGGAACCACTTATAGCACTTACTGACTTGATGCCATGTTGGGGGGGGGGGGGGGGGAGTTGGAGTTGTGACATTTTTTACTGACATTCTATCAACCTAGTTGTATAGACATCAGTGGTGTTCATGTATTCACTCATCACTATTAGCAACACAGTTTTGCAGACCAACAGTTGATTCACTCTTGCTTATTGGCAGTATGGCTCCCAGTTTCTCTCTGCGAGGCAATAAAAATACAATTGATAGTGAAATGACCATATGCCATACACTATGAGTGTACTTGTAGTTATCTTCTGTTTCAAATTTACCATAAATCAGCAAACCAGTTCCGGCCAGTATTAAACCAGGTAATAAGAACTTCAGATAATCCCATTTTGATGGATAGCACTCTTTTCTGATGTAGCACTGTCGCATCTGAAAATATAATGGATGAACAAGAAATGTCAAAAGCATTTTTTTTTCTTTCGATATATGTGCACATCAGAGCTGCAAATTAGATTTGGGTCAGGGATGTGGCTAAGAAGTCTTAATGAGGAAAGGGGTGTGAACCTGGAGAATTCCAACTACACTCCCACCACCCCCACTACCACTACTGTTGGAAACTTTCTGAGTTACACTTTCAGAAATTCCCGATTCAGGAAAATCCAAATACAATAACCGCCAGCCCCACAACCTCAAATACAGTAGAGCCCACTTAATTGGATATCTCTTAACTGAATAACCCTGTTAATTAAACATAATTTCCCAATACAAACCATTTACTATTCCCCAGTACAAATTTGACCTGTTAATTGAATATAGGTTATTGAGTAAACTCCTGTTAACTGAATAAAAAATCTTGTAACCTTTTGAGAAATTACCCTGACACGCCCCAGTTTTCCTTTGTTTATAGACCTATCAGTATTTCCAATACAGACA
The DNA here is from genome assembly GCA_031216915.1 of Pictodentalium vernedei. NCBI lineage: Eukaryota > Metazoa > Mollusca > Scaphopoda > Dentaliida > Dentaliidae > Pictodentalium > Pictodentalium vernedei. The sequence goes on from CM062291.1 coordinate 137,672,922, forward strand.
TTTAATCTATTATATTTTTATGGAACTCTGTCAAACAAGATATAAAATAATAAATGAAAAGTTTATCTCTAGAATACAAAAAGAGACACAATCCATGTTAATTGAATACTGTTAATTGAATAATTTTCACTGGTGAAGTGGCTATTCAATTAACAGGGTTCCACTGTATTCCAAATAAAGACCTGTGGAGCCAGAAATTCCAACTCCAGTCAAAAAAAAAACACACTCATAACAATACATCCCCCAAAATGAGATGCTCCACAATAAAAGACTCTATAGAAGCACAATGAGTTCACATAACTTTAAGACTTCCATTCAGTCAACAACGGTCTTGATTAGCCATTGTGTATAAGTATGTGACCTTTAAACACCAATAAATAAATAAACAATTAATTATTCAGTCAACAAAATCCATAACCACTTCTCAAAAATAGTCATAAAGTCTTCACCTTACGCACAGAATATCAAAAATTATTATTTTAATTATTATTTTTGAAATTTTTTCAAAATATTTCAACAAAGCAATATCATGTGACCCCTCATTTGAACAAACTCATTCCAATGAGGTGGGACATGGTATGGTTTTGTTAAAATTTATTGAACAAATATATTTTTTTCAACTGCTTAATTTGTAAATTACGTAGGCGGATGTTATTTCAGCTGCTTAATTTGTAATTTACAAAGGCGGATGTCATCTGTTAAGACAATGTCATTACCAGAGACACTGAAATAGTCTGGGCTGCATGCATGCATGTGTTCATTTCTTGTGACATCATGTTACTTTTATTAATACTTCAATTATGCTAAAAGATCTTTTACTGCCAAATGTTTAGTGCAACTGATACAGTGGAGCCCACTTAATTGGATATCTCTTAATTGTATATCCCTGTTAATTGAATATAATTTTCAAACACAAAACCATTTACCATACCTTCAGTACAAATTTGCTCTGTTAATTGCAAATGGGTTGTAGAGTACACTCCTGTTAATTGTATATAAATTTTTGTAATATGTCGAAAAAATTACTGTGACACGCACCAAATTCCCCTTATTTATCAACATTTTTGGCCTCACTACATCCAATACAGGCATTTATTCTATTATATCTTGTTTTACAGAGCTCTATGAGCTCTGTCAAGCAAGATATAATAGAATAAATGCTCAGTTTACCTTCAGAACACAGGGAACTGACCAAATCCCTGTTAATTGTATACTCCTGTTAATTGAATAATTTTCACTGGCAAAATGGATATTCAGTTAAGAGGATTCTACTGTACTGCTATTTGCAATGGCTTTTCTTGGTAAATGGTAAATAGACAATAGCATACTCTTTTGTTTTTGATATGCTTTTTATTTTCAAGTGAAGTACAAAGGAAGGGTTTATTTCACAAGACAACAAAAAGCATATGAAAACTAAAGAATTTGCTACTATGTTCATTATATTACACCCCCATTGAAAACTAATAATTTATAACACAACATCTCTTGAATCTTAACTAGATAATATTTGCTTGAGTGTTTGATTAAAATTGAACATTAACAACACAGTTTTGCAGACCAATAGTTGATTCACTCTTGCTTATTGGCAGTATGGCTCCCGGTTTCTCTCTGTGAGGCAGTAAAAATACGATGGATAATGAAATGACTATATGCCATACACTATGAGTGTACTTGTCAGCTGATTCTTCAACAATGCATATTGATACTCAGTTGACTCAGAAATCAACCAATCAAATACAACAACCCAATTTATTCATTTGAAAGTCTGAAAAGTTTGAATGCAATTCACTTTGACAATTTAAATGCATATTTGGAACAGTAAACATTCAATAACTGCAAAAGAAGAAGAGTTTGCCTTTTAAATAACATCAATATGCAAGGAATTACAACTGTTTTCATTCATCTGGTTCTTTTCAGGGAGAAATCTTACAAGACTTAACCCTTTACCTAACGCAGACGATATCAAAATTTATCATTTTAAATATCATTTTTTCAAATTTAAAAAAAAATTTCAACAAAACCATATCATGTGATCCCCTCATGGGAACGAGCTCGTCGAGCTCATTTCAACAAGGGGTCACATGATATGGTTTGGTTGAAATGTTTTGAAAAATAATATTTTTTCAACTGCTGAATTTGCATATTATGTGGGCGGATGCAGCCGATTTATTGGGTAAAAGATTAAGTTAGATTGGTTTTAGTAAAGTACTCTCTATGTTCTATATGTATCAAATTTTAAATATTTTTCTGTTTACATTAACCCTTTACCAAACGTAACGGCCAAAACCGGCCAGCGCTATTCACAAAAATCATCAATTAATTTTCATTATTTTTTCATTTTTTGTCTCAAAAACATAGGTTATGACCCCTCATTGGAACGAGCTCGACGAGCTCGTTCCAATGAGGGGTCATAACCTATGTTTTTTAGACAAAAAATTAGTTATTCAAGAATTATTTTTGCAAGTGTCGTCTGCTTTTCATGTTAGGTAAAGGGTTAAAAAATATTGATGGATTCTTACTTTCCATAAAATCGCATTGAAATAGATTGATTTTTTCATACTCTCAAAGTTTTGGCTCCCAAAACATTTTGTTTGGCACCAAAAAAATTCAGTCGGCTAACAATTTGGTCCCCAAAACATTTGGGCCAACTCGAACACTGTCAATAAGACCCACTTGCATTCCAAATATGATGCACAATCATTCAAAAACGTACTGGAAGTATTTATTTATTTATTGATGTTTAACCCTTTACCCAATGCAGACGATTTCAAAATTGATTTTTTTAAATATCATTTTTTGAATTTTTTCAAAAAATTTCAACAAAACCATATCATGTGACCCCCTCTTTGGAACAAGCTCGTTCCAAAGTGGGGTCACATGATATGGTTTTGTTGAAATTTTTCGAAAAATGATATTTTTTCAGCTGCGAAATTTGCATATTACGTGGGTGGCTGCAGGTGATTCGATGGGTAAAGGATTAAGGTCATTTTCAGAATCTTTGGCTACATCATGGCAGCCCCTAACAATGCTGCCCATTTTAGAGGGGTTCCACACCAGGCATTGGTTCGGCATCCTATTCTACCAGTAAAGCAAAACTTGTTCACTGCAGTAAACAAGCACAGCTCCACTTCCCAGGGTTCCCAGGGAGATATTGGAAATAGGCCCATGACTGTGCAGCACTATTCTCATGAGAAACATGGAATCTGACCTTGGTAGCAGGTTTACATTTTGTCCAGTAACATAATTTTGAGCCACTGTTTTTCAGTCAAAATTCTTTTGCAGAATGCTTCAAAATATCCACATTATTGGATGGATCAAAGGTCCAAATCAGAAGTACTCAGACAAAAAATTATTTGAAAAGGAATTTTGTGACCATCTGATATGGATCATGCCATATAGTACATGGAAAGTGAATTGTAACTAAATCACCTGTAGAGTGGAGTTATCACCGAAAGTATCACTTTCAAATTCTGTACATGTGGACAGAGCACAAAAGCAATGTTTCAGCCAATGAACCTCCGACTGGAACTTTGCTTGTGATTGTTATTCTGTGCAACAAATTTGAAATTATTGCTTGGGTGGAATCTCCACTCTGCAGGTGATTTAGTGATAATACACTCTTCATGTACTGTATGTTATGTAGTTATCAGGGATCTGGGAGTGTGGTGGCTCAGTGAAGAGCAATGGACTTCAAGCCTCAAACTGAAAGGGTGGAGGGTTTCATTCCTGCTAGTGGTAACACTGCTGTGTCCTTCGGCAAGACAGTTAATCCAGATAGCACATGTGGGGGGCACAGGGGTGCAGTGTACTAAGGCGAATTGCACATCGATGGTGAACTTGCCTTCAACTGTTGCTAACTGTGCTGAGTCAGTTTGTTGGAGAGTCTGACTGCAGCTCAATGTTTTCTCAAAATACTCCGACTTTCTCCACACATAAAATTGTCAGACACGATGTGACTCTTGCTGCTGAAGTGTCATTAAATAGAGACTGGTTACATGAAATAATTCATGAGAGGTGAGGGACGTTGAACAAACACGAGTGCACACGAGTGTTTTACAATATAGTACCTCACCTCGAACGAATTATTTCACGTAACCAGTCCAGTCAAGCGATTACTCTGTTTATTCCTTTTCATTATTAATGATAATTATATTATTTAACCCTTTACCAAATGTAACGGCCAGCGCTATTCTCAAAAATCGCCAATTAATTTTCATTATTTTTTCATTTTTTGTCTCTAAAACATAGGTTATGACCCCTCATTGGAATGAGCTCATTCCAAGGAGGGGTCATAACCTATGTTTTTGAGACAAAAAATGAAAATAATAGCTATTCAAGATTTTTTTGCAACTGTCGTCTGCTTTTTCATATTAGGTAAAGGGTTAAAAAAAACAAAAAACAATGAAGTTCCCATTACATCCATGGTAAAGCATCTTCATTTGCGCGCACAGATACATGACACAATTGTTGATTGCATAAATCCCAGTAAACCACACTTTGAAAAGTAATAAAACTTAATAACAAACAAACAGAGATCTAGTGTAACTGAAATGCAATCAACAGGACAAATTTGTTCCAGTAGAATGATGATTGATGTGCTTTTTCACATGTCTACGCAATCAACTGGTTGAGTGCTAGAAGCCACTACCTGGACTTTCAAAACAATGAGGGTATCACAGCAAAAGCCAACATTTTCCTTCCTTATGTTTCACATTCAGTGAAATGCAAATACTATTTTGTCTATATAAATTTGTTTTATCACAAATTATTGAAGAGTGCCAAATTTTTACTGAACAAATTCAGACCCCCAAAAATAAGGTAGCACTCAACCAGTTAATAAGAGTACTCATATAAGCCTTTACCTAACACGAAATGCAGACGACACTTGCAAACAAAATTCTTGAAAAACTAATTTTTTCATTTTTTGTCTCACAAACATAGGTTATGACCCCTCATTGGGTCGAGCTCGATGGGTACATTCCAAAGAGGGGTCATAACCTATGTTTTTGAGACAAAAAATGAAAAAAATAATGAAAATTGGCGATTTTTCTGAATAGCGCTGGCTGGTTTTGGCCGTTACATTGGCTAAAGGGTTAACCAGATCAAGTGTTCCTTGCTGTATGCAGGGCCTACAAATGAGCTATATACAATGTTTTAAATTACAAGCTTTTTATCTTGTGAAACAAGTGAATTTATAAATGTGGTGAGACATTGGACCAGCAATTTTCTAATGATGGTATTGTTCAATTTTGAGTCTTAGCATATACAGAGGTATCTCTTCCAAATAATTCTGATCAAAAGTCAAAAACAGCAAGAAAGCAAACAATTTTTTAATGCACATGACATTATCAACCCTACGCCAAACATAGGATGAGAGGACAAAATATTTTTTAGTATTTTGGTAATTAAATAAAAAATTTATTTTTATGCTTCCAAATCATAGTTTATAATCCTCAGTGGTACAAGCTTTTTTGAGCTCATCCCAATGTGATATCAAAAGTTTAGTTTTGAGATAACAACTGAAAAAATCACAGAGTTTGAATGCCAACTTTTGTATAGTGACACTGGTCAGATTTAGCCATTTTTAGGTCAAGGATTACCAGCAGATTGTTTGTTTTTTTTTAAAATGGTTTTCTCCACCCAGTGGTTTTCAAGTCATATTTCCAGCCATTGTATGTGCTATTTACTCACCCATGTCAGCATCATGAAAGCACCTGCTATTGTATTAGGAACTATAAAAGATATTGTATCATGCTGGTCATCACGTACAATAGCTGCCATCATCAAAGCACCTGCCATGTGCAAAATTGTTTTAACTTTATCAGGTATGTACGCCATCGTTATAAGTGTTATCCAGAAGGAGAGAAATGAACCATAAAAATCACAGAAAGAGACCACATTGTAATCCAACATACAATATCCATACAACTGGCTGGCATCACAAGCATGGTAGAACTGAAGTAAAAACAAAATAAGTAACATATCTATTATTAATTCTACAGCAAAACTAATGGCATGGGGAGCATCTGGCGGCCAGGGAGTTACGGTGAAGGAGCAGGGGTATCAAAAAGGCAACCAACTCTGGGTATGCGCTATGACTGGGAATGTGCAACAAATCATAAATGGTAGTGTCAAACTCAGTAGTACTGACATTATATATATATATATATATCATCCCTTGAGAGGAACAAGGTTCTGAAATGCTAAGGCATTGCAGATGGCAACTTGTTCCACTCAAGGCATAATATAAAGCTCTAGAAATCACCCCGCCAATTGTATAGCAATTGTATAGCTTCTTTGTGTGGTGATTATTGACCAAATTCCATCATTATACCTGATAACCCTCCCCGCACCAACTCTTTTCAACTAGTGGATATCTGATGAAAAAAGGACACATGCTGTCCCTCTTGCCCCACCTCATGGCAAAAAGGGGTAGCTGCCCCCTGTACCTTTGAATGAAATACAGATTTTGGCTTGTGCAACAAACCAAGATGTACCTGAATGTGCTTTATCACTTCTCTTGTCAATGAGGTGCAAAAAAGAGGTTCAGAATGACAACTGAACAAGATTGACATGGAATTAAGTAATTTGTGCAAAGAAATTTACCTTTCACCTAGGGCCCTGCAAATCGGAAATTTAACTTTGAAATGCTGAACAGAGCCACAAATTTGTGAACATGTTCAACGTTTAGAAATGGACCTGATTACTGCAGTTTCTTCAAAAATAATCAACTCTCTCCCTCTCATGCCCTGGTCATTGTCAGGAAAATTGCAAGTTGTCCTTGAATGCAACAAGGCACCATATGCACTCGGGGGAAGACATTGTATAATCTGCAGAGAAACTGAAATTCACAGCCAGTTTTAAAGCCAAGCTTGAATCATGCATGCAGTGATTTCGGGGATATTCCATGTTTAGAACTTTATGCAATGCTTAATATACTGCAAAAATCCATATGTACAGACTACCATGAGAATTATGAGAACTAACGATGTGGAAAACAGATGGGGAGATGGACCATTGTGCGATTGTTGTTTATCATGTCGGTATTTGTACATCATACAGAATGAGGATGTGCCATTCACCAAAAAAACTTAGAAATATGAACGGATTAGCTTATATGGTATGTGAAATGTTTCCACTCATTTTCCTGGTTAACCCTTTACTTAATGTTGTGGTTATACTCAATTTGCACTATTCAGAAAAATCAATGTACAAATTTATTTTTATTTTCAAACTTTACCTCAAAAACATATCTTATTACCTCTCATTAGAACAAACTCATTCAATCCATCTCACTCCAATGTGGGGTAATAAACAATAGTTTTGAATCCAAAAAATAGAAATGTTTTATTTATTCAAGAACAAAAGACAAGCCTCATCTGTTATTCATGTCAGGTAATAATTAAGAGAAGTGTGGAACCAAAATTAAGTGAAATATACTCACTGTTGAGAAAAACATGTTAAAGGTGTACACCAGACCCTCGACAAAATATTTCCTCCTCACACAAACAATTATGGCAGGAATGAAGAACAGGTTACTCAAAGTGAGAAAACAGACACCGAATAATATTGATGACTTTGACTCTGCTTCAGTACCATCTGTGCAGGCATATCCACGCCAGCCTGTAAGAATTTAAAATAATTTAGTGAGCCCTTTATTTTAGCACAACTAATAAAACTTTTCTCTGTCAGCTCATATTGTTTTTAATTACTTATATTAAAACTTCTGGAAACAAACATTTTACCTCACACAAGCCTGGAAAAAAAAGAATAAATTTATAAAACGGCAACATTATGAAAACTTATGAAATCTGCCTGTTCAGACACATGACACTTGAATAGAAACAACTGCTCAGGATATCTAACTTTTCCTACTCACAAACTGTTAATTAAACCAAAGCATTATTGTCAGACCACTTGCTTATACAACTTTCGAGACAAGGAGAGCTGAAACAGTTAAGAGGTTTTCTTGATCGATTAATCATGTGGATCATGTGGATTAACCTTGGTTAACTGATTAATCACTTGTCCAAATAGAAATCTGAATAATTGCCATACCGTTGATGATTTACAGCATGAACCCTTCACCCAACATAACAAACAAAACTGACTAGACAATAGTCAAAAATCTTAATTCAAATTTATTATGTTTTCAATTTTTGTCTCAAAAACATAACTTATGAGCTCTCATTGGAATGAGCTTGTTGGTCTCATTCCAATGAGGGGTCATAAGCTATGTTTTTGAGACAAAAATTTAAAATTTTTAGTAATTCATGAATTTATTTTGCAAGTATCGTCTGCTACCCGCAATGGGAAAATGGTTGTTAAGAATGACCATTACCAGCTACTGATACAGTATGATGATCATGCAAGTAAACAAGTATGTCAGCAAGTAACTTGCATGTGTTACTCTGTCTCATATAATTGATGTGAGTCAGTGTGACAATGTTTGCCTTATTTGGAGCAAGTTTTTCCTTTGTTAACCATATAATACAGTAGTTCAAAAGTAACGGTTAATCAATCAATTACTTTTTGGATCGATCAAGATGTTGATTACTGATTAGTCAATTAATCAGTTAACCGTTTTAGCTCTAGAGACAAGTGGACTTGATTTCTGGCTTATAAGTTTTATCAGCAAGGTAATGATCAATTTTTATGAAAATTACTGTAAGATTCCAACACATCAAACCACTTTGGTATCAATAAATGGCAGACATCATATATAACTACTGAGTTTGTTTATTGGTGTTCAACATATTCAACAGCTAGAAGCACATTGCAGGCATGTCAATTTGAGGCAGACGACAGTTTGGGTCGCATGGAGGTTACCTAAAATGAAAAACAGGTGAACGAAAAACAGGTGGAACCAAATTGTCGCCATGTCACGCAAAATTTTAGCCAGGCTGAATGATCAAGGGCAATAAATTGTTATAAACCAACTGAGCGGAATGAAATTGAAACTTGATCTGTACGTTCCCACCAGGAAGCTACATTTAAATGAAAGTGTCAATGACACTTTAGCTTAACTTGACTGTGTAGAGTTTGATGAAAAGGATAGTGTTCAGTGTTTATGAAAGGATTATGAAATAAGACAAAAATTGTGATAATTTAGAATATGTTAATTTCTGTTCCCCACATGCTATGTTTTCAATAAGAATAATCTGAGGTGTAGACTGTACTAAAGAACTGAAGCCTGAGTTTTTGTGACCCTCACAGTTAACGTATGTCAACCAAAGTTGAAATCCCTTCATAAATATGACTCGTAGACTTTGCTAAAGGAATCTTGGTCACATGCCAGTCTGGCAGCCATGGTTGACCGATCAAGACCAAAATACGACAACCTCATCTAGATATCATACCGAGTTATCCTACCAATTCGTTGCAATGAAATTCCTTCATAAAAACAACTGTAGACTGTGATGATGGACTCTAGGTCATTTGACCAGGTGGTGATAATGGCTGACCGATTGTGACCAAAATAGAGTAGTCTCATCTAGACATCATACCGAGTTATCCTTCCAAGTTACAAAGAAATCGCTTCATAAATATGAACTGTAGACTGTACTAAACAAATTTAGGTCACATGCTCATGCAGCCATCACGGTTAACTGATCACAGCCAAAATAGGACATTCTCATGTGGACATTATGCCAAGTCATCCTACCATTTTACAATGAAATCCCTTCATAAAATACAACCTGTAGACGGTGCTAAAGGAATCTAGGTAACATGCCCCTGTGGCAGTCTCGGTTAACTGGACCTGACCAAAATAGGACGTTCTCATCTAGACATTATACAGAGTCACCCTATCAAGTTATAAAAAAAATCCCTTCATAAAAATCCGACCTGTAGACTGTGCTAAAGGTATTTGGGTTTCGGGCCTGTGCAGCCATCACGGTTGACCAATCACGGCCAAAAGGAGGCGTTCACATCTAGATATGACCTCGAACCTGCATATGAAATTTTGTGATAATCGAACAAGAACTATGGGGTGTAGCCTGTGCTAAAGAAAATGTGAACAAACTCACAGACATCACAGGCTCACAGACTTCCAAGCGCAATAGCTTATCTTGGCATTGTCAAGTTCAGCTAAAAATGATTTCAATATTTTTGTCAAGTTAAGCTAAAAATCATTTCAATATTTCCATCGATAGCTGAAAAAGTGTGTAAAACATACAGACAGACAGATGAACAGTTTGATCACTGAAGGGCACACACTGCAGACAGTAGGGCCCCAATGAACATTTTGAGAGAAGCAATGTTGAATCTCATTGTTTTCCATGTGAGAATCATTTGAGGAAATCGATTCTGATTCTCGCATGAATTTTAAGCCCTGTAAACAAGGAGAATTCAGTGGTTGTTATGGTAAATTCATGACATATCACCTTATTTTTTTATTCAATTTATCAGGAGTTTACTCGATAATCTATTTGCAATTAACATGTCAAATTTGTACTGAAGGTATGGAAAATGGCTTTGTGTTTGGAAAATGTATTCAGTTAATACAGTTATTCTCGAACATACAGCCGGGGCAACAAAACCACAGGAATTCCCACCTTGAATCACTTGAATAAAGTATATAGTTCGGATGCTGAGAAAGCTGAGTTGCTCAACGAATATTTCTGTTCCATTTCTTCAACTGATGACTCATCCGCCTCGCTTCCAGACCTTCCACCCCAGCCATCTAATAAATTGGAAGACATAACCTTACAATGTACTGAAGTATTCGAAGCAATGAAATTAATCAAGACATCCAAGGCGTCAGGCCCAGACCTCATCAGTCTCCATCTTTTAAGTGAATGCAAATCATCCCTCAGCGAGCCTCTTACGTTATTATTCAACATAATGCTTAACAATTCATACTTTCCAACCTCGTGGAAAAATGCTAACGTCTCTCCAATTTTAAAAAAACAACCTTCAAATCTGGTTACCAATTACCGCCCCATTTCTTTACTGAGCAGTCTTGGCAAACTTCTCGAAAAGTGTATCTTCAAATGTATGTGGGCTTTTTTGGTTGATAATAATATGCTTAATCAATTCCAGTCGGGGTTTAGACCCAGTGATTCAACTGTTTTACAGTTAACTGATATATACAACGAATTCTGTCATGCTCTTGATGAAGGTAAGGAGATCTGAGTGGTCTTCTGTGACGTTAGCAAAGCTTTTGATAAAGTTTGGCATGCAGGTTTGATTCATAAGCTACAACACATTGGTATTTCAGGCGACTTGTTGGCACTTATAAAATCATACTTAACCGGTAGATCGCAGAGGATTGTCCTAGCATCCGAGGTGTTGTCGTGGCGACCAATCTCTACTGGTGTTCCCCAAGGATCAAAATTGGGTCCTCTTTTGTTCCTTATTTATATCAACGACATAACCGATAACTTACTCAGTAGTATACGCCTTTTTGCCAACGACACTTCCTTGTACCTTATAGTTGAAAACCCCAAACTGGCGTCAAATATACTAAATAATGACCTTGAGACAATAGAACACTGGTCCAAAAAATGGTTGGTTGAGTTTAACCCCTTCAAAACTGAGAGCATGCTTGTCTCACAGAAGAACGATCCCAACGTGCATCCGCCACTTTTTCTAGGTGGTACATAGATATCAGAAGTCAACACTCACAAACATCTAGGAGTGATTTTAAATAGCACCTGTACATGGAATGACCACATCAACTATATTTGCTCCAAAGCCTGGCCCCGTTTGGATTTGCTGCGAAAACACAAATTCAAACTTGACAGTAAAATTCTGGAAAGAATATACTTTGCCTTCATAAGACCGCTCCTTGAATATGCTAATGCTGTTTGGGGAAATGGCTCAACAATCAAATTGGCCGAATTGGAAAAAATTCAGATCGCCACTGCTCGAATTGTCACTGGAGCGACGGTCAGTGCTAGCAAGACACTTTTATACTCAGAAACTAAATGGGACTCACTGCAGGAGAGACGTTGAAAACTGAAGTTAATATAAGTTTTTCAAAATGTATCATCGTATGGTGCCTCCTTATATCAGCAATAAAGTTCCTCCTCCTATCTTGAGTACGAACCCGTCTCTCCGTTCAGCCCATAACCAACGAGTACCATTTTGTCGAACAGAACACTATAAATCCTCATTTATCCCAAGCACTACAGATGAGTGGAATAAGCTGCCGTTATCTGTCCGAGAAAATGCATCATTGAGTAATTTTAAAACCTTCTTAAAGGGTGGGAACCTTCGTCCACCACCTTTTTACTGTGGAGTCAAATCTCGTGTCGCACAGATACATCACTGTAGACTTCGGTTAGGTTGCAGTAGTCTCAATTCCCATCTGCACAACAATCACTTATCATCCCATCCATTCTGTCAGTGTGGAATGCGCGAGATATCTCAACATTTTCTGTTAGAGCATCCAATATTTTCGGATATCCGTAATAATATGATTGGTCTCCTCCCGTTTGTAACAAATGTGCCATCCTTATTGTTTGGCTCAGAATCCCTAAGTAGCAACGAGAACCGCCTTATGTTCTACTCAGTTCAGGTTTTCATTATAATGAGTAAACATTTTAATTGATGGGCATCAAATTATAACATAGCATTTTCTATCCAAATAAATATTATTTAAATTAATATAGTTATTCAATTAAGAGATATTCAATTAAGTGGGCTTCACTGTATAATCTGATTGACAAACATTAACTATTATAGTGACCTACACTTACCAGCATAACAGTTACAAGTACTAAATTGATGAATTCCACTAACTCTCTGCAGACAGCCTCCGTATCTACCACACTGGCCATCCATACAAGAACTCAGGTAGATGTTAAGCCTAATTATTGGTAATTCACGGCAATGTTCCGACGTGCTGAAAAAATAAATTCAATGAAATCTTACGGACAATCTCTGTGATATAAGCCAATATCTGGGCAAAATTGAAAAGTGTTGGTACATCATCAATAAAGGTTTTGCATTCTTGTAAACAAATTAGGATTGAAGGTGTCAGTTGCACTAGAATATTCCTGAAATTAACTCCCTGCACACTGATGTCGAAATATCTAAAGTTCAGGGTGCAAATATTTCCCATAATGCAACTAGAAATTTAACCAATTCAATCTTGTTTGACAGAGCTCAATGAGCTCTGCCAAACAAGATTGAATTGGTTAAATTCCCAGTTGCATTATGGGAAAAATGGCTACTTCAAATCTGGATACTTTGACATCAGTGTGCAGGGGGTTAACTAATATATTTTTAATGTAGTAGGAATGAACGGTACATTTCTTTAATGGGTCGTGAACCAATACCCAGTCAGTAGAGCTGTAGGTTTTTAAATTTCTTGTTCAGTTTCGGTTTTTCAGGTTGAGTAAAGGTTCGGTTCGGTTTTCGGTTTGTTCATGAGGCCAAATAAAATTCAATAAAACTCATTCTATATGTCCGGAATCATAACTGAATGGCACTGAAATTGAATGAAACTCAATGAATGCCCGAAATAAGCTATAATACATGAAGAATCAGGAAGGCCAATATAATAATTACCTAAATATACAGAACTTTTATTGTGCTTGGCCATTTTTCGAGGTCTGACACCTATGCGCAACTTGAAGAAAGCTGCAAACACAACTAAGTTGAAATGTCGGAAATTCACAGAATGTAGCCATCCCAGAGTAGTGAGAGTACCCAGACACTGCCATTGGCAGTGTCTGGGTACTCTCACTACTCTGGGATGGCTACATTCTGTGAATTTCTGCAGCAAGAGAGTATCTTAATAAAAAACGAGAAACCTTAGATTACGGGATGTTGACGGTTTCGGTTTTTAAAAAAAACAAAAAACCTCGGTTCAGTTTCGGTTAACCTACAGCTCTACCAGTCAGGATATAGTACAGTGGAACCCTATTAATTGAAAAGCCACTTTACCCATGAAAATTATTCAGTTTACAAGACTATTCAACTAACATGGGTTGGGTAACTTTCCTGTACTCTAGAGGTAAACTGAGCATTTACTTTATTATATCGTGTTTGACAGAGCTCATAATATAATAGATTAAATGCCTGTATTGTCCTGAGGCCAATAGGTCTATAAACAAGGGGAATTTTGTGATTGTCGAGGTAATTTCTTGACATATGACAAGATTATCTGTTCAACTAACAGAAGTTTACTCTATAACCTATATGCAATGAACAGGTTAAATCTGTGCTAAAGATATGGTAAATGGTTTGGTGTTTGGAAGTTATATTCAATTAACAAGCTTATTCAGTAAAGAGATACCCAGTTTAGTGGGCTCCAGTCCTCTTCAAATTCAAAGACGGTTGCCTGAAGAATTGGGTTTTTTTTCGTTTTCTTTTCTTTTTTGGGGGGGAGGGGGGCTAAGTATGTCTATGGTCTATGTTCCAGCTCCAATGAATGATCACATAAACTGCAAATAAAATTTGTATCCATCCTCTGCATGGACGCATTTAGACAGGAACTGCAATGCAGCAGGGATAACTATAGAACAGCAATAGGATAATTAATCTTCTACATGTATATTGCTCATACCATTTTAATGGTGTATGAAAATACAATAAATTGATAATTGCCAGAAATTTAGTAATTCAGATTGCTGATCTCCATTTCTACCACTGAAATTTTGAATTCAAACTTCTATTAGAAGAATTTGGAATTTGAATCTCAGCCCTGTTTGTGTTTGTAAGTTATAAAGATATACATTTAAGTGGGCTCCACTATATCAGGATTAATTATTGTCAAACTAACTTAACTCAACAAATCAAATAAGTGACAATTTGTTTATTGGGGTTTAACAAGACATTCAGTGGTCAGAGTCATATATCTCCAAGATTTGTGGGAGAGTAAGCTTGAGGCCTGGCATTCTTAAAAATGCAGGAGGTCTAAAAAATCGCTCCCCTCACATGGCCTGGGGAGGGGGGGGGGGGGGGGGGAGGAATTAGTTCTCCTCAAGCTTATAAAAGCTAAAAGTGGCAAAATGAAGTTTTACTATTAATGGTGTGAGAGGGGCTGTGTGGCCATCTTAGAGTCCTCTGACATAGCCGAGCTCTGAAAATATGTGGGTTTTGAGAATAGGCTGTTATGTAATCATTATTTTGTAAGGCCAGAAGGGCTATTTTTTGACCTGCTAAGGCGAGCAGTTGATGAGAGAATAAATCACCCTTCTGAAAATCCAGGCCTGAACATCACACTGCTTGGATGAAACCACCAAGTAATGGAAAGAATCTGTAAACTTTTTACACTTTACTGAGAATTAGTCTGGATCAAACTAATTGAAGGGATGTCAACCATTAGAAGGTCATGAGTCATAACATGTTACACCAATGCTCTCTGTCTCGTGAGTAAAACATAGAAGTTTTGAGAAATGAATGCAATGCCTCTGACCAGATTTTGCCTTCTTGATCAGAATTTTGACATGCTAACAAATACATTAAATGAATAATTATGACCCCAGCACTTTTCTGAAAACCAAATTCCATGATTTACCACTATAAAGTTTTGTCAATTTCCATGATATTCCATGTTTGAAACTGTAAAACTCTGTGATTTGCTATGATAACAAAAATATGTTTATAGATCAGCACATTTAATCTCTTACCAAGACACAGTATCAATAATACTTTAATGGTTTGCTTCCAAATTACTGGTTATGATCCATCATTAGAATGAACTCGTTTCAATGAGGAGGCATAACCTATAATTCAGAACCCCAAAAATGAAAAAAATATGATTTTGTGAACAGTACTGATCAGATTAGACTGGTTCCTCAAGTGAAATGTCAGACAAATTAATTGCTAGAAAAGTTGTATTTTAATCTCCAAAGTGACAATGTTTAGAAGTCCTGAATAGGCTGTTAAGGATATTTATTTATTAGATATGATTTTCTTTCACAGAATGGCCCATTACAGGCCTGTCGATTTAAGGCAAACAGCCATTTGGGCTGCATGGAGGTTTTTCATAAAATGAAAAACACACAAACAAATGAAAGTGTCAATGACACTGTAGCTCAACTTGGCAAGACAAAGACATGTACATGTATAGTATGTGACACAGCAATGACAAACATCTAGGTAATGACCTGATAACAAAGGTACATATAAAGTATTGTAACGGTCTGTACATAAATACTGACCGTTGCCTGTAACAAATGTATAGGTAAAGTATTGTAAAGGTGGGCTACAGTCAGATGCTAAACTAGAAAAAAATCTTTGAGTCCCAGAGTGGGTCTGACTGAACCCCAAAATATTTGTTCTCATAGCACAGTGATAACAAAGGCACCCCAAAACACACTCATTCCTGTCCCAAGGTGAAAACAAAGGTACCCAAGAAGTTTCGTGAAGATCAGTTCACAAATATGAGCTGTGTAGAAGTTGTGACAAAAAACTGATTGGACCTAATTTCGGTACAAAATGGCCACTGGCAGCCATCTTGAATTTTGGACTGCACCCAGAAACACTCGTTCTCGTCTCAAGGTGATAACAAAGGAACCCAAGAAGTTTTGTGAAGATCGGTTCATAAATACAGCCTCTATCCCGAGCCGTATTGACATGTGCACTTACAGTGTATAAGTAGCACTGAATAAATCAAAGTTCATCTAATTCGCATAATTTCTGCACGAGAAAAAACCCCGCACTATATGTGATGTATTCCGTGTTACTAAACATTCATACAAAAATGTATTCAAATGAGAACTTTCATACAGAAGTTCTGTACAAAAGACTGATTGCACTAATTTTGGTACAAAATGGCTGCTGGTGGCCATCTTGAATTTCAGACCACACCCAAAAACACTCGTTCTCATCCCACGGTGATAACAAAGGTACCCAAGAAGTTTCGTAAAGATCGGTTCATAAATACGGCCTCTAGCCTGAGCCGTATAGAAGTTGTGTACAAAAAACTGATTAGACCTAATTTCGGTACAAAATGGCCACTGGCAGCCATCTTGAATTTTGGACCACACCCAGAAACACTTGTTCTTGTCCCAAGGTGATAACAAAGGTACCCAAGACGTTTCGTGAAGATCGGTTCATAAATACAGACTCTAGCCCGAGCCGTATTGACATGTGTACTTACTGTGTGTAAGTAGCACTGACAAAAATCAAAGTTCATCTAATTTGCATAATTTCTGCACGAGAAAAAACCCCGTATTATATGTGATGTATCCCATGGTACTAAACATTCACACAAAAAATTATTCAAATCAGCGCTTTCATATGGAAGTTCTGTGCAAAAATCTGATTGCACCAAATTTTGTACAAAATGGGTGCCATCGGCCATTTTGAATTTCGGACCGGACCCCAAAACACTCGTTCTCGTCCCACGGTGATAACAAAGGTACCCAAGGAGTTTCGTAAAGATCGGTTCATAAATACGGCCTCTAGCCCGAGCCGTATTGGCATTTGCACTTACACCAAAAAACATCAAAGTTAGTCTAATTTGCATAATTTACACACGAGAAAAAAACCCGTGTTATATATGATGTATCCCATGGTACTAAACATTCATACAAAACAAAAAATTATTCAAATCAGAGCTGTCATATGGAAGTTCTGTACAAAAAACAGATTTCTGCATCGTCGGTACAAAATGGCGGCTGGCAGCCATCTTGAATTTCGGACTGCACCCAAAACACTCGTTCTCGTCCCACAGTCATAACAAAGGTACGCCAAAGTTGAGCTAAAAATGGGTTGTGGTAAATTGTTGGCAGGTCACGCAAAATTTTCGCCAAAGTCGAG
Organism: Pictodentalium vernedei; assembly: GCA_031216915.1. Classification (NCBI taxonomy): domain Eukaryota; kingdom Metazoa; phylum Mollusca; class Scaphopoda; order Dentaliida; family Dentaliidae; genus Pictodentalium; species Pictodentalium vernedei. Next base: position 137,690,643 of record CM062291.1, read on the forward strand.
TGATCTAGTTTGAATGAATAGCGGAATGATTTTGAGCATCCACCAATCATCAGCTGCACAGGTATTTGCATCTGTTTGAAGTATAGCTGCTCTGTTGGCCAATTATTAACAGAGCAGCTATACTTCAGGCAGATGCAAACACCTATGCTGATGATTGGTGGATGCTCAACATCATTTTAAATTGTTGATCATCTTAAGAAATAACATAGGTACAAAATCAGGAAATGGCAATAATTCATTTCTCTGCCATAAATAGTGATCATAGATGCCATACTCTTCTGCAGCGTGCTAGCCCATGCCAAGATTAGGCTATAATTGCAACTAATTTGTATCTGAATTGCTGCAACACAGCCTCATTATTGTTTCCAAGGATTCATGAGAATATTGTCCATAGGAGTAAGAACTTGACTATGATACAACATTTCTTGTCACATAGTTATGACGTCACGCCTTTGTTAAAAGTGTGTGATATATTTCGAAGAGTTGGTTAGAGCATGTGTGATATTCAACATATATCGCCACACTTTTACCAATCAAGGAACAATAGACAGTGATTGTGTAACCTGTCAGTTCTAATACAAACACAGCCAAGAGGAAAGATTAAGGGCACCTGTGCTAAAATGTTTTGAACAGAGAAACGAGAATTTACCTGACTTTTGATTTTATTGAAAGAGTTAAAGAAAGAAATCCACACCCGGGTGTAAATGATAAATGGAACGTTTAATTTCTCGCTCAACCTTTTGAGCGCAATGACGAAACGGAAAAATGAAGTAATATCACTTGCTTTCCATCAATCTTCATGTGTCTTGCAAGTTTGGCTTAAGAAATTAACTAATTAAACGGGAATGGACACGTGTCAGACAAGGGTTCAGTGGAGTGTTTGATTGTTCGTGTTTTGATTGTTTGTGCAAACATCAATGTGACAAGTCGGTTACAGCACAAAAACTCGTGATATTGAACATACAATCGCTCGAGCTAGTTACTCGGACAAGTCCTCGTTAACTAACTCTCGCGATTGTATATTCAATATCACTCGTTTTCTATGCTGTAACCTATACATGTATCAGCATAGATGTGATATATATATATTTAGGTTACCTAATGGGTTACCTAAATCAAGTACAGGGAAACAAATGAGAGGTTTCCAAAGCTCAGACCAGGTGAATGATAAATGGGTTACGAAAAATTTTGAAAACAGCAGGCCTGTACTATCGAACTCAGCTTATATGGCTTCGAAGTCGGATGATATGATGATGATCTTGGCTGATATGAACCAAGATAGTCTTGTCCCCCTTAACCCTTTACCCAATGAATTGGCCACATCCGCCCTCATAATGTGCAAATTCAGCAGCTGAAAAAATATTATTTTTCAAATTTTTTTTAACAAAACCATATCACGTGGCCACTCTTTGGAACGAGCTCATCGAGCTCGTTCGAATGAGGGGGTCACATGACATGGTTTTATTGAAATTTTTTGAAAAATTTAAAAAATTATATTTAAAATAAATTTTGATATCGTCTGCATTGGGTAAAGACTTAATGTGTTAAAAAGTGCAACCAATTAGTTTACATTGAAATATTCACAGTAATTTGTCAGGAAAATTGGCGTTAACTCGGTACGGTGGAGTGGTTTGAAGCAGAGTATTGTACGATGAGGAATTAATGATGGCAATAAGTAATGATTAGGTGGATGACAGGAAGAGAGTAATATAGAAAATTCAGAGTCGTAAGCGGAGATTTGTTGAAGTTGGAGAAGAGAGAGTTGAGCTATCTGAACTTTGTAGCTTCCCTAGTGGGAAAGTCGAGATGATTGAATACCTGAGCTAGAAGTAGAGGAAGGGAAACTTTGAACTTTGTGAAAAGAATGAGAAACAATAACACTGGCAGAAAACTGTAACAGATCTGAAAATTGTTGTAATTGTTTGTTTTGGTTTAATAAATAAAGAGGTTACTGCTTGGTTAGTTTCATATCGGACGAGATGTCAGCCTCAGTATCTTCATATCAGCCTTCGAATTCCATCTCAAACTGATATGAAGTTACCTCTGGCTGATATCTCGGCCAATATGAACCTAACCAAGTAATAACCTCTAAGTATTATTCTAACAACCTTATCAACCTATACCTTAACCCTTAAGGGTCTAATCCGACTTTGATAACTTTTAAATGCAAAGGAACAGGTGTCCAACATGCATTGTTTGAGTAAACTCAAAACTTGTTTTCTCAGTACCTTGTCAGTTGTTTCTAGACAAGTCTGGGCTGCTTAAGATTTACTCTAGGCAAATCTTGCCTGCCTATAGGGCAGCCAAGACTTGCCTAGACACAACTGCAAAGCCAAAGAATAAAGACTGTCGAAGATAATAAAATGTATAAATATCTTCATCATTTAATAGTATAAGAACCATTTATGTAATAGAGATTACAGGGATTGATCATCATTTCAGTTCATTGTCAGTTGTTTCTAGGTAAGTCTTGGCTGCCTCTGTAGGCAGCCAAGTCTTGACCAGAAACAACTGCAAAGCCACTGGGTGAGACTTTCAAAGTATAGTGAAAATGTATAAAAATCTCCAAGCCCTTAAGGATTAAACATTCACAATTACATGTTTAAAATTCCATCGTTTTTCATGAGCCTATAGAAAATTCAAGAATACATGTATTTGCCAGGCATGGAAGAATTTTCTTTTTAATTCTGTGATAATACATGGTTTTCAAGGAATCTGGGGACTCTTAACTATGATGCATTCAACAAATTAAATGAAGCATTGTACTTACTTGTTGTGCCTGCTATAACATTTAGTCCTCATGGAAATGAACCACGTGCCATATTCTGGGTATGGAATCAGTACCTCACTATTATTCTTCTCCTGCCTTTCAGAAACCACTTTCAATAAAATACCACCAGAACAATTGAACATTGAATCTACATCTGGAATTTTATCTTTTCTTATACAGATAAAAATTTCTACTGCTTGAACCAAACTCTGGAATATAATTAATCAACTTTTAATACAATATTAAATTTGACTACTCTCAACTTACACATCAGAAAGTCAAACAATCCGAGTCACTTAACCCTTTAGCTCTCGTAAGACCCATTTTTCAGTCCAAGGCATAATTTTGACCCATTTTTTTTTTTATCATAAGAGGTCTGTACACAGGGCATTGGTAATAAAATAATAACTGCAGTCTGCAGCCAGATGGCTGTAGACTGCAGTTATTATTTTATCAGCCCTGTGTATTGATATTGGACTGACCCATCTCACTGTAAGTGTACACAAAAGCGATACCATTCCAGGAAGAAGGGTTCAAAGCGTTAATGTCTAAACAATTTGCAGATGACTATTGATAATTATTTCCGAAGTACTTGAAATTTTGCACTTTTTTCTCAAAGCAATGACTTTATGACCTTCACAGATGAGGGATAGAAAACCATGATTTAAAAAGAAAAAAAATTAACAAAAATTGCATGAAGATGCATGAGTACATACTACACAGATTTGATGAGTACAGGATTAAATTCTATTGATTCATGAATATGCTTATTAGCTACAGAATCAAAACAAACTAATGGCTATAAGATCAACACTCTACCTAACCCATAATGATGACAACTGAACATATTTTACTCAAGATAAAAATTTAATTTTTTGCTGATCACACTTCATTGGAATGAACCTGTCAACTTGAAATGAGGAAACACATTCTATGTTTTGGAAGCAAAAATTTAAAAATTGACTAAATGTAAATGACAATTTTTGCCCCAACTTCTGGCAGGGTTTCCACTAGGGTAAAATGTTGGGGCCAGCAATTTGGGGAAAATAGGGCAAGAGTTGTCGGTTCGATGGGCCAACCATTTTAAATTCTGGGGTCCCAAAACTACTATTTTGTTGCATCTGAGGGATGTTTTGAGATTTTTCACAGTGATATTTATGTAGGTTTTCACATTCCGAGAGCCAGTAATTGCCAAAGAATAAGGACCAATGAGGATAAATTCAGGTGAACAATTATTCATACAGATTACAGTACTTATGGACAATACCGGTCCATGGTGGAATTGATGATCCCATTCAACAACGATTGCATGTACGAGGGTGTCAACAACTGTTATATGTCACAACAGTTTACTCAGAAGCAATCATGTGGAAATCAAAAACCAGGCAGTTGTAATGGCAGTCACTGATTAACTTGAAGTTTGCCGACACTCTCATACAATGTTGTACAACTCTCATGTGGTCTTCATGAACTTGGAGAGTGTCAATGATTGATCTCTGACTGACATTCATCTTAATTTTACAATGCGTTTCCTGCTCGTTTGGTATAACCTGTGATTATTACCGTTGAATGAATTCTGTTGGTAGCATGAGAGTTTTATTTCAAGTTTTCCCCGATGTCAAATTTGTTGCAATTTATATCAACTATGGAATGCACGGTTAGGGGAATTTTGGGTGAGGGGAACTGGGCTGTTTAGGAGATGCTAGGTCACCCTAGCGGAAACCCTGCTTCTGGGCAGATTTGATCAATGTCAGTTATTGGAAACTATACATGGAAACTACTGGTGCTGACACCTGGAGGAATTTAGCCAAGTATTCATAAATAAATGACAATTCATGAATGACAAGACTGCTATTAGACGAAACTGTCTAAAAAGACTATTTTTGCCTGGCACCATCATGACAAGAAGTCTCTCCAAAGGTCTTCCACTGTATCTTTATTCTCATAATAAATGAGTAATTGAACTGTCTCAATTATAGAAGTGGTGTACTAACAAGTTAACCCTTTACCCAACGAATCGTCACATCCATCCGCGTTATATGCCAATTCAGCAGTTGAAAAAATATTATTTTTAAAAAAATTTCAACAAAACCATATCATGTGACCCCTCGTTGGAACGAGCTCAACGAGCTCGTTCCAACGAGGGGTCACATGATAAGGTTTTGTTGAAATTTTTTGAAAAATTTCAAAAAATGATATTTAAAATAATAAATTTTGATATCGTCTGCATTGGGTAAAGGGTTAAAAAGAATATAACATATAATGGAGGTTAAAAATCAAATCAAAAGACAGAAACAATTGTCAAAGCAGAAAATGTGGTTTTACCGTTTAACCTGTAATAAATGCAAAATACAGTATGTTGGTGAAACCTGCATTTCGCGTCCGTATCTTAAAACACTTAAGGAAACAAGCATGATAAACCCATCAGTAAACAATATAAAGGACTGGATCACTCATCAGAGAACATTGAATTCCTAATTATTGACATACTTCCGAGTGACCCTGGCCTCGATGTAAATACATGGCATGGATCAGATGCAATAAAGAATTACACTGGATTTTTATCCTCAGCATATGGTTTGAATAGGCTTGATTTTTAGTCTTTTTTATTGAATATTGAAGAGATCTGGTCTGCAGAGAATATCCTCCAATCACTTCCAGAGTTTATTTGGTTTACCTAAAAAAATGCTGTATAAATTCTCTAAAATAGAGCAGGAGAATAGCTTGACCAGTTTCATTTGGATTTCAACTCATCATAGGTGAAAAGATCCCCCAGCCCTCTTTACGTGTATATAGATTTGGCGTGGTGATACCACTGATGTGTAATAATAATAACTCTTTGGCCAGCCGCTGATTTGTCGCGGTCCTCATAAGAGAAGGCCATCATTCCCCCTGCACCCCACCCCCTCTTCCCCTCCTCTCCTCCCAGCATTCAGATATAAACTGCTCAATAATGTCCCTCACTTCCTCTTTTTCAATTTCTTCAATAAGCATTCCTACCCTCTCCCCCGTGTCCCCCTCCATCCATCTATCCTTTGTTTCTTCACCCCACTTCTGCATTATTCTTCCAGTAAATTTTATTCTATGAGGTATATACTGTGGGCATTCCAAGAGAAAATGTTCCAGGGTCTCCACTACTCCAGAGTGGCACATTTGGCATCCCTTTTCCCCATCTCTCCCAATTTTTCCCCGAAGCTCCAGTGATCTTGATCTCAGTTTGAACAGCAGTGACCCTCCAAAGGTGCTATCTAGGTACTTCTCAAAAGCTGGCTTTTCTTTATGTGGCGGTGCCGTTTACGATGTCTGGTGATGTTGTACCTGCAACTGTTTGGGTTGTTACATGTAGTTGAGTCTGTTTCTTTTTTCTTTTTCTATTTTTTTGTATTTAATTACCTGCAGTCAGTGCCATAAACAATATGTAGGTGAAACAAAACAAAACTTCAGCATCCGCATTAACCCTTTACCCAACGTAATGGACCTAACCGAAAAATCACCAATTAATTTTCATTACATTTTTATTTTTTGTCTCACAAACATAGGTTATAACCCATCTTTGGGACAAGCTCATTCCAATGAGGGGTCATAACCTATGTTTTTGAGACAAAAAATGACAAAAATTAGTTATTCAAGAATTTTGTTTGCAAGTGTCGTCAGCTTTCTATGTTAAGTGAAGGGTTAATGAACATTTATCAGACATTAGATACAAGATGGAATCACTTGCAGCTTTCCATTTTGATCAATCTGATCACAACATCAGCAATGTAGAATTCTGTATCATTCGGATTTTACAAACAAACCTGGATGACAATAACACCACTAACAGGTGACACAAAGCAGCAACACGCTGGAATTTTCAGTTTAAAAACTATAATCCCACTCGACCTGAACAGAAAGGATTTCTGGTTAGAAGTATATATATATGGCTTACCTAATAAAATGTTCAAATCTGACCAGTATTATTCACAAAAATTGCCATTCAGTTCTTGCTATTTTTAACCCTTAAGCCCTCAGATTATTTATTTATTTATTTATTGGTGTTTAAGGTCACAAACTTATGCACAATGGCTAATCATGACTGTGGCAGCTTTATGGGTGGAGGAAGCCGGTGTAACTGGAGAGAACCACTGAGCAACGATGAGCAGCTGCCAGCTCCCCAACATAGTAACTCCGCACAGCAGCACAGCAGGGTTAGATTGGTTGAAGACATGCACACCATCGACGTGCAGTATGCCTCAATACATGGTGTCATCGTGTCCCCATGTGGACAATGGGGTTAAGTGCCTTGCCCAAGGACGCAATGCGGGAGTTCGAATCGATCGCTCAGACGGTCACCCATCTGAGGATTAGCCAGGCTCAGTGTTGCTTAACTTTGGTGATCTGATGAGAACCGGTTACCACAATGCCACCACGCCTCTTAGCCCTCAGATTAATTTTACGTTACTAACTACCATATACAAATTTATATAGCAGCAGATGACTTACCGGCCTTATACAGACAGCCAACGTTTATGTAGAACACTGTCAAGATAAATGCATCCCACCAGTAGAGTTCTCAAGAAAGAATACACATGGAGCAACATTTTCAGAGCTGTAAAAAAGGGGCAGTTTGTGGCTGTACTGGGATTTAAGGGTTAATGACTTTGCTTCCAAAATATCACTTATGACCACTCATTGGATGATCGTGATGAGCTCATTCCATTGAGTGGCTGTTAGCTATGTTTTGAAGAAAATTTGGAGAAAACAGGAGTTATTATTTTTGAAAAATTATTGATTCTGTCATCCTCAAGTCATGCTAGGTAAAGGGTTATTTGTTGATACACAGTTTTGTAACACAATACTGGCAAAAGTCCTCTGTAAAACAAACAGTCAGAAATATTGCCTACTTGAGACCAAAGTGCAAGTTGAAACATAAAATCATGATATGTGACTTGAGTTTTATCTTGGTAAGTTGGACACAAAAAGTATCTAATGTCTGTCAACAAGCAGCAAATCACATATATCACACTATGACAAAATTCACAAAATAACATGAAAACATCCTTACTTTTCATGTTATTGCATCACTGGAATCACGACCAGTGTGTAACAGACATTTTTCTATCAACAAGTATGAAATTGAGTCAGAATCACTGTAATGGTATTGTTTTCTTAAACTTGAACCAACATTAGACCTCTAAAAAAGTCTGGTTTCTTAGGAAATTATTTTTGAATTTTTCAATGAGGGAGGGATATTTGTTTTTGTTTTTTATCAACCAATAAAATTGCACTAATTTAAATTGAATTAGAAATTTAAAATGGTCTACTCTCCAGAAATCACTCAAGTCATTCAGCAGTTATTTTTCATGTCAAAGTTTCCATCATGTTTATATTGGCATTATTCATCAACATTTTAAAAAAATTTGAAAACATCTGTGTACATGTGAAATTGTAACATCTATCTGCAAGAGTCACAAAAAGTTTTGATAGGTTAAAAATAGAGGTGGGTGGTATACCGAAAATACTGAATGATAAAGGTATTGCACTAATACCGAACCGAGGGAGGACGAATATGTCGAAAACACAGTACTTTAAAATACCTGCCACAAACATACAAAATATTAAGAAACGACAGAAGTTACCAGTGTGCTGGTTCTGACCTAACATGGCCAATTTATAGCCCAATAAGTAGCCAGAATAACACTAAGACAGCCACAATTCCTTGACATAAAATTATACAAATTTGTATTTTATCCATATTTGTTTGGTTTTATCAACATTAATTTTTAAAAAAATATCTAAATTTTATTTTATTTTGATGTGTTGAGTAAGGGATTATGGGCTATTTTATTTCATTGTGTTGAGTAAGGAACTATGGGTTATAAACAAGCCAGAAAATAAGCAGACTGTCATCTGAAAAATGAGGTCCCCAGAGAGTGAATTTAGTGATGCTACCCTGCTACGCAGGGTAGCATCACTAAATTTACCCTCTGTGAACCTCAATCTGAATCAGGGTCTCAAAACTAAACAGAAAGCTTTAACCAGAGGATAAACTGGCACACTGTATGGGATGGCATCATCAAATTCTCCCGCTGGGGACCTCATTTTGCAAATGTCAGACTGCTTATTTTCAGGCCTGGTTATAAAATTTTGATGTATTAACAGCACTAACGCTATTTTCATGTTGGTACCGAATATCATACAAAATCTGGAGAATATGGTCAGAAAATACCAGTACCAATACCGAACCTAAAATTTCAATACTGCCCATCTCTAGTAAAAAATCGACAGAGTAAAAAAAAAATTAGGAAAGGAAAAATTTTAATATAGAAATTCAGGCCTGGCAATCTAGAGTATCCGAGTTCCCTCCTCAGATTGCTTGGGAGTGCAACTGCACATGAAATATTCAATCCAAAAACTTGTATGCTATTTTGGTTGTATTCAATTCAAGGTATTAATATTGTGACTGAAATATTGTATTACATTCAGCTACATAGTGGAAAAATTCACACACTCTTCTCATTATTCAAAATGTTGCATTCAATTCTTATGTGATGGTCTTCTACACTCAAAATCTATCGAAAAGCAACACAGAATGGGCCATGAATTAATGCGAATCAATGCAACATTGACAAATCGTCCCCTGAGTTCCAATGTGTTCTCTGTGCCATTAGGAAATGATAATAAGACTTTAAAGGCAGTCAAAACAGGTCTAGCATTCCAGAAAATCAAGGGGTGCAAAAAATTGCTCTCCTCAATTTTTTCTAGGCGTGCAGTAGTCATGCAGCACTCATGCACTCCTAAAGAATGCCAGCCCTGGAAATTAGCTTTGTTTAACCCTTTACCCAACGTAACGGCCCAAACCGGCCAGTGCTATTCTCAAAAATCGGCAATTAATTTTCAAAATATTTTCATTTTTTGTCTCAAAAACATAGGTTATGACCTCTCGTTGGAACGAGCTCGTCGAGCTCATTCCAACGAGCAGGGACCAGCCGTGAGGGCGACTAGGGCGATTATGTCGCCCTTCTAAGCTCAAAGTCGCCTAGAAAAATAGTCGGGGCGATTACAAGTCGCCCTCTAAAAATTGGCCAAAATGAGGAAAGGCTGAACTGAGTGAAGCAAGCTTTGCATGAAAACGATTATTTTCAAAAATCGAATGTGCTCGAGTGTGATAAATGGGCATTTTAATTCGTCAAATAAACGTCCATTTAATGAAATCACACGACAATCAATTGTCCATTGTCTCTTTTGGCGGATTTTTTTATTTCTGTTTTGTTGCGTTTCAGTCGGAGCTTCAAATGTCGAAACGAAAATTGGTGACTTACGCGACTCAACAAAATAACTCAGTTTGAAAGTAGGTTACGTAGCTTAGGATGCCGAAAATGTATACACAATGGATGTATTTTATAACACAGTATTTTTATTTCGTTTTGCTGACGACTGTTAACAGTTGGCCGTCTATTCCCACAAAAACACGAATGGAATTGAAACACATGAAAAAAGCTTTAGTGATGACAAGGAAAGCTTTGTACAGGACACAAGAGTGCATGTGGACGATCTTGAAAAAGGGTCCTCCTAAACAACAGAATGACACGAAATGACCCGGAATGACACCAGAATGCCATAAAAATGATGCGGAATGACATTTCTTTTACAAAATACTCGACCCCAGAATGTATTTTGTTTCTTTACTAACAAAGTACCTCCCAAGCAACCTTCTTACATCTGGTCCTGTTCACACTTTCAGACTTAGGAAATTATTAGCTTAGTAGACTTTGGTGAAAGGCAACCACAGGAGGGTGCTGGGGGATTGGCATGAAGAAGAGGGGAGGGGGTCATGAAGGAGAGGGTAGCAGTGGGGGATTTTCAGTCAATAATTACTTTGTGATTTTTTAACCTGGCATAGATGCCTCATAGACAACTGGACCTGGATCATTGGGACATTAATGGACGACCACAAATTGAAAATATGAAGGGGCGTCGGGGGTGGTACATGAATATTCTTAATTTTCCCCACTTGCCTATGAAGTCTCCCTACATGACTCTGCAGTCTCCCTATTTTTTCTGGAGGGAGACATGGAGTCTCCCTAAAATTTCCTCCTAGGCTGGTCCCTGCCAACGAGGGGTCACAACCTATGTTTTGAGACATAAAATGAAAAAAATTAGTCATTCAAGAATTTTTTTTGCAAGTGTCGTCTGCTTTTCATGTTAGGTAAAGGGTTAATGGTCTCCACAAAAAGGTATACATACCACCAAATCAGTTAAGAGAAGTGACTGTATCTTCAGAGTACCGCCTGTGTCTTTCTGATTGTAGATTTCAAATGATGTTACAAGAGGTAGTTTACCAGGGACTAAGACTCTGTTCATAGGCTCTGGATAAATGTGTAAAAAATTTGGAAAAAGAAAATTAGTGGTGAAAGGAGTTCCAAGTATCGTGTATCGCCCTATCCTTGGTAGATATATACAAGGAGGATAATTAGTATCTGTTGTGTTTTCTGTGACTGATGAATTTGCAACTTCAATGACAGGCTTCCTCATGACATCTGCTGGTTCGTACTTAGTATAGTCATCACACACTGAAAAATATTGATAAAATGGTAATCATAGCAATATTATTACTGCAATTTAGTGTAATCTTTTACTTTCAATATGGTAGCAATCTTCCATAAGCTGTGGTTGGTACACCCCTTTGAGACCCCACCCCACCCCACCCCAGGACTTTCAAGTGATTTCCAGGGAATTTTCAAGCATTTTCCAGGACCTTCACCTTATCTCAGATGTTTGCATGTACTGGTAAACACTTTTTTATACACCTGTATCACAAACCTCTAACACTGCACTTAACAATGAATCTTTGGCAGCTCTCACAGATAGAGAGTCACAAGAATCAGTGTTAGGTTCAAGTATTATTTCAGTGGATAAAACACAATTCAAACAATTGCAGTGCCATAGTATGGCCAATCCCCCAAGTCCAATAAGGGCAATAGCTTACAAAGAAATATTGGACACAGCTGGTTCGCTATCCCTTTCATATTATCATAAAAAAGCTATATATTAAATGTGGAAAACAAATTTGGGAACAGATTTCTTTGAAAAGTGAAAAACTTTTACACAGCTGATTCACAATCCCATTCATGATATTAACAAGTATCACCAAAAATGTTCATATTATATTTTGAAACAAGAGCAACGTCTAGCGGGGCATTATATGCCCGTTTGGTTTTTTTTTTGAGAGAAGAATCTGATTAAGTTCACAGACTGTAGAGCACAGAAAGCATAATTTGACCGATTTGTAAGTATTAAAAGGGCAATAACTCCTACGGAAATCGACAAACATGACCCAAATTTGCACTTGTGTGAGATACCATGCTCATGAAGTCGCATATTAAATTTTAAAAGAATCCGGTTAAGTTCACGGACTGTAGAGCACAGAAAGTATAATTTGACTGATTTCTAAGTATGAAAAGGGCAATAACTCCTCAGAAAACAACCAAACACGACCCAAATATAAACTTGTGCGAGATATTATGTCCATGAAGCTGCTTTTAAATTTGAAAAGAATCTGATTAAGTTGACGGTCTGTAGAGCACAGAAAGCATAATTTGCCTGATTTCTAAGTATTAAAGGGCAATAACTCCTACGGAAATCGACAAACATGACCCGAATTTGCACTTGTGCGAGATACCATGCTCATGAAGCTGCATATTAAATTTCAAAAGAATCCGATTAAGTTCACAGACTGTAGAGCACAGAAAGCATAATTTGACCGATTTCTAAGTATGAAAAGGGCAATAACTCCTAAGAAAATAACCGAACATGACCCAAATATGAACTTGTGCGAGATATTATGGCCATGAAGCTGGGTATTAAATTTGAAAAGAATCTGATTAAGTTGACGGTCTGTAGAGCATGGAAAGCATAATTTGCTCGATTTCTAAGTATTAAAGGGGGAATAACTACTAGGAAAACTGTCGAACATGACCCAAATTCGAACTTGTGCGAGATCTTATTCTGGTTGTGTGATATATCATATATTTTTTAAATCCAATTGAAATCACGCTCTGTAGAGCATGGAATACAACTGTCCACGGACAGCGCCATAACATAACATGTCCGTTTTCAAACGGGCGTATAAAAAAAAAACTTGTACAGTTTTATTTGAACTGTGGTGACAAGTAGTACTGAAATGGTTAACCAGATAACCGGTTTAAAATCAGTTACCTACCTAAGAAATTAGAAAAAACATCCACCGATTATCCAAAATGTTGATTGTGATCATCATTCCATGGTTAAACCATAGTAAATCTGCCGTTTCTCCTTTTCGTCAATGATCGGCAATTTCCAGGAGTACTGAGTAATTGCAGAAACTATTTTATAGTATTATACAAATGAGCATTGTCGAGTACTCAACAACGTTCCTTTGAATTCACACCACAGATTAGTTTCTGCGAATACTGCTTTCTAATCCCAATAGTTTTGATCCCATATTCGGTCAAATTTCGGCCACTGATAACCAGATATTATCTGGTTATAGCTCTTGGGTAGTCAGTTGTGAAAATGAGCTAATCCTTTCAGCCCTAGTGACAAGAAGTGGTAATGAGATGGCAATAAACTCAAGTCCAACAATAGCAATAACTCTTGGAGAGAAACTTATGCATGGCTGGTTTGCAATCCCATTCATATTATTCCAAAAAGCTGAATGTTAAATTTTTTCTTTGAAGATTGGTAAGAAATGGTAATGAGTTGACAATAAATTCTTTGTCCAACAAGGGCAATAACTTAAAGAAATACTTGGACAGAGCTGGCTCACAATCCATGATAGTATCACTGAAAAACTATATATTAAATTTGGGAAAACTTTTTGAACAGTTTTCTTTTGAATGTGATGACAAGAAATGGGGAAGGACAGTGAGAAAGAAGAGACACAGGAGTACATACAGAACCAATTCCTTTATCCCTCTCCCACTATGTGGTGGGGGATAATAACAAAAGCACACAAATTCCACAGCTTCAAAAAATTAAAAATGTGACCAAAATGTGCCAAGGAATTTGCTAAATTTATTTTACAACTTTCTATGACTTTTTCCAATAAAATTTGATTTTCAAGGGCATAGAATTTCAATTTAAAATAAGATAACTTTCAAAGAACTTTATAAACCTGTGTCAGAAACTTGGAGGATAATCTTTCACAGTTGCATGTTTTTTCTAGATAAGCATCATAAGAAAAGGGTAACTACTAATCTGGATCAAACACTTCCTCACCAATATACATGTACCTTTCCCGAAATACATCTCGATACTTGACAAAATATCTCCATATTCGTTCTCAGGTAGGATATTGAATGATGACAAGGATTACACATCGTTGATGCAGGGAGGGGGACAAATTTTTTCGCACAAGTAAGGCTTGTTGTCATTATAAGAAAATCATATCCATTGATATTTGTTCAAGTTATCACTCTAATGAGTTGAAAACAGGCAAACATTAACTAATTAAGGGCCATAACTCCTCCCAATATGGTTAAACCATACCAGTTTTCAATCTCATTTAAGACATTGTTAAGAAAGTCTCACAAACCATATATTGACCAAATGCATTGATATTTGTTCAAGTTATTGAGATAACAAGCTTAAAACTGGAAAAAATTAACTAATTAAGGGCCATAACACTGTCCGATATGGCCAAACCACACCGGTTTTCAAATTCATTCAAAACATTGTTAAGAAAGTTTCACATACCAAATATTGACTGAATCCATTGATATTTGTTCAAGTTATCGTGCTAACAAGCTGAAAACAGGCTAAAATTAACTAACTTAGGGCCATAATTCCACACAGTATGGACAAACCATACCAGTTTTTGAACTCATTCAAGACATTGTTAAGAAAGTCTAATATACCAAATATTTCCTTAATCCATTGATATTTGTTCAAGTTATCATGCAAACAACAGAAAACAGGCAAAAATTAACTCATTAACTCTTTACATGCTGCTGGCGGATATTCCTGCCCAGCACATGGTTTCTCTTGTTACTGAATTAAGTGTAAGTTGGGCACATTTAATCGTATTTGCGCAGTGTAAATCTAATGGATTTTTTCACCAATGATTTCTCATGTTACATTTATAATTAATTTTTCGTCAAATCTAGTCATGGCTGCTTTTAAAGCAGCCATGACTAGATTTGATGAAAAATATATAGACAATACTCAGCAGGTTAAGAGTTAAGAGACATAACTCCGCTCAGTATGGCCGAACCGTTCCAGTTTTCGAACACATGCAAGACATTGTTAAGAGAGTTTCACATAGCAAATATTGACCAAATCCATTGATATTTGTTCAAGTTATGTTAACAAGCTGAAAACAGCCAAAAATTAACTAATTTAGGGCCATAATTCCACATAGTATGGACAAACCATACCAGTTTTTGAACTCATTCAAGACATTGTTAAGAAAGTCTAATATACCAAATATTTCCTTAATCCATTGATATTTGTTCAAGTTATCATGAAAACAACTGAAAACAGGCAAAAATTAACTCATTAACTCTTTACATGCTGCTGGCGGATATTCCTGCCCAGCACATGGTTTCTCTTGTTACTGAATTAAGTGTAAGTTGGGCACATTTAATCGTATTTGCGCAGTGTAAATCTAATGGATTTTTTCACCAATGATTTCTCATATTACATTTATAATTAATTTTTCGTCAAATCTAGTCATGGCTGCTTTTAAAGCAGCCATGACTAGATTTGATGAAAAATATATAGACAATACTCAGCAGGTTAAGAGTTAAGAGACATAACTCCGCTCAGTATGCCAAACCGTTCCAGTTTTCGAACACATGCAAGACATTGTTAAGAGAGTTTCACATAGCAAATACTGACCAAATCCATTGATATTTGTTCAAGTTATGTTAACAAGCTGAAAACAGCCAAAAATTAACTAACTTAGGGCCATAATTCCACACAGTATGGACAAACCATACCAGTTTTTGAACTCATTCAAGACACTGTTAAGAAAGTCTAATATACCAAATATTTCCTTAAGCCATTGATATTTGTTCAAGTTATCATGAAAACAACTGAAAACAGGCAGAAATTAACTCATTAACTCTTTACATGCTGCTGGCGGTTATTCCTGCCCAGCACATGGTTTCTCTTGTCACTGAAATAAGTGTAAGTTGGGCACATTTAATCGTATTTGTGCAGTGTAAATCTAATGGATTTTTTCACCAATGATTTCTCATGTTACATTTAAAAGCAGCCATGACTAGATTTGATGAAAAATATCTAGAAAATACTCAGCAGGTTAAGAGTTAAGAGACATAACTCCGCAGAGTATGGCCGAACCGTTCCAGTTTTCGAACACATTCAAGACATTGTTAAGAGAGTTTCACATAGCAAATACTGACCAAATCCATTGATATTTGTTCAAGTTATGTTAACAAGCTGAAAACAGGCAAAAATTACCTTATTAAGGGCCATACCTCCTCTCAGTATGGCCAAACCATTCCAGTGTTTTAACCCATTTGGGACATTGTTAAGAATGTCTCACATGCCAAACATTGACCAAATCCATTAATTATTTGTTCAAGTTATTACTTTAACAAGAAAGGTGACACCCGTCCATGCACCAACTTCATCAAACTATACGTTGTGTTTTTCAAAAAAACTTGACCAATAAAAATGTTTTTTTCAGGGCCAGGACAAATAGGGTTGTTAAGCTCTTGTGATACATTGCAAGTTTTGCAAAACAACACTAAAACACTGAAATAACTGTTATAGTTAAATCAGTTACAATAAAAATTTGCAACTCGCTTCAACTGCAACTGCTTTAAAAGGTATGGACATGACTTTGTCATCAATAAATGATAATGTATACCTGTCATTAATTAAAATTTACTGGGCTGAACTTATTTTAGTTAAACACATTTGTCTGCCAAGCAATACATGCAAAAGAGATTGGAAAAAAGTTATATCAATATATTCAAATGTTCTCCTTACGGTTTCTAAGTCAGACAAGCTTTATTGGCAAGCCCTACACAAGGACGTGACTAAAGGTTTTCGATTGGGAGTAGTGTAGAGTAGTGAATTTCCAACTAGTGGGCGGGACCAGGAGGGGAAAATCCCCTCCCAGTCCCTCTCCCTAGTTGGAAATTCACTACCGAGAAAATTTTGGAAACTGAAGCCATGAAAGGGGGCATAAAATTGATTCTAGTAACTGAAATGCCAACACATTTATGATAGAATTATCAGGTTATTATTATTTGGTATTATTCTGGGAATTGGATATGTGCTAAACAAACGCTCAAACTGAGAACTTTAAGCAATTCACACTCTCCTAACATTAAATCAGATCTTATGCAGGAATGAACAATTTTCGATGTTTCATCATTTTCTAAAAGTGAATGATGGAATTTACTCAGGATAACGATTTTACAGGATGTGATTTTCATGAAATGCATTTCGAGGATTTTTTTATTATGATAAGTAAACATACTATAGAAATCTCATGCCTATTGACATCATGCATACATATGAAGCTTGATATTGAGTACACTGTAGTTGTAAATAGAAACAGTTGGAATATTTGCCGATTTGAAACTGAGTTGGTACTTTGATAAGTAAATGAGACATCAGCATCACCAAAGAAGCTCTAAAATCCAGATAGATGGAATTTCCAACTACTCATGACTTGCCCTCCAAATTTCCAACTATAGAAAATTTTGGCCAGGATTGAACACCCCCCCGCCTCCCCCCTCCCCCCCCCCCCCCCCCCCCCCCCCACACACACACACACAGATCAACCTGAACTAAAAAAAAATACAAACCTTCTAGAGTGAATTTTAAGGAAAAATGGACAGTTCCTTTATCTAAAGTTTTAACAGTTAAATATGACCAGGCATTGAGATCAGGAGAAACAACTCTCAATCTACAGGGTTGTGTTTCTGTAGAACAGTTCTGTTTCTGTTGAGAATCTTGATTGTTGGCCTTGCTTGATATACTGATTAAGATGGGACAGGATTCTGATGATGTTTCTATCCCATTTAAGTTGACTTTACATGATGATATGATAGCACTATAAGCATACAAGTATTCACTATGTGGAAGAAAGTACCTGAAAAAAATAAAATTGTTAATGACACTGTAGCTTAATTTGGCTGTGTGTATTGTTTGATGAAAAGGATAATGTTCAATGTTCATGAAAGGATTATGAAATAAGACAAGAATTGTGATTATTGAGAATATGTGTTAATTTCTGTTCCCTTTTTGCTATGTTTTCAATAAGAATAATTTGAGATGCAGACTGTTTTAAAGAATTGAGGCCTAGGTTAATGTGGCCCTCACAGTTAATGTATGTCAACCAAAGTTACCAAGTTACAGTAAAATCATTCCAAAACGAGTCATCTTTCCAAGTTACAATGAAATCCTTTCATAAATATAACTGGTACACTTTGCTAAAGGAATCTAGGTCATATTACGGTTCAGCAGACATGGTTGACCAATCATGATCAAAATAGGAGAGTCTCATCTGGATATCATACCAAGTTATCCTACCAAGTTACAGTGAAATCCCTTCATAAAAACAACCTGTAGACAGCGCTCAAGGAATCTAGGTCACGTGACCAGAGGCTTCAATGGCTGACTAATCATAACCAAAGTAGGACAGTCTCATCTAGACATCATACTGAGTTATCCTTCGAAGTTACATTGAAATCACTCCATAAATATAAATTGTAGACTGTGCTAACAAATCTAGGTCACGTACCTGTGTGGCCATCACGGTTGACCGATCAAAGCCAAAATTCAACGTTATCATCTAGACATTATACTGAGTCATCCTACAAATTGGCAATGAAATCCCTTCATAAAGCTGTAGACTGTGCTAAAGGAATCTAGAAAACATGCCCCGGCAGCTGTCATGGTTGATTGAACCCGATCAAAATAGGACATTCTTATCCAGACATTATACAGAGTCATCCTACCAAGTTACAATAAAATTCCTTCATAAATACGACCTGTAGACAGTGGTAAAGGTTTTCGGGTTTCGGGCCTGAGCAGCCGGCACAGTTGACAGATCACAACCAAAAGGGGACGTTCTCATCTGGACATTATACGGGGTCATCTTACCAAATTACAATGAAATTCTTTCATAAATATGACCTGTAAACTGTGCTAAAGGTTTTGGGGCTTGCATAGCCATCACGGCTGACCGATCGCAACCAAAAAGGCCTTAAGAACGTTCTCATCTAGACATGACCTCGAACCTGCAAATGAAATTTCGTGATGATCGGACAAGAACTGCAGGGTGTGGACTGTGCTAAAGAAAATGTGAACAGACTCACAGACTTCCATAAGCATGATGGCAATAGCTTATCTTGACTTTGTCAAGTTAGGCTAAAAAGAAGAAAAAAATACTTATATTTCCTGCAGCTTTGCTCTTTTGCAATAATATGGTAACATGTGATGAAACAGAATAATAGGGATTCTTCTGCCCTCTTTGGGAATTGGTCTGAGTCCCATGAAACTGGGATAATTTGCATCCTGGCGGATCCAATTGGAAATTTGTTTTGGAGGGGAAACAACATACAAACACTAAAAAATTTTACATTGGAATTGAGCAGAGAACATTAAGTCTGATACCTAAGCAACTGCATGTATACTAAAAGTAGGTTTTATAACAAGCAGCAAGCCAGAAAATAAGCAAACTGACATCTGCAAAATGAGGTCCCCAGATGGTGAATTTAGTGATGCTACCCTGCACAGCAGGGTAGTATCACTAAATTTACCCTCTGTGAACCTCAATCTGAATCAGGATCTCAAAACTAGACAGAAAGAGGTACCCAGAGGATAAACTGGCCCACTGTATGGGATAGCATCATCAAATTCACCTTCTGGGGACCTCATTCTGCAAATGTCAGACTGCTTGTTTTCAGGCCTGACAAGCAGTTATGTGCACTCAAGTTCACGAAGTCATTGCAGTCTCTATTAAACTGCTCTTATACTATTAAAGAAGAACTTGTCATTTGCCTTTGATTTCAGAGACTTCATTATGCAACCAATTTAAATTTAATGTACAATTAGTGTCTCAAACTGGGTAGTCATAAGGCCTCAGAAAACCAATGGTTTTCTGAAGCCTTATGATTACCCAGTTCATGGCACAAGTTGTGCAATAACTCCTTGCATGCTGCTGGCGGATATTCCTGCCGAGGACAAGGAATAGTTGCCAGTGAAATAAAATATAATTAAGGCACTTTTATCCAAATTCTCCTTGTATATTGGATTATATGTTTGATCAGTGATTTCTTGAGTTAAATTTATATGACTTTTTCATCATATCTAGTCATGGCTGCTTCACAGCAGCCATGACTAGATGTGATGAAAAATATTTGACAAATACTCAGCGGGTTAAGAGTTAAATTTTGTTTGAGTGGGAATTGAGATTGGGAAATTTGGGGTTGAGAATTGGGAAAAAACTATGCATAAATGTCATTGAAAAAGGGTCACATAAATGGTCTCTGTAGACACCCAAAATAGTCCCTGGAATAATGATGTAATAAAAACTAGCTGAAGAATTCAATCTTTTATACCAAAATATGTGTGCCTTTCCAAAAAGGACCATACAAGAAGAGTCTTGACCTGCCAGTAATATTTCTGGGAGAATATTCAAAACATTGATAGAAAATGGGTAGGGCATGTCAAAAATATTTGCACACAGTTTATCATCTGATACCAGAGAGAAGACACCATTTTTGCACATATGTTCAAACAAGTTCTTCCTTCAAAACCTCCAGTTGCTGAATGGTATCCAAGAATTAACTCAAAAGAGTTTGTGGCCTAAAATAATTATATAATATTATTATATATTATTCTCTTCTCCCTCTCTAGTTTTAATGAAACTTTCAGTTTTAAACCCCCACATTCTGGCAAATCTAGTGGAGTATTATTTTTAGAAAATACAATATATACAGGTTACATGGCATGTGAAAATGAAACACTTCTGCAGGTTTTAATTACCAGGCCTGGCATTCTTTAGGAGTGCAGGAGTGCTGTACGCCTATTGCAATCCTAGAAAAAATTGAGGAGGGCAATTTTTTGCATCCCCTCGATTTTCTGGAATGCCAGACCTGTTTGGGAGTGCCTTTAAAATCTATTATCATTTGTTAATCTTGCACTGATTCACAATAATTCATGACCCATTCTGTGTCGCATTTCGATACATTTTGAGTGTAGAAGACAGTCACATAAATCCGGAGGTCCATTGGTTGAAACTTGGCTTGTGCTTCTTGTGTTTCTGTACGAAATTTGAGAGTAGTACCTTGGGTGATACCTCCACTTCATGAGTGATTGGGTGATTAGGTACATGTACTGTACTCCACATATTGTAACCAAAATAGCATACAAGTATATGTACTGAAAATTCCAGATGCAAGTGCACTCTTAAGCAATCTGAGGAGGGCAATTGTTTTGCACTCCTTGATTTTCTGGACTGCCAGGTCTGGGTTACTGAATAAAGACATATTATTAAAATTCACCCGTGGGCACCAAGAGTTCAAAAACAAACACTGAATAACTTGAAATGCAATCACACCTGCCAATAAGAGGCTATAGAGTCAAAGCAAGAATATTAAGGACGTTATGGGCACAAATGGAGCTGTTTTACTTCTTGTTAAAGGTAAAGTCGCTGGAAACATAACTCAAAGTGACATATTTTTATACTTTTGTGAAGTTCATTTACCTAAAGGTATTGATCTCACTGGAAAGTGATACATGGTGAGTTTCTTTGAATGAAATATCGCTGGATTTCATATGGAGTTTCGCCATAACAGTTGCTGATATACCATACATACACTTACTATCAATTCCCTGAAACGAAATTATCAACTGATGAGAAAAGTCAGATAAAGTCAGACTTGCTTTATGATACACAGCAGTAAAGCTACTGAAGGACACACTGAAAGTAACTTTGTGTGACAATGATTACCAAATATATGGCACCTGCCACTTAAATGCATACCAGAGCTTCCCTGGATATCACAGTTTCGACTCTCCCATTTCATCATCGGCATAAAAAGTGCTATCTCCTTTCATTATAGTGTGTACAGCCCTGCCTTTCATTTATTCATTCATTCATTCATTCATTCATTCATTCATTCATTCATTCATTCATTCATTCATTCATTCATTTCTTCATTCATTCATTTGTTATTCACTCATTCACTTGTTCATAATGCAGTCATTAATTCATTCTTTTAAATTCTGATGGCATTTCAAAAGCTTTCATCATATTGGGTCAAACAGTTTTACTGGTATAGAAATCCTGAGTACCCAGATCGAATTGCTTAACCCTTTACCCAACGAATCGGTCGCATCCGCCCGTGTAATATGCAAATTCAGCAGTTGAAAAAATATGATTTTTCAAAAAATTTCAACAAAACAATATCATGTGACCAATCGTTGGAACGAGCTCGACGAGCTCGTTCCAACGAGGGGTCACATGATATGGTTTTGTTGAAATTTTTTGAAAAATTTAAAATAATAAATTTTGATATCGTCTGCGCTGGGTAAAGGGTTAACAGTAGCAAGTTAGTGTCTGCTTTTTCATCTTACAGACAAATCACAGCCAAAGCTCGATTCCCATAGGTTGAATGCTTGTGTACCACTGTAATTTAATAGCACAAACCACGCTATGCCACTGTGGGCCAAAGCAAAATAGAGGATTTATTGGTGTCTTAATGATGTACACGATGCAAGTGACTGAATAAATCTGAACTCACAAACTCTCAATCAGAAGTGTGGTGTTCCAGGTGCTAACTAATTAACCCTTTACCCAACACGGACGATATCAAAATTTATTATTTTAAATATTATTTTTTTAAATTTTTCAAAAAATTTCAACAAAACCATATCATGTGACCCCTCGCTGGAACAAGCTCGACGAGCTTGTTCCAACGAAGGGTCACATGATACGGTTTTGTTGAAATATTTTGAAAAATAATATTTTTTCAACTGCTGAATTTGCATATTACTCGGGCGGATGCGGCCGATTCATTGGGTAAAGGGTTAACTACTATGTTGAGCCCTGCAAATCTCAAATTTTGGGTTGAATCGAATTCATGTTTCTGGTATATATAAAATCATAAATCTCCCAAGTTTTTCAACAAATATATAGTGCCTGCCACTTAAATGCATCCCTGAGCTTCCCTGGATATCACAGGTGGTGCTGAGTACTGAGGTGTACTGCATGCCAATGGTGGACTTTTCTTCAACCACTGCTAATTCTGTGACGGTAGGTGAGAGAGTCTGACAGTTGTTTGACACTGCTCTGTGGTTCTAGCTTCCTCCACCCATAAAACTGTCAGACACCATATGACTCTGGCTGCTGAAAGTGCCATTAAACCTCAGTAAGCAGATAAACAGCAAACTGTATCTCTTGAAAAAAATGAACTGATTTGCCAAAGCTTATAATTCAATAAGAATTTTAGAATCAGATTCTCAAGGAATAGAAAATTAGAAATTGATCTTCAAGGCAAAACAATAGCATTTTAGAACTTGCACAAAATAAAATGAAATTTAACCCTTTACCCAATGCACATGATATCAAAATTTATTATTTTAATTTCTGTTTTTTCAAATTAAAAAAAACAATCAACAAAACTATATCATGTGACCCCCTCATTGGAAGGGTTCTATGAGCTCGTTTCAATGAGGGGTCACATGATATGGTTCTGTTGAAATTTTTTGAAAAATATAATTTTTTCAACTGCTTAATTTTTTATTTACGCGGGCGGTTGTGGCTGATTCGTTAGGCAAAGGGTTAAGGCCTTTTTAGTTGTACCTGAATATGAAATCTGACGTTTTTTTCCATAGTGAAACAATGAATTGACTTAGGAATATTTATTTTGACTCACTTTCAATGACATCCTGTCATTATGACTTGAATAGAAGGCAGACAGATACCATTTCCCAGGTAATGGATTATCAATGATGACAGCTTGTTCTATTTTCTCAGTGCGAACTATTTTGTGTTGAAGTTCTGTTCTCTGCACATAAAACTTTAGTGGGTAGGACTCATTGAAGGGTGTAATGAAAGGAAAGCTGCCATGTTGAAAGAACCTGTCAAACAAAAAATATACATGTTACCGTATTTACTCTATGTATTGGGACACTCTATGATTTGGGACACATTTTTTCCAGAAAACTATATTTTTTTTATGCTCCAAAGTTAGGGACATTCAGGAGATTTGTTTCCAGTTGGCCTGGCGTTAGTAGCAGACGACACTCATAGAAAAAATCTTGGGTAACTAAAAATTTTCATTTTTTGCTTCCAAAACATAGCTTATGATCCCTCATTGGAACGAGCGCAATACGCTCGTTCCAATGAGGGATCATAAGCTATGTTTTGGAAGCAAAAAATGAAAATATAACAAAAAAATTGGACGGCGATTTTGTATATAGTGATGGAAAACGAATCACACACAACTTTATTCAGCATCAAATCAAGACCAGGCTCTGTTCTTTCCCCATTTTCTAAGAATTGGGACACCTGTGAAAATAATTATTTTCAGCTGTCCCAATACATAGAGTAAATATGGTATATATGATAAGACAAACTAAGATATGACATCAACATGGCTTGCATTGGTAATTTCATTGAAAAAAGAGATTAATGTAGTCAGCATAGGAGAAAGCAAATGTGTAGTAAATAATTAAACCCAAACTGGAGGTAGCAATCCACATTATTTATTTATTGGTGCTTAAGTTCACATATTTCTGCACAATGGTTAATCATGACCACAATATGGAGATAAAGCCAAGTTTAGTCAATGATTTCTACCCTTGTTGCCCATTTTAGAAGACTTCCACCCCAGGCATTGGTGACTGGGTTCTACTTAACAAGAAAAACAGAGCTTGTTTACCACAGTAAAAAAGCAGTATGCAAAATTTGATTAGAACACTCATTTCGTTCGTGTGGTGGTTACACAAATTTAAATCTACACGAACGGATGACTGGTTAGCCAAAAGTTGCATCTTGAATGATAATGACTCAGTAACTTAACTGAAAGAGTGCTAAATTTTCTCTCAGCCTCAAGATTTGTTCACACATTTTTGTCTTGTTGCAATTTATGGGAGAGTGCCTATAGCATAAATTATAACAATGCAAATCGATGGAGATGAAGTAATTTTACTTCCAAGATAATAAGAAGGAAATCCACAAAATTTTAGGTTTTGATAGACTTTTAGACTTGCCTTGAGAGGCTATATATATTTCAATTCAATGCAATATATGAATACATGTTAATGATAAAATAGCAGTTTTTACACATTTGACCGTTTGGTTAGATATCTCCAAACCATGTGAACGGTCAGTTGGTTAGAGTCATTTTTTAAATTTTGCATACTGAACAAGCACTGCTTCACTTCCCGAGGTTCCCACAGAGAAGCAATCCACATTTTCTTTTTGGTTTGAGTAACTCTGCAGGTAGATGTATTCTGCAAATCTGCTTCAAACCACAAAGCATTTATAAAATATAATAGCGTACTGACAGAGAAGACACTTTCTCCCCAACTTCCTATGCAAGATATACGTGTATCATGTGAGAAGGCGATGTGAGATAGATATCTATCTCACATGACCCATGTGACTGGCTTATTACATATTTAATGAGTCACATTTTGGAAATATTAGCAGACAAACTTTTGTCGAAGAAAATAGAAATAAAAACAGACTGCAAAAACCAAAGGACACTTGACTCTTTTATATGAATTTTTGGATGAACTCCACTATGAGTGAAGAGAGTTACACGAAATTTGCATCGAAAGGTTATGCGAATACATTGCAGAATTCATAATAAATGTTATTGGAATGTGTCAATGTTCATTTAGCGATAAGTCTTTAACCCCTGTCTTGCCGGCATTGGGATTTAACCCTTTACACAACGAATTGCCCACATCCACCCACGTAATATGCAAACTCAGCAGTTGAAAAAATATTATTTTTCAAAATATTTTTAACAAAACCATATCATGTGACCCCTCGTTGGAACGAGCTCGTTGAGCTCGTTCCAACGAGGGGTCACATGATATGGTTTTGTTGACATTTTATGAAAAATTAAAAAAATGATATTTAAAATAATAAATTTGGATATCGTCTGCGTTGGGTAAAGGGTTAATTTCGTGGTATATATCTGTGATATATACACAACTTTTGTGCACACTTACTGATAAGGAAATAAGTTTTCAGAAATGGACAACAAAATTGTTTGATATAGCTGCACCTGACCCTGGATTACTTTTGATGATGTCAAGAGTGTTTTGGTGGGGGAGAAAAAATTATTCCCGATGGGGTGGATGTGAGATGGGGAATTTTCACTCCTGGGACAAGATATTTGGTCCAGACACTCAACAAGCTTTGTGTCTGGCCTAAATATCTTGCCCTCGGGTGAGATTTCCCCATCTCACACCCTCACCCACCAGGGATAATAATATTCTACATGTAATCCCCTTAATGACTGAATATGCCAAATAAAAATAATTGGGGGAAAAGGGGATTTCTTTTCAGCAATATATATTTTAACTTCCAGGAAATTTGGCAATACATGTTTTAAAAATTTTCAACAAGTAATTTACCCACTGCAGTGTGGCAGTCTGTGTCATGTGAGCTCATCTGTTTTTACCATAAGAGGGGGGCACAAATTGATATGCCAAAAAACTATATTTAAGAACTTTCTTTAAATGACTCTGTACAAAATGAAACAAAAGAAAATGTTACCAAAAGTAAATTTTTCAACCTCTTGCTTGTGGGAACCATCTGTGATTACAGAAATAGGTGTATTCTGTATTATTTTTGAAAACAATAGTGGTTTTTCATTTCAAGAATTTACTCTGACAGTTACCAAATTCCCCTTGTTTATACACCTATTTTAGCTTTAGTACATTCAATATCTAGCATTTAACCCTTTACCTAACGTAACGGCCAAAACCGGCCAGCTATTCTAAAAAATCGCCAATTAATTTTCATTACTTTTTTCATTTTTTGTCTCAAAAACATAGGTTATGACCCCTCGTTGGAACGAGCTCATCGAGCTCGTTCCAACAAGGGGTCATAACCTATGTTTTTTAAACAAAAAATGAAAAAAATTAGTTATTCAAGAATTATTTTTGCAAGTGTCGTCTGCTTTTCAGGTTAGGTAAAGGGTTAACCCTTTACCCAATGAATCGGCCAACACCCTGGGACATGCCTATAGGTTTCTGATTGCCATTGTGGGGGGGGGGGGTGCAGGGTAGTGAATTTCCAACTAGGGGAGGGACTGGGAGAAGGAAACCCGGCTCCTGGTCCCTTCCCCTAGTTGGAAATTCACTGCCAAGAAAGATTTTGAACATGAAGTCACGAAAGGGGGCATAAAATTGATTCTAGTAACTGAAATGCCAACACATTTATGATACAATTATCAGGTTATTATTATACGGTATTCTTCTGAGAATTGATTATGTGCTGAACAACGTGCTCAAGCTAAGAACTTTGAGCAATTCACACTGTCCAAATATTAAATCAGATCTTATGCAGGAATGATCAGTTTCAGATGTGATCAGATGATTCAATGATCAGATGTTTCACCATTTTGTTATTGTGAATGATGGGATTAACTCAGGAGAACGATTTTACATTATGCTATTTTCTTGAAGTGCATTTCAAGGATTTTTTTTCGTATTACTATAAGTAAATGTACTATAGAAATCTTGTACCGACCGACATCATGCATACTTATGAAGCTCGATATTGCGTACACAGTAGTTGCAACCAGTAAGTTATAATTTTTGCCAATTTCAAACAGAGTTGGAACTTTGGTAAGTAAAGGAAACATGAGCATCACCAAAGAAGCTCTAAAATCCAGATAGATGGAATTTCCAGCTACTCATCACTTGCCCTCCAAATTTCCAACTACAGAAAATTTTGGCCAGGGTTGTCAGATTCACCAACGTACTAACTCAGCATAAGCAGGGTTAGCAGTGGTTGAAAACAAGTGCACCATCAATGTCCAATACATCTTAGTACACAGCACCCCTTTCACCATGCCCCTAACATCCCCGCCCTCCCCCATTGGGATTAAGTGTCTTGCCCAAGGAAACAATGCAGTTTATGACTGCAGCTTGGAATGCTGCTAATATAAGGCATTATACCAACTGGTGGGAGTTGGTACCTTATCTACATTCAGGGATGTGGCAGTGAGGGATGTGCCCCCCCCCCCCCCCCCCCCCAATCCTGGCAAAAATTTTCAGTAATTGGATATTTGGAGGGTAAGTCATGAGTAGTAAGAACCCATCTATCTGGATTTTAGAGCTTCTTTGGTGATGCTGATGTCTTCTTTACTTCCCAAAATTCCAACTGGGTTTCAAATCGGCAAAAATTCTACCTGTTGCTATTTGTATACAACTATAGTGTACACAATATCAAGCTTCATAAGTATGCATGATGTCAATCGGTACGAGATTTCTATAGTACGTTACTTATCGTAATAAAAAAAAAATCCTTGAAATGCACTTCTAGAAATGTAAAATCATTATCCTGAGTTCATTCTATCATTCACAGTTACAAAATGATGAGACTGAGACATCGAAATTTGATCATTCCTGCATAAGATCTGATTTAATATTAGGACAGGGTGAATTGCTCAAAGTTCTCAGCTTAAGCATTTGTTTAGCACATATTCATTTCCCAGAATAATGCCAAATAATAATAACAACCTGATAATTTCTATCATAAATGTGTTGGCATTACAGTTACAAGAATCAATTTTATTCTCCCTTTCATGGCTTCATTTTCAAAATGTTTTTTGGTAGTGAATTTCCAACTAGGGGGAGGGACTGGGAGGGGTTTTCCCCCTCCCAGTCCCTCCCCCTAGTCAGAAATTCACTACCCTACATCCCCCAATCGGAAACCTCTAGCCACGTCCCTGTCTACATTTCCCTCCTCCAACACACACACTTGAAAGTATATATAAACAAATACTTACACATAAACATCTATGGATTTACAAGTAGTTGGTTCATGAAATCCCATTATATTCCAGACAGCCTTGATGGTGTGATCTGGTATCTCAAACATCATCATTCTCACATTTCTGTATCCACTGTATTCAAACACCTCTATCTTATTGGTCCACTGAACATCATATTCTGAAGATAGAAAACAGTCATTGGCTTGTGTGATCAGAAAACTCAATTGCTCACCTCATAAAGCAGTTCAAAGAAGTATGGTTCATCAACACTATAGAGGAAAGAAGTCATGAAATTATTCATAACTCTGGTGTCCATGCCAGATGATTATTATCATAGGTCTTCCTGACTTCTTCCAATTCTATCAGCTCTAGACAAGCACTGCCAAACATCCAAGGGTTGTTATTTCACTACCATTTGAAAGGTAAATTTGAAGAAAAAACACCAAGGAATGGATTTGAACAAACTTGAACCTAACCTGCCCCCCTCCCATAGAGAGCCCAAATATTAAGTCACGAATTGAACAAACTTGAATCTGATCCCCCATAGATGTTATATATCAAATATTAAAGAACTCTGTCTGGTGGATCTGAAGAAGCTGATTTTTAAAGAAATCTCATCATATTGCACTGAGTTAAATTTGGAGAGCCCAAATATTAACCAGGCCTTTAAATTCATTTATTTTGAGGACACCATTTTGCCCTAATTTGGGGACATAAAAAACCAGAAATAACAGTTTTATCATGTTATGTTTTATTGTCATGCCTTTCTTTGTGCTTCTATGATCATATTATGATGGAAGTTATTCTAATATGGAGAATTTATATTGCCACAAAGAATTTACATATTTTTCTTGATGCCTTCACACCTTCTCTAATTTGGGGACACCTTTAAAAGGTGTGAAATTGGGGTAATCTAAAGGCCTGTATGAACCCAGAGACCCGATATGAACAAACATGAATCTGACCCTCCTAGAGATGTTGAATACCCAATATCAAAATATTTTCTTGGGTGGATCTGATGAAGTAGATTTTTAAAGAATATTCCTCGTAATGCACTAAGTTAAACTTTGGGCTCCAATAGAGAGCCCAAATATTAACCTAGGGGCTCAATTTGAACAAACATGAATATGCCCCCCCCCCCCCCCCACACACACACCCCAAGATGTTGTTTACCAAAAATGAAAGGATTCTGAGCAGTGGATCTGAAGAAGATTTTTAACCTTGGGCTTCAATATAAAGCCCACATATTAACTCAGGGACCCAATTTGAACAAACTTGAATCTGACCCCCCCCCCCCCCCCCCCCCCAAGATGTTTTCAAAATGTTTTCACTGGTGGGCTCTAATTAAGAAGACTTTTAAAGAATATTCCTCATAATGCATAGAGAGCCCAAATATTAACCCAGGGACTCGATTTGAACAAACTTGAATCTGCACTCCTAGAGATGTCACATACTAAAAAAACATGAAAGAATTCTGTCTGGTGGATCTGAAGGAGATTTTTTACAGAAATTTCCTCACATTGCACCGAGTTAAACTTTGGGCTCCAATAAAGAGCCCAAATATTAACCACGGGACCCGATTTGAACACACTTGAATCTGACCCACCTAGAGATCATATGCTGTACACCAAATATGAAAGGATTCAGACTAGTGGAGATTTTTAAAGAAATTTTGTTATATTGCACTAAATTCATATTTTAGCTCCCATAGAGAGCCCAAATATTAACACAATGACTCGATGTGAACAAATTTGAATCTGAACACCCCAGAGATGTTGCATACCAAATTTCAAAAGATTCTGACTGGTGAATCTGAAGAAGACTTTTAAAGATTATTCCCCATATTGCACTAAGTTGAAATTCGGGACCCCATGGGAAACTCAAATATTAACTGTGGGACTTGATTTGAATAAACTTGAATCTGACCTTCTTAACAATGAGGTATAACAAATGTTAAAAAATTCTGACTAGTGGTTCTGAAGAAGATTTTTAAAGCATATTCACTATATTGCCCTAAGTTAAGATTCGGGTTCATGTATTAAGCCCAAATATGAACAAGATTAATTTGAACACACTTGTATCTGGACCCCCCCCCCCCCCCACCCCTCCACACACACACACACCCTATGGATGCTGTATACAAAATATCAAAAGATTTTAATCAGGTGGTTCTGGAGAAGAAATGTTTTTTTAATTTTTGCACTCAGCATTTTTTCGATGCCTCCCTACAGAACACCCTGACAGAACTGATGGCAATTTTTTACCATTCCATTCTACTGGTCCTAAGGGTTGCTTCATACCAAATAGCAGTTCTCTGTTCCGTGTGGTTTGGGAAATAAGGGCGTTTGAAAATATTTCTATTTTTTGCTCCCGGGGTTCCCAAATACTCAATAATACCAAATACCAAATTTGGTTCAAATCGGCCCATCGGTTTAGAAATAGAAATTTCGGATGGGGCACAAACGTCTTGACCATCCCATTTCGAAAGCAAATATTACTTCAAGAACTTCGTTTAAACAAACTTGATTCTACACCTCAAAAGTCAAAAGGAAGCTCCATACCAAATATCGAGTCACTGAACCCATTGATTCATGAGAAGATTAAAAAAAATGGTGCATTTTCCCCCACCCCTCTGTATGGAGTGTGGCAACTTTACTTGAACAAACTTGAATTGATATTTGATAAGGTCCATCAATATCAAATTTCGTTCAAGCCCAGGGGTTTAGGAGGAGAAGTCGATAATGTAAAGTTAATGCCGGACGGACGGGAAGTGAATAGGAAAGCTCCCCCTGAGGATTTGACTTGGATTACCCTTCGCTAATTTTGGTTTAAAAATGCCTTTAGTTATGTAGCCGGTAGGATTTGCCCTCAAAATACTACATATATATATATGCCCTTGCCCTGAATTGATAAATTCCTTAACCTGTGGTGGTGGTGGTGGTGGGGGGGGGGGGGGGGCAGCCGCTACACACGCAATCTTAGTTCCAATTTGGAGCCCAGTGACGACAGATAGGAGATATGGAGATCGTGCCAGAGTGGGGGACCCCAGGATAGTCACGTGACCTAGGTTCGTCATGTTTGGTTGTGGTAGCCCACGCGAGCAGCCATGTTGTGACGTCATCTCATTGTGATACCTGGTCTTATTGCGCATGCCCAGCGCACATGGTGACGGGTGGTTGCTATGTGACCCAAAGACCCCCAAAAGAGGGAGAGGGACGGGTAATTACTTAAGTTATAACATGGGTACACGTAATTCTCATTTATCCAACCGACCAAACTGTAGGCGTAATTTAATTTTGCTCGAAGAAACCTCTTTTGTTGGTCTATTGTCTCGCAAAGTTCAATCAACAAAAGCAATTGTTTGTTGACTTTAATTAACGAATTCAAAAGTTATTGTCGAGAGCTTTATTGGGTACAGTGAAAAAGGAAAACAACAATCTTTGACACGTTTAAATTTTAAAGTCATTTTCCTTTAAAAATAGGCGAGTTCCATTAATTTGTCATCGTGAAATTATGTGAATCATCAGAGCGACTGAGCGTGTGTATTGGTTAGTGTGTGCGTGAATAATTGTGTGTGAGGCAAGGTCGATGGAGAAGGGGGTGGGTGAAACTGCATGAATGCGCCAGGTAGGAAGACAGAACGGATGTGTGAGTATGTAAGTGAATGAATGTGTTTTTTCTGATTATGTAAATATTTTAAACTAGTTTTAAAAACGGTGACTTATATGTCCACTGGGCCGTGTGCTGTTTTTATAATGTGTCTAAATTCTGTTGTTTTGACATTATGATGGTGCATGTCATACCTACACAGGGGCGGCGGAAACTCGATTAAAGTTGAGGGGCAAAAATTTACAATGCTACCATGGTTCGACCCAGTGTGAGAAAGGTTACAATCGTATATCGGTATAAATGTACCATGACTCGCTATAGTGTCTCGTTTAGATGAATCTGCCGCTGATTGGTCACTGTCCAGTCCGTTTCTTCTACTTCAACCATCTTCCAACCCGAAGGCTGGCTAGTCTCTCGTTTAGATGAATGTGCCGCTGATTGGTCACTGCCCAGTCCGTTTCTTCTACTTCAACCATCTTCCAACCCGAAGGCTGGCTATATAGTCTCGTTTAGATGAATATGCCGCTGATTGGTCACTGCCCAGTCCGTTTCCTTTACTTCAACCATCTTCCAACCCGAAGGCTGGCCTTCGGACTGGAAGATAGTTGGAGTAGAAGAAACGGACCGAAGCTACCGAAAGTGGGATTCTTTGGCTAAATGTTATTTGAATTGACACGTTTGCATGCGTCCATCTTAACTCATTGTGTAACTGCGAAAACATATCTGTGGGAAAAGTGGAGGGGGACGTGCCCCCTGTGCCTCCATGGAACCCGCCACCTCTGTACTGACATACTTATCTTTTTGACCTTGAGTACCGCGCATCTCTGCCAAAACCCTGGAGGTCTGCTTTTTGATTACATGGATCGAATATGGGCAACATTAAGATAGGAGCATGACTGATTTTCCCAATCCCCACCCTCAAAACTCTCAATTCATCAAACTGGCCAAACGTACAGGAGTGCAAACGCTACTGGTAGATATATATTTCAGAAATTGGAGTCCACAGACAACGGTAAGTGTAACACTCAATGACTGTTTTAGTGTCGAGCTTCTCTTCTTTCTCATTGGCAGTTGTTTCTAAGAAAGTCTTAGCTGCCAATAAAGGCAATCAAGAGTTGCCAAGACATAACTGCAAATCTACAGGATGTAGACTGGCCACGTGGACAAAAAAAGTTTAAATCTCTGAGCAATAACGGGTTAACCCTTTACCCAACGCAGACGATATCAAAATTTATTATTTTAATTATAATTTTTTGATTTTTTTTTTAAAAATTTCAACAAAACCATATCATGTGACCCCTCGTTGGAACGAGCTCGACGAGCTCGTTCCAACGAGGGGTCACATGATATGGTTTTGTTGAATTTGTTTGAAAAATAATAGTTTTTCAACTGCTGAATTTGCATATTACGAGGGCGGATGCGGGCGATTCGTTGGGTAAAGGGTTAACCTGACAGGAATTCCCAGTTCTGGTCCGCTTCGACGAGAATTTTCCCAACAACAAGCGCCCAGGACCCTTTTCCAATATGGTTAGAAAATTCCATGCATCTCCTTCTGAGCAAACCTCCCACTCCATTTCCACTTCCAAACGGGCAGCCTGGCGCGATCCGAGTTTAGCTTCGAATGGAACTGGAACAACTAGAATGCTACAATCACAGCAAAAAGGTTAAATGTCGTTTATATCAGTTATACAGAGTACAAATGACAAGGAAATGGAACATATAAAACATTCACGCCAAATGGACACAAATAACAACAAAGAACACATGCAGGATGTGTTGAACCGCATTTTCAGGGGTTTTTTTTAATTGTAAAAAAGTGTGATTGACCGAGTAAATTCTTGGTGTGAACAGTTATAACGATAGGGTGTGAGTTAAATACATGTAAAGCACTCCTGACATATACATCGTCTTTCGGTTCGGTCTATTTCTTCTACTTCAACCATCCTCCAACCCAGGTTGAAAGATGGAACTGACCAAACAGTGAAAACACCATGCATAACATTAACATCAGACACCGAAAATGCGCAACTATTGCGGATATTTTCCATTGGTGGCGCCAAGATTTCCCAGACAGGTGTGTGTGTGTGGGGGGGGGGGGGGGGGGGGGGGGTGTTGTGCTCGAGCTAGGGTATTCCCAGACCAGTCCACAATGAAGGGTGCATTACGTTCTCAGGCGTGTCGATGGTATAGCATTAGTTAGTATGCAAATGCCCCCCCCCCCCCCCCCCAACACATCACACACCTTGAAGTTTGTACTATACACTACGCCTTCAGCCTCACTCATCAAGACCTGAGAATCAAAAAGCAATGGCATTCACTATAGTGGGGCGAGTGTGAAATGGACATTTGTACACCTACCCCCACACACACACACATACACACACGCACGCACACGTGTTCATTGACGTTCCACCACCTCTGCCGTGAATGACCATGCACTGAAGGTTTTAAAATGAAAAGAGGGAGGGAATTTAACAACCCTCGGTATTTTCTGTATATTGGTGTGGCGGACTTCAATCCACCATTATTTTATTTTTATCCTCACAACGGGTTTTGTAAGTCCGTTGAATTTGGTAGATTTGTTTGGTATAAAGTTAATAACCAAAGTATTAATTGATAAATCTATATTTGATTAAAATCTTAATCCTTTAAGCACATCTACCTCGAACAGAGGACGACGCACACAAAAGAATTTCTCGAATAACTCGTTCCAATGCGATGTGATAAGGCATTACGCTACGTTTTGTGGACAACAACTAAAAAAAATAATAACAATGAATGTTCGGTGTTTTTTTTTTTTTTCTTTGCATGAATAACTGTGCTGGGCGTTTATTTACGTTACGTTGGTTAAACTTAAATGGCTAATTGAGAAGGTAAAGACAATGCTTCAAATACATAATACAAAGCAGGTCTGGCATTCTAAAAAATGCAGGAGGGCTAAAAGTCATTCTCCTCCAATAGCCTATAGGGGAGCGATTAGCTCTCCTCAGGCCTACAAAAGCTAAAAAGTGGCAAAATGAAGTTGTACTATTAATGAATTCTGCCTAATGGGCTTTGTACATTTCATTTGGTGCTGCTAACAAGGTAGTCGCTGTGAGACGGCTACACTTCTCCTCCCACACCTCCGGGCCCTGAAGGCCCGGAGGTGTGGGCGGAGCAGTGTGGTCATCTTGCCGAGACAACCAGCATAGCAGAGATATGAAAACCTGTGGGTTTTAGGAACAGACTGTTGTGGTAAGCATTATTTTCTAAGGGGGGGGGGGCTATTTTTCGCTCTCCTCAATTTTTTTAAGGCGAGCAGTAGGCGAGCGAATAAATCGCTCTCCTGAAAATGCCAGGCCTGATTGTCAAAGTACTTGCGGTATTGCACTGAAAGGTAACCTCAATTAGCGATGAGCAATATACCGAAAAACCGAACCGATACCGTCATACCGATGTCGTGGGCATACCGAAAAACCGAACCGAACCAGTCAATGAATACCGAAAGTGTCTGAATTTTCAAATTTTCCTACATTCACTATTTATAAGGCCCTGTTGAGGCTTGATCACAGTTGAACGGTTCGTTTCCAGCAAAAGAAGTGGCTACTTTTCTTTTCAGTTTTTGTTATCCTTCGAGGCCTAGGTAATTGTACTGAATTCTAACTCGACTACAACCTGTACATGTCCAGCTGCTTAGCGTTGATTTCTAGCTTAGTTTTGGCTGCCTGTTAGGCCTTGGCTGCCTGTTGATTTGGCTAGAAATCACTGCCAGGTGCTTAGTCATATATCAGAAGGAACTCTTGAAGATGGCATTGTCAGGGCACATGCTCTGAGATTGCATGCACCTGAAATAGGGCTTTAGAAGTCAAGGTGTGTTCGGAACAAATCACAAAATTTCGGTAGATATTATTTGTTTTCATGGAAGAGTGTCACTGTTGATTTCGTTGGCAGTGACATTTGTGTCGCTGTGATACAAGAGCATCTTATTCTGTTTTCTTTCTTTGGTTTTCTCCTTTGGTACAATCAGCAAATCCTAGTCAAGTAAGATACCGACTGCCGAACCGATAACGAGGTATACCCCCTTAAAAAATACCGAACCCGAACTCAAATCCAGCTTCATCGTGTAAAAAAGGGACGCGGAGCACAGACACATTAGGCTTATATTCTTTCAAGTACAACAGAGCCCCCCCCCCCCCCCCCCCCGGCCCCGACTTCCGCCAATCGGTACTACAACAGCACCAGTTTTAAATACTACTTAGGGTAGTAACACTTTTAAACCTTCAGAGTATTTTCAAAGTATTTTTAGTAGATCAAGTCCTGGCTGGTATTAAGCAACCGTTTCTAGATTTGATAGAAAATTCATGAAAAGTTGACCCAAGAACTCACTTGTCAGAAGTTTGAAACACTTTGCAGCGGAAATTTTCGTTAAATGTATTCAAAATTTACTCTTAATCCCCTGAGTTTTTCAAAGTATTTTTTCTGAAATGAAGTCATGGCTGCTGTTAAGCGGAGCCCCAGACTAGATTTGCTGAAGATTTCATGAAAAGTTGATTCAAGAATTCACTTTCCAAAAATTCGAAATACTTTGCAGCGGAAATTTCCGTTGCATGTGCTCAAATTTTATTTATTAACCTAACTTAAGTCTACAGTGTCCGTAGTTTCATGTCCTGGGCAGGAATATCCGCCCGCAGCATGTAAGGAGTTAAGTATAATATATATCTAAAGCAGAGCGAGTCCTCCCTAGTCTTTGTAAGACTGTGACCCGGGGCCTCCTGGCCCTCACAGGGCCAGGAGGGCCCCGGGTCACAGTCTTACAAAGACTAAGTCCTCCCCAACCCCCATCATTACTAAAAATGTCTGACATTATTTTTTTTCAAAATGGTAAGGAGATGACCATGCACGCAGGGTGGAGGAGTGGGATGTTATGATGTTACCCAAAGACAGCCTTGTCACTTGAGTCAAACGCCTCGCCTGGTCCGGTTAAATCTTATAATGCAGACCCAAACCAGCTGAAATAAACCGCCGTTCAATTTTAATTTGATACAAACCTGGTCCGTTCGGATCGCTGCCTTCCAGAATCTGGGTCAAGGATAGAACAATAACAATCCATAGCGTCCAAACACTTTGCTTCCTCATCATGGAATATTGGGCTCACGGTACGTTCTCGGTCTCTCTTTTGCAGTGTGTGTCTCACGTGTGCAGTGAACGCGAATTACCAAATACACGAATTAGATCCGATTCGAAAGGAACATTTCGTGAAACGAAGGGGAAATCCCTCTAATAGCTCTATGGGAATTCCAGACTAGCAACAAAAGAATGGATATTTCCAATGTGGGAGTACGAATCGTTAATGTAAAGCAATGAAGACTGTATATTTATAACAGAATGTATTATGTGTCACACGTTACGCGACCTCCTGCTATTTAAATGATGCGATTAACGAGAGTACTTTGCACGTATTACTGGTTCATGTTCAGATCTGTTTGAAAAATGAATTGCTAATCAATTTACTTAATACCAAGCACAGTGTTTACTGTTACTCTAACGGGATTTCGGAAAACGGAATCCAAGTTTACAGTTATTATAATAATCATTGCCAGTTATCGATCTTTAATCGGTGATATTGTCCACAGAAACAGATCGCGAACCGCAGTGAAA
The DNA here is from genome assembly GCA_031216915.1 of Pictodentalium vernedei. NCBI lineage: Eukaryota > Metazoa > Mollusca > Scaphopoda > Dentaliida > Dentaliidae > Pictodentalium > Pictodentalium vernedei. The sequence continues at coordinate 137,728,632 of CM062291.1, forward strand.
TGAACGGGAGCATAAATAATTTCAGGTCACTGACCTGAGCCCCCTCGAAAACCTTGGCAACATTTTTATTCACATCAGGTACATTCATTGTAAGAGTAAGTCAAAATAAGTTCAGAAACCCTCAGACCATACAGTTATGAGTCGAAATAGGTTGGACTTTCAGACCGGGAACAGGAATAAAATTAATCGGAGCATAAACAAATTCAAGCTTTTGAGATAAACCCTTAAAAACTGTGGCAACTCTTTTTTAATATTCAAGGTGATCAACATACAGTTAAACTTCAGCCGAAATATGGCTTAAGATTTGGTTTCAACTTTCAACAAAATGCGATTCGGTTATCCCTTTACCCAACGTAACGGAAAAATCGGCCAGCGCTGTTCAGAAAAATCGCCAATTAATTTTCATTATTTTTTCATTTTTTGTCTCAAAAACATAGGTTATGACGCCTCGTTGGAACGAGCTCTCCGAGCTCGTTCCAATGAGGGGTCCATAACCTATGTTTTTTGAGACAAAAAAGAGAAAAAAATTAGTTATTAAAGAATTTTATTTGCAAGTGTCGTCTGCTTTTCATGTTTGGAATAGGGTTATATAGCCTACAGATAACAGAGTGAGCATCTCCACGGGGTCCTAAATTTCGTCTCTAAGGCCCCACAAACTACATTATTTGATTTTCACGCATTTTTTTCTCAAATCATTGAGGGAGGAGTGTTTTATTTTTAATTTTAATTTTTTTCTTGCCTGCAGTTAGCGTGAATTGATAGACTTTCCTCTGTCTTTTTCACACAGAAAGTATAGAAAGAGCATAATTATACGAATAAACACAATTTAATTGTTAAAATAAAGCTGTTTTGAATCTTTAGTTAAGCTCTTTCAGCTTCATAGTCTCTTCCTTTTAAATATTATAACCCCATCCGATTTTGTAGTAATATTGGAAGAAAGGCACTGTAAGGTAACAAAAACGTCCACAGAAGTGGTTCAATTTCAATGGGGGATTGGCTGAGTATCAAAACATTTTGGGGTACCTAACTGTCTGACGACTTTTATTCCGCTGTGTTATTTCAGGCTTCTAAAATGCTTCGACTTTTCAACAAAGGTATTCCAGCACTTCATTCTCCTTCAAATTTTCATATTTCTTAAAATTCACATGATTTTTTTTTATTTTGAAATTTAGTTTTCTTATCTCTGGCTGCAGATATTTCAGCTAAAGTTATTTTCAATCCCTTTTCTTAACTTTCAATAGCGGTATTTTTACCTAATGGTAACACAGGGCATTTTCGTTAAGGTGAAAATACAGTACACGGAGAGTGAATAATCACTGAAACACCCGTGGAGTGGGAGTTTCACACATACAATAACTGTTGATTTCTCTGATAATGGTTACGAATATCAAGCAAAGTTTCAGCCAATGAACCTCCAGGTTAAACCATCGGAGGTCGATTGGCTGAAACTTTGCTTGCCATTTTCATGCATTTTCTTAGACAAATAGTTTTTGTCTGGATGGAACCTCCATCCCACGGGTATTTTAGTGGTAATCCCCTATCCACGCACTGTACAACGGGAACCACGTTAATGGAATACTTGCCAGTGGGGAATATTCAATTAACAGAGGTATTCAATTAACAGGAACTTACTCATTCCCCTTATTGTATTGATGAACTCAACATTACTTCTGTTTTATAATATGCTACCGTATAAGACATTACAAAATGTCTGACATATTTTTCAATATCTAATAGATAAAAGTGATAATATCTCTGGGAGTGACGTGAAATATGCAATAAGTTCAGATTGATACCAGTGCAACATATTTATTTGTTTATTTATTGGAGTTTAACGACACTTCCGATAGCTAGGGTCACCTCGTTCCGAACAGTTTTTCGGGTAGAGGAAGCCAGAGTACCCACAGAGAACCACCGAACAACGGCGAGCAACTGTCAGTCTCCTCAACGTACTAACTCCTCACAAGCAGGGTTAGCATTGGTTGAAGACAGGTTGACCATCGACGTGCATTACGCCTTGGTAAACATCGCCACCGTGCCCCCACGTGGTCAATCGGGATTGCCCAAGGGCACAAAGCAGTTTCCGCAAGCGGAATCGAAGATCATCGAACCGTGACTTCTCGGTTTGAAGTTCAACCACTGAGCCACCGTGCTCCCATCATTGCAAAATGTATCATAAAAATAATATCTACTGTTTTTGCGTTTGTACCAGAAATTATTACACCCACAATTGCAAGGGAATATAAGTTATAACTTATATTTCCCCGCAGTCTCTTGAGGGGAGTTATTCTGGTACCATACTTACTCCAAAACAGTTGGTATATATAATCCATACATCTTGTTTGACAGATTTATTTATCTATTTATTAGGGTTTAACGACACTTTAACAGCCATGGTCATATCGTGTCGGTGACAGTTCTACGCGTGGAGGAAGTCGGAGTACCCGGAGAGAACCACCGAGCAACGACGAGCAGCTGCCAGCTCCCCAACATAGTAACTCCGCACTTCAGTACAGAAGGGTTAGATTGGTTGAAGACAAGCGCACCATCGACGTGCAGTACGCCTCAGTACACGGCGTCATCGTGCCCCCATGTGGACAATCGGGGTTAAGTGCCTTGCTCAGGGATACAACGCGGGAGTCCGAATCGATCGCTCAGACGGTCACCCATCCAAGGACTAACCGGGCTCGACGTTGCTTAACTTCGGTGATCTGACGAGAACCGGTTAACGCAACGCCACCCACCCCCTCCGTTTGACAGATCCCATGGAGCTCTGCCAAACAAAATATAAAAGATTAAATACTAATAGTACACGCTCTGATATATGAATAATTAAAAGGTTATTACTTGGTTAGTTCCATATCGGCCGAGATCTCAGTCCGAGGTAACTTCAGATCAGCCGGAGGTCGAAGGCTGACGTGAATTGCCGAGGGCTGATATCTTGCCCGATATGAAATTAACCGAGTAATAACCTCTTATTTTTTAACCAAAACAAATAATTACAAAATGTCAGGGTTGGCTGATTTAAATCAACTGATTTAAAGCAATGATTTTTAAAAAAAAATCATTGATTTAAATAAAAAAATTTACAAATATTCCGAAATATTTTCAAAATAACTTGGAAATGAGCTGAAACAAATTTGAATGCATATTAACTGTTGAAATGCAGTTATTAGCCCTTGTTTATGACAGTTAGAACTAATCTTTGGAGTGGGAATATACATCCCACTGTGTCTTGAGTCAATATACTCTTGACTGCTGGAACGTGCAGTAGGGAAGTTAAATGTTCCTGAATCTTTTATAAGTTTATATAATTTTCAGTAAAAAATGAATAAAACTATATATAAGTGAACATAGATTTTAAACCATATATATGATAATCTTTCAATGAACCCATCAAAAATACGAAATCAACTCTGAGAACAACGATCTGTGATTTAAGTATGAAAAGTATAAAAAAAAATTATTTTCAAGAAGTCATCTTCCTTCCAGCAATGCTGTAACAATGAGACAACACAAGTTTCAATGATTCTTCTCTATTTCAATCTATGCCAAATGTCTATTCTATGTCAAATATATTCTGGAATTCTTCCCCTCATCCCACCTCAGAGACTGAAATGGTTAACAGGTAAATGGTTTAGTATCAGTTATTTGTGTCCATTCTTTGGGCAGCTTTGGTACAAACTGCTGCCAATATACTCTGCTTCTCTTATCTAAAGGAATCATGTGAGAAAAAGTATCCTCTGATGAATAATTTATAGTATGGAAATAAAAATCAAATAGATCGATTTAAATAAAAAAAATTTGATTTAAATAAAAAAAATCGATTTTTTTTATTATTTAAAAAAAACCCCCAAATCTCCAACCCTGCAAAATGTTCTCAGATCTGATCCAGTTTTCCGACAGTGTTATTGTTTCTCGTTCTTTTCACAAAGCTTAAGTTTCATCTTCTAGTACAGCCATCCGAGCTCGGGAAACCGCGACGTTCGGATAGCTGAACTTCCTCCCCCCCCCCCCCCCCCCCCCTTCCCCTTCGTTGAATCTACGACTCTGGATCTTAGTTTCCGGTGAATATTCTGTACAATCAGGGACGGATCCAGACATTTTTTGGGAACACATGTTTTTCAATTGAGGATGTCGCCAAATAAATTGAGATGTCTTTATGCACACAGAAAACCTTTCTTAGTCAATACAACTAGCATAGAGTTTGTCAGAGGCTTACAAGTCATTGTGACGATTGGCAAACATTATCCCCGAAGTTGCAAAATTGTAGTTAGTCAGAATGACCAACCTAAACCTTTTTTTTTTAGGAAAAATACAAAATGAAAGTGAAGTGAATCTTGGGCAGATGATCCGTACTTTATAATTTGCTAGTTCTTAAGATACACATGCCATCAAATATTTTGGCCTGTTAGTGTGTGTAAATAGTTTATATTGACTTGAGTTATCAGCGAGTATAATAATGACGCTTTCTTCCCATACCATGATGATTAGACGACTGCATGTGTCTTTAAGTGCTTTTTATCAAGTGCATGAGTGTTGATTTCTGCCAAATATTGGAAATAATTACTTCAAACTGGTAGATTTCAAAGTTGAATGATATTTTCCTCCAGGAATTTCGTATTTGGACATTTGGGTTCCAGAGTTTAACAGTTATCAACTCGGCAGTGGATCCGCCGAGGGGCGGTGGAGCTAGGGGGTGGGGCGTGCCCCACCCCACTTTTTTACCAATTATGGATACCATAACAGGACATATTCTGACATAACGTACACAACCCCTATGGCCATATTGACTGTGGGAGATAGTAATATAGTTCTTCCAAAATTAGCAACATAATACTATCGGTGTCGGGAGCGCGGTGGCTCAGTAGGTAGAGATGCAGGCTGCAAGCCGAGAGGTCCTCGGTTCGAATCCCACCTGCGGCAACCGCGTTGTGTCTCTTGGACAAGACACTTCATCTCCATTGTCCGCGTGGGGGCACGGTGACGCCGTTTACTAAGGCGTACTGCACGTCGATGGTGCGCATGACTACAACCAATCTAGCCCTGCCTGTGCTGCAGTGCGGAGTTACGATGTTGGGGAGCTGGCAGCTGCTCGTCGGTGCTCGATGGTTCTCTCCGTGTACTCCAGTTTTCTCCATCCGTAAAACTGTCACGGTCATGATTAGCCATTGTGCATAAATATGTGACCTTAAACACCAATAAATAATAATAATACAATCGGTGTCACTGTCCATTTTATATATTGAGATACTGCAGATCACAAGTTCGCAACTAGCCATAATAAGCACAGACTACATGAAAAGTAAGAGTAAAACTAGTCCAAACTTGGACCCAAAGTCCGTAAAGTAATTTTTTGGTTTGGTACGTCCTTTGGACGTACCAAACCAAAAAATTACATTGCGGACTTTGGACTATGGTAAAACATGCGCATGTGTATACTCCTGCAGTTACCCAGAAAAACGTTGTGCCCCCCTCCCACACTTTTTTTGGAGCTTCCGCCGCCCCTGGACCCGCCCCTGTGTATAACCTCTATTTTCTTCCCGCCATCCACTCAGTCCTTACTTATTGCCATCATTAATTCTTCACCATATAAAAACTCAGCTCCAAACTACTCCATTATGTCGTAGTAACGCCTCAAAGGGGACAACTCTAGCTTGTTCACATCGGCCAAGATCGGCGTCATATAAGCCGAGTTTGAAGCCATATCTACCGAGTCTGATAATGGGGAATTTTGGGAAAGAAATTCATATCGAATAAATGAGTCTATAAACATGAGGATTTCAGTGGTTGCCAAAATATTGCTTTCACAAATCACAATATTTTTTATTCAAATGACAGGAGTTTACTCTGAAACATATGCAACTGACAGGTCACATTTGTTATGATGTTGTGGTTAATGGTTTGGTGTTTGGAAGTTATATGCAATTAACAGTGCTGTTCAATTAAAACATATCCAACCCAGAGGGCTCTCCTGCAGAGAAAACTTGCTTTGAACTTCCAGTTGGCAGCATTACATAGTCGCAGTTGCTTTGTATCAAGAATGATACAAGAAAAGTGTAAGGATTTTTTACATGCAGCGTGTATTTGTTCAGAGTTTCCGATAAGACTTCAAAACAGCGGTTTTAATATATGCTCAGCTGTAAATTATCGATAAAATGCTCAAGTTATAAAACTCGATACCTGCCAGATGGGAGATATTGGAAATTGGTTTCAAGGCAGTACAGCGTTTAACCCTTTACCAGACACGAAAAGCAGACGACTCTTGCAAATAAAATTCTTGAATAACTAATTGTTTTTCAATTTTTGCATCCAAAACATTGTTTATGACCCCTCATTGGAACGAGCTCAACGTGCTCGTTCCAATTAGGGGGTCATTTGCTATGTTTTGAGAAAAAAAAATAATGAAAATTGAATGGTGATTTTTGTAAATAGCTCTGGTCGTTTCAGGTCGTTACGTTGGGTAAAGGGTTAAATCTCGTGAAAAAAACGTTAATTTTTCTCGATGTAGAGGTTTGTTAGACCCAAACGTAGGCATGTGTAGTGAATTCCTACTTGCTGTGCAGTTTTGACAATATTTAGACAATATTTGATTTCTTTTTTTTTTACATTTTCAGCTTCTTGGATCCCATCGGAAATTTGGGGGATTTTTTTTTACATTAATCAAGTACTCATACCCAGTAAAATCATATCTCAAATTTGATTCAAACCGGCCACCCCGTTTTGAACATGAAATCTGAGCTTGGACATAAATCTCCTGCCATCATGGAACATGCTGATTTATTGTCCGAGAATCTTAAATTTTGATCAGCGAAGGAAGTTGAATGGAAGTTGAATGCTAAATCTTGAAGCATTGCGATGTGTGGTTCATAAGAAGTTGTTTTTTTTATATATATATTTTAGACTGTTTGAGCATCACTGTCAGCCCATGGGAGAAAGCAACGTTTTTTAACAAACCTGACAGAGTATGTCCCAGAGATTACTGTGTGTCTAGTTTGTTTTTATTGCGATGATTGTTTTGGTTTTTAAAAAGACGGGAAGGCAAACGTTGGGAGAGGACGGATGCAGAATGACGTACACCACCAAGTGATGACAACAGCCTACCATGATTCGCAGTCAGGTAAACTAAAATGTCTTCACTTACCAACGACCTCGTACCAATAAGGTGCCATAAGCTACGTTTTGAGGCAAAAGTTGGGGGTGCGAAACAGATTACCTACGAATAGAGGCAAGTTCGCAAGTGGCCTTTAGGGGTAAAAGAATTGCATTCCGATACCTAAGACATATGCTTGGAGGTAGGAACCCGAGCAGATGTCTACGTTGTCTGACTGGAATGAACAATCATAGGTTCGTTTAGAAGTTTTTTTGGTTGAGGAGGGGAGTCTCCTCCCAGAAAAAAAACAAAAATTCTGCTTTCAAATAAAGCCTTCTGATTGCTTTTGTGGTAAATCTCCACTTTTTGGGACGTTGAAAATGAAGAAACACACCACTTTGACATGGAGATCTGAAGGTGTGGACGCGGCGGCCTTGTGGTAACCGGTTCGCGTCAGATCAACGAAGTTAAGCAACGTCGAGCCCGGTTAGTCCTTGGATGGGTGAGCGATCGATTTGGACTCCCGCGTTGTGTCCTTGTGCAAGTTACTTCACCCCGATTGTCCACATGGGGGCACGATGACGCCGTGTACTAAGGCGTACTGCACGTCGATGGTGCGCATGTCTTCAACAAATCTAACACTGCCTGTGCTGCAGTGTGCCGGTACAATGTTGGGGAGCTGGCAGCTGCTCATCGTTACTCGGTGGTTCTCTCCGGGCACTCCGGCTTCCTCCACCCGTACAACTGTCACCGACACGATATGACCTTCGCTGTTAAAGTGTCGCTACACCCTAATAAGTAAATAACTGTCTGAAGGCATGAAGCACAGCAGGGATCCAAGTTGGCTCGGTGGGCAGGGAGAATTTCCCTTACAGTAGAAATTTGTTCTCGATTCATAAATCTATGGTAATGCATTCTGGATAACTGGTTAATGCTCTGGCTTTAACCCTTTACCCAACGTAGACAATATCAAAATTTATTATTTGAAATATCATTTTTTTAATTTTTTCAAAAAATTTCAACAAAACCATATCATTTGACCCCTCGTTGGAACGAGCTCGTTCCAACGAGGGGTCACATGATATGGTTTTGTTGAATTTTTTTGAAAAATAATATTTTTTCAACTGCTGAATTTGCATATTACGCGGTGGGATGCGGCCGATTCGTTGGGTAAAGGGTTAAAGACAACCCAGAAACTAAGCAAACTGTCATCTGCAAAATGAGGTCCTCAGAGGGTGAATTTAGTGATGCTACCCTGCATAGCAGGGTAGCATCACTAAATTTATCCTCTGCGACCCTCAATCTGAATCAGGGTCTCAAAATTAAACAGAAAGAGGTGCCCAGAGGATAAAATGGCCCACTATATGGGATAGCATCATCAAATTCACCCTCTGGGGACCTCATTCTGCAAATGTCAGACTGCTTATTTTCAGGCCTGTTTAGAGATATTTCACTAGGTGTTAAGTCTTCCTCTAGTATATGGCATGGCCAGCGTGCTTTTTGTAGTAGTGACCGGTCCCCTCCTACCAATGGCGCAAATGGTCGTCATTTTGTATATTCCACTCTGCAGTATCAACCACTGGATTAGAGTTTGTTAAAATAAAGAGATGTACGGTGTGTATGTGTGAGGGTGGGTGAGGATGTCTGTGCGTGTGGTGGGCGGAGGCAAATGAGAGGTTAAAGTCTCTGTTTTGGGGGTTGATGCCTCCTATGCTACCTCCGCCCTGACGCCTCCACTGGATAATGGCCACATGTGAAGTAAAGGGTTAAAATGACGCTCAGAGCGCCCCAAAATTATTCCATTTTTCTTTTTGTTGAACAAAAAAAATTAGCGCCTGCATACGCCTCTAATTTGGAACTTTTGTTTCAGAATTACTTATAGTTTTATGAACAAAGTCACCTGATAAAACCAATAATTCAGTGCAAAAACGGAGAAGATTACAGAAAGACATGTTTCTACACGCACCACGATTATTTGTGAACAACATTCCTGATTTTCTAATTAGCCTGATTAACTTCGCTTTCTGTCTTTGTTATTGATTTATTCATACGATTGAATATTGCATAATATGTAACTAAAACTTTCAAAGGCAAGGATAACACACATGTCGTTCAATACTGTTTTGTCTTCAGAAATGATATTAACCGGAGCGTTTTTGGAACATAAAGAAAAATACTTTTAGGCCTAGAAAAGTTAAAAATCTGTTTCTCTGACTCTTCCGTGTGTTCTTTTTGGCTGCTGCATGTTCTCCTTTTATAACCAATGCAAACTTGAAAAAATAAAAAATTAATGGTTTATGTCTGATATTTTACCCAAGTTAATAAAATTGATAATTTTTCCCTTCATTGCAACAAGGCTTTGCAATGCTAAAGAATTGCAAAGCCTTCTTGCACTCAAGGGACGAAATACACCACCACCCATGCTATTTTGTCAATACCGAAAACAGAACCGCAACAATCATTGGATATCGAAATCATCTGTATTTTCAAATTGTCCCACATTTGCTATTTATAAGGCCTTGTTGAGGCAGCTGAAGTGTTCATTTTCATGAATTAAGTGACTGCATTTCTTTTCAGTTTTATTAACCTTATTGGCCTGAATTCCCACAAGACATACACAAAACGACACGCGTGTCGTTCTGTGTTTATTACACGCCTTCACGTCTATAAAAACAGTTATTAGAGGGACGCTCAGCATTCATTTGACAGCTATCAACAAAAAGAACACATTTTATCACCAACCAAATTTGCGAGGGGAACCCGTGTTACTATTTCGTCTCCTGAGTTCCAATGTGTTCTATGTGCCTACTGGCACATAGAACACATTGGAAATCAGGGGACGATTTTAGCTGTCGCTGGCGATTCAGATTGTAAATGCATTGCACGATTTGTAGAGAATTCGAGTGAAATTTCGCTTCTATTTAAAAATAGTCTGTCAACGATTTCCGTTCCGCACATATGTGCGGAACAGATTTTCATTTACCGCATGGTTTAGTGTTGCTGTAGATGGGGATTTCATAGAACAGGCGTGTAATAATATACATGCCCAGTTGCTTAACGGCGATTTCTAGTCAAATCTAGTCAACTCCCAGTCTTAACTCATACCCAGAGTCGAATGCCTTTTTTTGGACAACTCTATCCCTTTGCCATTGAATGCTTCCGGCACCCTTGCAATATTTCGACAGTTTTGCGTGACGTTCAGTTCGCCACGAACCACTTCACATTGTTTAATCTCGTTTATTAGCCAATGGCGTAAAATTTGTGATGGTTATCAAACTTTTCCCATGTATATAGTATGTGAGAGATCGAAATATTTAGGAGTATATGACTTTAAACAGGCAGAAACCTTCATAATCTAAGTTAGAAAGAACCCACGTGCTCGGATTGCAAAGAAACAAAATGACGGGTAAATTGTCTTCACTGTTAACTATAAACTGTTCCTTCTAAATGAAACCTAAGTGCAGGGATGTGTTCCGAGGTGGGGGGGGGGGGGGGGGGGGGGGGGGGGGGGGTAGGGAGGATGCCCAAATTTTCGACAGACCAATACATAAATTTTCGACAGACCAATACATTTTTTGACAGATGTTAGATTGGGCAACTACATTTCTAGCTTTTGGGTACGTAAATCGTATTCGTTGCCGAAAATTTCGACCAAAATATGATAAAGCCAAAATTTCAAAAGTTTTTCTTACATTTTGCAAAATTTTACCAACCAAAAGCCTAAAAAAAACTTCGTCAAAATATTTGGTGGGGTCACCGTCTCCGCCCCGCGCTGTATCAGCGCTACTGTTTAACTCACAATAGACACAACATTTCTTAAACAGTTTACAAAAAATGATAACGATTGAACACAAGATTCTTTTAATAATGATTTTATTTACACACTCATTTTAATTTCAATTGATTTTTGAAAGCCACGTCTAATTCAATGGATGCAGATGGTGAGAATAACGGTGAGAATAACGGTTTGTGATTCCACCTATTGTCGTCAAGTTTCACACAAATGTCGCCAAATGGAAGCACAACTATCCATGCTGGTCACTGCCGAATAATGATACCATTTTCCTGTGGAGTCTGAAACAGAAATTACAGTGTATATAACACTTAAAGGAACAATAACCCGCTACTTTTAAAAAAATCGATTCTCGGATTTTGCTTGCACAGTACTAGGAGAGGGGATCACCACTAAAACACCCGTGTAGTGAATGTTCCACCCAGATAAAAACTCCTTGCCTATGAAAAGGCATAAGAATGACAAGCAAAGTTTCAGCCAATTAAACCCGGAGGTCCATTGGCAGAAACATTGCTTGATATTCGTAACCATTATCAGAGAAATAGACAGTTATTGTATGTGTGAAAGTCCCACAGGTGTTTTAGTGTTCTAATCCACTCCACGTATACTGTATGTGAAAGAGCATGTAAAAAGACTGTATGTAAAATGTAAGACATCAGAAGCAACGTCAAATAACTTGAATCTAAAATTAAAGTTTTAATGCAGACGAATTTTCAGAAGATACGACATTGAGGAGATATAAACGAAGTTGCCCGAAGTGATCGGAAGCAAGCACAACACCGTGACACAATTTCTGAATAAACACGGTTTCTAATTTTAGTATCGCTACTGCCCGAATGAATGACTGCCACAAACAACAACTGTGCATTATTTTAGCAAAAAGTAGGCATTACTAGATACTTTGTACTATTTTAAATAACGCGCAGGTATGCTTCCATACCACTTGTGTCGATAACGGCAATCCGAAATAGACTGTATGAACGCGCACGCTATTAATAGAAACACACATACACAAACTCCACCTTTGTCCTTTTAAGAAAACTAATTTCGCCGAATATGGAAAATGATATTGCCACGGAATTTTCCGCGAGTGATCGGCTAACTAGATCGGGATGAAAAAATGCTGCTTGCCTTTTTTGAGAAAAAACAACAAATTCTCACCTTCATGTTAATTTATTTAATCGACCCGATCGCTTTCTGATGATGAATATTTAACAAATATTAGACGAAGTTATGAGCCATATTGTAGTTTATCATATGACTTCTCCGTGTTCTCGGTTTATTACCGTTTCATGTTTTCAACAAATATTAATTAGTGGTTGATGACACCTTTAATTGAATTGATTAGTCAATTAATAAAAAAGCTTTCTGATTGGTTATCACCGAAAAGACCTGTGTCAAAATAATGCGATTATGACGTATGATTTCAGTCAACGACCTACACAAAGTCATCCCAACACCACTGATCATCCATCCTGAGACACCTGCCGAATACGAGAACCCTTTTCCTCCTTTAACACGCCTTGACATTCAGCTACCATAAAGTAAACAATCACCGAGGGTCGAAAGGGGCTTGCCCCACAGCGTCCCTGCGCGCCTTCAACGTGCGAAAACCATTCTTTCCCGTATGATTGCGTGCAGCTGTGACGCGTCACAGTCAAATGCACGACTTTCAAGGTGCAATTCCATTCTCTAACCCTTCTTTTCTATCTAAAAGATGTTTTTTTGGTAACTGTGATGTCATATGATAAACAGAATATGAAATACGTGTTTTGGTCACACGATATTTATGAAACTCATCTACGAATTTCTTGCTTTGCCTCGCCAGGGGCTCGGCAAAACGGATAATTCTGAGATTCGTTTCATAAATATCTAGTGACCAAAACACACATTCCATGTCCTGTATTTATGGGCCGGTCAATCAACTCTTAATGTGTATATTGAGCGAAGCGAAGCTGTCAATATGTGCATTAAAGGTTGACTGGCCAATCCATTAATTGCCATATAGTTCGCAATCTCGTGCAATATTTCTTATATTACACTGAAACACCATATGTCAAAAACATATTGCTTTACTACACACATGTGTATGCGTTATTACTGCTATTCTCTGTTAAAACAGAAACATCTGATCAAGGTCTAGCATTTACTGTTTATTTCGCAGATAAAATTTTACGAAGAGTAAACTTGGTAGTGGCAGGCACGTTGTTAATCCTTTACCTAACATAGCGACCAAAATGCCCAGAAAATCAACCAGAATTAAGCCTACCACAGCCTAAAATATCTGGCAAGTTTCTCATTAAAACTATACAAATATGGATATCATCAGAACCAGCTCGGCGAGCTGGTTCCAATGATATACATATTTGTATGGTTTTATTGAAAAAAGTTTAAATTTGTCATCGAAAAATGTGAAATTTATTTTATTTTTCAAAAATACTGTGTTTGGTAAAGAGATGTCTGATCTCTGATGGGGCGGAGGTGTCCACCTCTGGATTTCCCGGTAGGAAAAATTCCGACTACCACTCCATAATTTTCAAAAAGTGGGAAACTCCATTAGCAAACACCCAAGGAGTAGGAGAGCGATGGATCGGCCCAATTCAGGGGAATCTCATGGGGGAATCTCATATGTGACGTCATAGTCACGTGACCTAGTAACGTCATGTTTGGTTGTCATGGTAGCCCGCGTGAGCGGCCATCTTGTGACGTCATTCTCATAGTGATACGTGGTCCTAGTGCGCATGCGCAGCGCGTGTTGTTAGGGTGATACGTTTTTCCGTCGTCTATTTTGTATACTGCAGGCCGCCATCTTGGTTTCTATGGCAGCACGTGGTTGCTATGTGACCCAAAGGCTTACAAGACAGGGGTATGTTCGGAGGGTATGTTCCTTTGTACAAGAGTAATTTCCCGATTCGTAGAATTACCCAAATAAACCCGACAAGTTGTACTATTTCCATCTATCTATGCAATAGTTTTCGAATACCGAAATGAGACCAACAGGGACGGAAGATTAGACCTCATCTTCTCATGGCCCTCATGGCCTCATTTCGGAAAAGTGTTGCCGAAGGCCATATGTTTTAAAAAAAAATGATTCATGGGATATGGCCATTAAATACCGAGATGAGGCTAAAAGGGATAGTAAATAAGACCTAATTGAGGGATTTTCTCATGGCCTTCATGACCTCATTTCAGAAAAAGGGGTGCCGAAGGCCAGACATTCACCACCCCCCCAAAAGGGGATTCCATGGGACGTGGCTGTTAAATACCGAGGTGAGGCTAAACGAGATAGTAAAGTGGACCGCATCGAGGGATTTTTTTGTGGCCCTCATGGCCTCAGATGAGGCTAAGAGGGATGGTAGATTAGACCTCAGTAGTATATCATGTACCCGAACGTGCCCCATTGGCAGGATCTCATGCAGGATCTCATATGTTACGTCATAGTCACGTGACCTGGTGACGTCATGTTGTGTTGTTGTGGTAACCCGCGTGAGCGGCCATGTTGTGACGTCATCTCCATAGTGATGCGTGGTGTGAGTGCGCATGCGCAGCGCGTGTTGTTAGGGTGATACGTGTTTCCGTCGTCCATTTTGTATACTGGAGGCCGCCATCTTGGTTTCTATGGTAGCACGTGATTGCTATGTTACCTAAGGCCTACAATAGGACAGGGGTATGTTCGGTGGGTATGTTCGATTGAATCGGAGTATTTTCTGGAACGACTTCCCTGGATAATTACCACAAACAACCCGACAATCCCTCCAAATCACCAAAATCCACCCGAAATCACCGAAATTGACTTTATTTGATACGGATTTCCCATTTTATTGGTTTTATTGACTTAGCACGTAGTGCCATAGTACTAAGGGGGTACCGGGGGTGCGTTCGATTGAACAGGAGTAATGTTCTGGCTTAGAATTCTCCCAGAATCCCTTTTTGGATCATTATCCCGTGCCGTTTTTCCCAATAAGAATAGCACGTAGTGCTATAGGGCAAATTTACCCAGAATTCTCTGCTTCTATCTATATAAACAACAGTTTTCGTCTATCTGGCCAGGTTCCTTTGTTCTAGAGTATACTCCAGTAGCGTAGAAGAGCCTATTAATTGGAACAGTTTACCTTATTATTACTATATTTAGCAATTTCTGGTCTATTCTTGTTAGTTCTGACCCTATTCCAAGTACTCTTGTTGTTTCATTTATCTAGATCATTTATATAAATTATAACTAACCAATTAGATTGCTTGATTTCCCATAACCTGTATGCAGAGTTATCTCCCTTCTGTACAACAAAAGCCAATATTATTCCCAAACCCAATATCATTCCCAAAGCCAATAAGCTATCGAGCAGTTACTGATAAGTCATTGCTCGAATGACTCGAAGCTCATCGAGCAAATGAGCCTTAGAGCAATTGCTCGATCGATGACTCGGCATATTGCTCGAATGACTCGAAGTCCATCGAGCAAATGAGCTATCGAGTAATTGCTCGTTCGAGTGACTCCTCGAACGACTATTCGACTCATTTCAGTAGTTGAGGATACCTATGGCCCGGCATTGTATTATTTGAGGATACCTATCGAGGATACCTTTTATAGGATACTTATCTGAGGATACTATTACCTATATCACAAGGTATACCTATCCCAAATATCCCTTATAAGGTAAAGAGCAAGAGAGTAATTGCTCCATGAGCAATTGCTCGATCGACTCGAAGCTCATCGAGCAAATGAGCCTAAGAGCAATTGCTCCATGAGCAATTGCTCGAACGACTCGAAGCTCATCGAGAAAATGAGCTATCGAGTAATTGCTCGTTCGAGTGACTCCTCGAACGACTCTTAGACTCATTTCAGAAAAAAGGGGTGCCGAAGGCCATATGTTTTCCAAAGAGGGGTGCCGAAATTAAGGTGCCTTCTGGAGAATCCCTTTGTTGTCAAATGAGCTATCGAGTAATTGCTCGATCGAGTGACTCGACATACTGCTCGAACGACTCGAAGCTCATCGAGCAAATGAGCTAACGAGCAATTGCTCGTTCGAGTGACTCCTCGAACGACTCTTAGACTCATTTCAGAAAAAGGGATTCCATAGCCACAGCTGTTTTCGAAAAAGGGATTCTTAAAAAGGGATTCTGTAAAATGGGATTCCTATTCGAGTCCATAAAATTTGGATTTCGTGTTTTAACATCGTCCACTCGAGGGTATTCCCCTTCCCTATTGGAAGAATTTAGTTTAATGGGTTGTAGTTTAAAAATTCAGATCACCTTTCGTTATATTGTCATGGAGTTTAAAATTTATTAAGTTAAACTTTGTTCAGTTCAAAAGGGAGTGGTAATACCTTCATTTAGGTTATGGTTAAAAAATTCATTCAGTTCAAAAGGGGTTAATATTTTTTTATATTATATATAGTTCATTCAAACAGTTCAAAGGGGTTTTAATTACATAAAGTTCATTCAGTTGAAACTTTGTTCAGTTCAAAGGGTTCATTCAGGTTTGTTCAATTTAAGGGGGTTAACACTGGGTTATATTTAAGAGTTATAGTTCATTCAGTTGAAAACTTTGTTATGGTCAATTCACTTCGATAACTTCATTGGATCTTTGTTCACTTTGTTCTGTTCCCATCCATCTTGATTGTATTGGATCTTTGTTCACTACGACTTCATTCGAACAGGTGTCTTGTATCTGTTCATAATTCAGATCTGTTCAGTCTGTCCAACCAGTTCGATCAATCCGACTAGTTTGACATTCTTTCACTTTGTTATGTTTACTTCGTTGTTTTGTAGTGACTGGTTGTATCTGTTCAGAGTCTTGTAGTCATTGTTGAATTGGTTGTTATCAATCCCTTTCCATACCCTCGAGTGGACGATGTTAAAACACGGAATCCAAATTTTATGGACTCGAATAGGAATCCCATTTTACAGAATCCCTTTTTAAGAATCCCTTTTTCGAAAACAGCTGTGGCTATGGAATCCCTTTTTCTGAAATGAGTCTAAGAGTCGTTCGAGGAGTCACTCGAACGAGCAATTGCTCGTTAGCTCATTTGCTCGATAAGCTTCGAGTCGTTCGAGCAGTATGTCGAGTCACTCGATCGAGCAATTACTCGACAGCTCATTTGACAAAAAAGGGATTCTCCAGAAGGCACCTTAATTTCGGCACCCCTTTTTGGAAAACATATGGCCTTCGGCACCCCTTTTTTCTGAAATGAGTCTAAGAGTCGTTCGAGGAGTCACTCAAATGAGCAATTACTCGATAGCTCATTTGCTCGATGAGCTTCGAGTCGTTCGAGCAATTGCTCATGGAGCAATTGCTCTTAGGCTCATTTGCTCGATGAGCTTCGAGTCGATCGAGCAATTGCTCATGGAGCAATTACTCTCTTGCTCTTTAGCTTATAGGGGATATTTGGGATAGGTATACCTTGTGATATAGGTAATAGTATCCTCAGATAAGTATCCTATAAAAGGTATCCTCGATAGGTATCCTCAAATAATACAATGCCGGGCCATAGGTATCCTCAACTACTGAAATGAGTCGAAGAGTCGTTCGAGGAGTCACCCGAACGAGCAATTACTCGATAGCTCATTTGCTCGATGGACTTCGAGTCATTCGAGCAATATGCCGAGTCACTCGATCGAGCAATTGCTCTAAGGCTCATTTGCTCGATGAGCTTCGAGTCATTCGAGCAATGACTTATCAGTAACTGCTCGATAGCTTATTGGCTTTGGGAATGATATTGGCTTTGGGAATGATATTGGCTTTTGTTGTACAGAAGGGAGATAACTCTGCATACAGGTTATGGGAAATCAAGCAATCTAATTGGTTAGTTATAATTTATATAAATGATCTAGATAAATGAAGCAACAAGAGTACTTGGAATAGGGTCAGAACTAACAAGAATAGACCAGAAATTGCTAAATATAGTAATAATAAGGTAAACTGTTCCAATTAATAGGCTCTTCTACGCTACTGGAGTATACTCTAGAACAAAGGAACCTGGCCCGATAGACGAAAACTGTTGTTTATATAGATAGAAGCAGAGAATTCTGGGTAAATTTGCCCTATAGCACTGCGTGCTATTCTTATTGGGAAAAACGGCACGGGATAATGATCCAAAAAGGGATTCTGGGAGAATTCTAAGCCAGAACATTACTCCTGTTCAATCGAACGCACCCCCGGTACCCCCTTAGTACTATGGCACTACGTGCTAAGTCAATAAAACCAATAAAATGGGAAATCCGTATCAAATAAAGTCAATTTCGGTGATTTCGGGTGGATTTTGATGATTTGGAGGGATTGTCGGGTTGTTTGTGGTAATTATCCAGGGAAGTCGTTCCAGAAAATACTCCGATTCAATCGAACATACCCACCGAACATACCCCCGTCCTATTGTAGGCCTTAGGTAACATAGCAATCACGTGCTACCATAGAAACCAAGATGGCGGCCTCCAGTATACAAAATGGACGACGGAAACACGTATCACCCTAACAACACGCGCTGCGCATGCGCACTCACACCACGTATCACTATGGAGATGACGTCACAACATGGCCGCTCACGCGGTTACCATGACAACACAACATGACGTCACCAGGTCACGTGACTATGACGTCACATATGAGATCCTGCCAATGGGGCACGTTCGGGTACATGATATACTACTGACCTCATTGAGGGATTTTCTGATGGCCTCATTTCAGAAAAAAGGTGCTGAAGGCCAGACACTCCCCCCCCCCCCCCCACAAAAAAAAGAAGAAGGAATTCCATGGGAAGTGGCTGTTAAATACCGAGAGGAGGCTAAGAGGGATAGTAAATTAGACCTCGTCGCGGAATTTTTTATGGCCCTTATGGCCTCGGTCGAAATGAGGCTAAAAGGGATAGTAAATAAGACCCCACTGAGGGACTTTCTCATGGCACTATGGCCTCATACGATAAAAAGGGATTCCATAACCAGAGACGTTTTCCAAAAAGGGATTCCATGGGACGTGGCCATTAGATACAGAGGTGTTGAGAATCGTTTAGGACTTCGGTGTAATAAGGGGAGATAACGCCGAATAAAGATTACGGGGGGTGAAGCAATCGGATTGGTTAGTTAGCGCCAGTAAAGTGAACTGATCGGGTGATCTAGATAAATGAAACAACAAAAGTACTCGAAATAGGGTCAGAACTAACAAGAACAGACCAGAAAAGCTAAATATAGTAACAATAAGCAAAGCTGTTCCCATGATGGGCTCTTCTACTCTACTGGAGTATATTCCAGGACAACCGAACATGGCCGGGTAGACGAAAACTATTGCACAGATAGATAGAAGTAGAGGATTCTGAAAGAATTCGAAATAGTACAACTTGTCGGGTTTATTTGGGTATTTCTACGAAACGGGAAATTACTCTTGTACAAAGGATCATACGCTCCGAACATACCCATGTCGATTTGTAAGCCTTTGGGTCACATAAAAACCACGTGCTACCATATAAACCAAGATGACGGCCTCCAGTATACAAACTGGACGACGGAAACACGTAGCACCCGAACAACACGCACTAACCACGTATCACTATGGGAATGACGAGATGATGGCCGTTCACGTGGGCTACCATGGCAACCAAAAATGACGTCACTAGGTCATGTGACTATGACGTCACATATGAGATCCCCATTGAGATCCCCCTGAATTGGGCCGATCCATCGCTCCTACTACTCCCCCTCTCCCCCACACTTGAATAAAAAATTCCAATTACAGGTTTTAAGATGCAGAGTTCCATTTGTACACCCCATTGACTGCAAACTATCAAACTGGGGCTCTTAGTAGTAACAAATTCCAACTAAAAATCAGTGCTTGGGGGATTTTTACTGCATTTACTTTTCAGTCTGTATTTGGAGGACTTTCACCACCTTTCAGTGTAAAAACTCTGTATTTTGGCCAAATTCTAGACGTGTTTGGAAAGTTCTTCTAGCGTGCTGTCTGAAATTTCCAATTATTTTCTTCAATTCACGGTTTCGTATTTCCAGTTATTCTAAATTTGACGAATGATGGGGCTGAGACCCCCCCCCCCCCCCCCCCCCTTCGTAACGACCCTAGGCAGTGGATTTTCTCGTCAAGTCTTAACTGCTTCTGCAGGCTACGGATAGCCAAGACTTGACAAGAAATCACTGCTAAGCCATTAGACTGCTGTGCTGCGGTATAGAAGAAATCAAGAAAATTGTCAGGCCATTAAGGGTTAAATACAATGGAACGTCTTTCGTTTTTAAAGATCACACCAGTCGAAAATTTCGGTAATATTTAATTATAAAATTTGTTTTGAAGGGATTATTTCAGAATCGCGTTTGTAATAAAACACAATGGGATGCTGTCAAGAGACAAGGGAAGCTCAATAAAAGTGGAGGGGCACAACTTTTCAAGGCTACCACAGTTCGGCTCTTCAAGGCTACCACAGTTCGGCTCAGTGGAAGAAAAGTTTCAATCGTATATCAGTAAATGTACAATGGCATTCTATAGTCTCTCGTTTAGATGAGTGTGGCCACTGTTCTGTCTATTTCGTCTACTTCAATCATCCACCAGCGAAAGAAACCTTGCCTTCGGGGTGAAAATGGGTGGAGTAGAAGAAGTGGACCGAAACGACCGAAGGTGGGATTCTTTTGCCAAATGTTGCTTGGATTTGCAAATAATATATTACAGGAATGTCTGTATATTGACAGGTTTGCGTGCATCAATTTTAAACCATTCGTGCCCTGAGTTCCAATGTGTTCTATGTGCCAGTAGGCCCATAGAGCACATTGGAACTCAAGAGACGCATTGTGTAATCGCGCAAGATGTCTGTGGAAAAAGTAGAGGGGCACGTGTCCCCTACCCACCGCCCCTGGTTCCGCCGCCTCTGGTACAGCCTCATTCACCATCACACATTCTCACCTCCATTTAATACTTATTTTTCAAAATTCCTCTGTTGAATGCCATTTAGGGGAACCACCCCAACAAAATTCCTGCCTCCGCACCTATAATCTCTGATCCCACCATGCAGCAAATGACTCTACCACTTGCAAACGTGTGTCTATGGCAGGTGAGGGTGCTACAGTCAGTAATCATACGCCATTCTCGATGAAACCCACCAGGAACTCATTGTAGATTCCATATCAAATAAACGAGTGTGCTCTCTGTGGATTCGTTTCGAATGTGTAAAGGGTTCACACAAATGCGACAATATTAAGGAATTTGGAACTTCATTTTAATGTTATGTGGAGGGTTTAAAATACAAATTAGATCGATGTGTACATCGTTTCATGCTGAAGTAATTAATTAGCTATCAACAATTCATATTAAGATGAGTATGTGGTAACTAATGGACCCCGATTCGGAAGGAGGGTGTTGGCGTTTCTAATTAGGCTTGACCGCTTGACCTGAGCTGATACAGAAAATGATGGAGGGGAGGTGTGGGTGGAGGAGGGGGGGGGGGGGGGTTGGTTTGTTATAAGGCGTCGTGTACTCGGAAATGACAAAACACTATTCTACGGTCCATGATGAGTTTTAACTAAGGTTGGATCACTGAATCCCACAAGTTCAGGCCTCTTTCATTATTAATGTTAATCTTTTCTTTAGTTTTTCGTGTATTCGGGTGGTTTATCAGGATTAATTCAAGGTGAACTATGTTTTTTCACAGCTCGCCCTCGTAAAGGGGGAATATGTATCGGTCTAATAACAAACATTTTTGAGAATGTGGTCCATTTTGAAAATTTTCAGCAATTTGGTCAAAAACATCAGTCATAGGAACCAAGGGAAGTAACTCGTAACTGTGACTTGCATTATTAAGAGTAGGAGTGACATCCCTTGATTCGTTTGCCAACTTCCAATCTTCTGGAGCACCTGTGTAAAATTTAGGAACAGAGGAGTCGGCAAATTATACAAACAATTACTTTGTCTTCTCAACATTTTAAAATTATTTACTGTCATTCTTCATTAAGTTTTCAATAAATTTAGTGAAAAACCTGTTTACTCTAATATTCACAACCACACAATCATGTTTGGAAGTTGTGTAACAATGATGAGAACAGCTCTTCTGTCGGTGTTTTGCTTGCATTGTATTGTGCCCCATTTTAGATGCCTGGTGGAAGGAAATGGACAACCCGATAAAACACCATCTTTACTTAGGGTCAGTGTAGATAAGGGAAGGGTTAGGCTGCCAAAACCCAACCCTAACTATACCGAATGTATAAACTATCATCCCAGAATGTATGGTTCACTTCATTGAAATTAATTTCCAAGAAGTCTGAGGTTTAAACTATTATCTCGACTAACCAATATTCCAACTACATCATCAAGGCATGACTTCGACGAAGGCTTGTCTTGATCATGTAGCTAGAATATTATATTAGTCGAGACTTGAGTTATCAGGGTCGGGGAAATCAAATTTACACTCCTCCCACCCCAATCAGTTATATTCTCGGCATCCCTGTCACAAACTGCTCCAACCAATTGAGGCTCCACGCGTAAAACACTTTATGATGCACTAATATTACGAACCCAACTTCAAAAAACGATTCTTGTAGTCTGATAAGTTCACCATCGCAGTTAATGTACATGGACCTCTGAGCTGGAGTATCGGAAATATTTCCATTTCCATGAATTTCAACCCTGTAACGATCTGTCTCTAATGCTTCAATAAAGTGGAAATCAAACTGAAAAAAGTTATATAAATCAACACAAAATTGATGTGAACGTCGATATGAACTTGAGACCTAACTCATTATTATAAATTATTGGGATGAATTGACGGTAACATCCTACCCATAGCCCAAAACCCACACCATGAACTGAACAAGGCAACTTGAATGAACAAGGCAACTTTAACGATAACAAATTTAGTAAATAAACCTCTCGTGCACCCCACGGCATCGCTGGACAACGAAATATCAGTAACTTCGATAAAGGTCGAAGTTACTTCATCTCAGTTCAAATCATGAACAAGTTCATTATTTACGCTAAGATGGAGTAACCTCTACCTTTTTATAACCGGGATATGCGTATACATTCATAGAATGATCACTGGTCTCGAAAAAAGGAAACGATTTTATAGGCAGAATGCACATTGAATCTCCTCCCATTGTTATCATCTTTTCAAATATTTCACTTGGTGACGTCAGACGATAATATATGCCACTGGAGCCGTAAACATAGAAAAACTAAACAAGCTTTCGTCCAATGAGAGGGCGAGGATTTTAGTCTTATTGGAACATACTTTTTTGAAACAATAATAAACAAAACATGTCGTAAGCATTCGTTTACTATTATTATTATTATCTTATTGTTATTATTATTATTATTTTGAACAATTAAAACAATTACTGTCGTTCAACAAAAGTTAATAATAATACACCAGTTTTTTCCTCCACATGACTACTCGGTTGTCATATACAAAGAACGGACACTTTCACACAAAAGATATTTGAAACATACGGGTATTTTTGCATAATCAAACTTTTGGTCAACTTTTCTTGTCTCCAAATTAGCGACTTTCAGAGAAAATGTTGGCATTCGAGCAGCCAATCATTTTTCCGATGGACATCAAATAATCCCGATAGATATGGTCATGCCCCCCCCCCCCCTCCCCCCCCCACGTGAGCTGCTTCATTTATTTTTTTCCTTATTTACTATCCCTTCTCGGTTGATGTTTGTTTTATGCTTTCAGGCCCATAAAGCTATCGAAGAGGATACGATATATGGGGCATGGTGGTGCTGTGTACTAAGGCGTACTGCTCGTCGATGGTGCACTTGTGTTCAACCCGTGCGAACCCTGCTTGTGTGGAGCTGATACGTAGGGGAGTCTGATAGTTGCTCGCCCATGCTCGGTAGTTCTCTCCGGGTACTCCGGCTTCCTCCACATGTAAAACTGTCCGACACGAGGTGAAACTGACTGACGAAAGACGTGTCTTTATAGGCACTTGTATCTTTAATACCGTCAACATTGGGGGCATTGTTAATACCAGCAGTCCTATGGGAATTCCTGTGCAGTAGTATACTGATATTCTTGGATATTGGGAATCCTGTTGTAAATCCTGGTATCTATAGTGACAGCTTCCAAACTGAGCAGACAAAACAATTTCTTATGTAACTAAAAATTTTAAAGTTATTCATCAACTAATTGCATCAATTCTGCATACTGCATCTCATGGAAATCAGCGAGAACGTCTCTTTTTCAAATTTCCTGTGTTCTATAGAATTGAGAAGGACGCTGGTTTTATTTACAATGACATTGTGGGTTTTGGTTGAACAGAAGTAGCTAGAATACAAGTGAAAAACCTGTTCACCCTAATCTTCACAGTTACACAATCATGCCTGAAAGTCGTGTAACAATGGTGAGAACGACGTTCAAATTTGAACTACGTTCAAACTGTTTGTATAATTTGCCGACTCCTCTGTTCCAAAATTTTACACCAGTTTTCCGGTGGCAAACGAATTAAGGGACGTCACTCCTACACTTAATAATGCAAGTTACAGTTACGAGTTACTTCCCTTGATTCGTATGAAAAAAATTTCTGCAAACTTTTCAAGAGGACTGCATTCTCAAAAACGGTTTCAAAGTGGATCACATTCTCAAAAATGGTTTAGTATTCGACCTATACAAATTTACGAGGGCGAGCTATGAAAATAGGATAGTTCACCTTGAATTAATCTTGACAAACCACCCGAATACACCAAAAACCAAAGAAAAGATGAACATCAACAATGAAAGAGGCCTGAACTTGTGGGGTCTGTCGGTGGCCTAGTAGTATGCGTGATTCAGTATAGTTTCGATAGGCGATTGTTGCCGAAGGAAACTATCTCAGCGTGGGTTCGAACACGGGCTATGCCATTATAAATTTTTTGCCTTTTGTCTCAAAACATAACTTATGACCCCTTCATTTGGAACTAGTTTCTTATTATGAGACCGTCCATCTCCACACACAAATCAAATTGTCCGTCATTGTTGTCACTTAACTGTTATCCGCTAGTATTTTCAAGATATGTTTCACAAAATCCAGTCATGACTGCTTTGATGAAAATACATTTAAATTTAACTCAAAGAAATCATTGGTGAAAAAATCCGTCCAGTTTTCAGGGAGAAAATTTGATTAAATATACCCAAATCATACTTATTTCTGTGGAATGAAAAATCCTATTGTGAGCAGTAACATCTATCCGCAGCCCGCAAGGAGTTAACCATCACCTTAAAGAGTGGTGCGCCCTTCACTTGTAACTTTTTGCGCAAGGGTCCACTGCGTGGGAGACCAAAAAACCCATCAAAACCCCCAAAACTGGAGGTCAGTATTGCATGAAAGCATTGCTACAAGATTGTAAACACTATATTGTTAGAGTAAGTTTATTCGCATAATTCGCCAATGGCATAACAGGGATTCTTTTGGGTATCTATAGGGGCCGTTTATGGGAGGGATCCTTTCCCAATGACATTTGGGCATGATTTTTCCCAATTCTTAACCCCTAATTTCCCAATCTCAGCTCCCACTCCAACAAAAATTTAATGCACAACTGGTTCCCTGAAATGGGTCGTCATAAGGCCTCAGAAAACCATTGGTTTTCTGAGGCCTTATGACCACCCAGTTCAGGACATCAATTGTACATTAAATTTAAATTGCTTGCCCAGCAAAATCTCTTAATTCAAAGACAAATGACAAGTTCGCCTTTAATGGTATAAGAACAGTTTAATAGAGACTACAGAGGCTGCGTGAACATGATTCCATGTGACTGTTTGTTATAAAACTTATTTGTAGTATACATGCAGTTGCTTAGGTATTGGTATTGATGTTTTCTGCTAAATTCGAATGTAAATTTCTTAGTCTTTGTATACTTTTTCCCTTCCAAAACAAATTTCCTATTGGATCGCTCATGACACCAATTTTTACAATATCAAGGACCCCAGACCCTTTCTCAAAGAGGGCATAAGAATCCCTGATAGAACCTTAGAGCAGCCACACTTCTGGTTTTCTGAAGCCTTATGACCCCCCCCCCCCCCCCCCCCCCAGTTCAGGACACCAACTGTACATTAAAGTTAACCCTTTACCTAACATAAAAAGCAGACGACACTGGCAAAATTTTTTTTGGAATAACTAATTTTTTTCATTTTTGGTCTCAAAAACATAGGCTATGACCCCTCATTGGAACGAGCTCGTTGAGCTGGTTCCAATGAGGGTCATAACCTATGTTTTTGAGACAAAAAATGAAAACAATAATGGAAATTAATTGGCGATCATTGAGAGTAGCGCTGGCCGGTTTTGGCCGTTACGTTGGGTAAAGGGTTAAATTACTTGTCTAACGAGGTATCTTAATTCAAAGGCAAATGACGAGTTCTTCCTTAATAACAAAATAATAGTTTAACAGAGACTATAGAGGCAGTGTAAACACGATTCCCATGTCTGTTTGTTATAAAACTTACTTGTAGTATGCATGCAGTTGCTTAGGTATCGGCCTTAATGTTCACTGCTCAGTCATTGAATGTTTTTCCCTCCAAAACGAAGTCCTATTGGAGCCCCTATAACACAAATTTTCCCGATGGCATGGCCCCAGATCCTTTCCCAAAGTGGGCAGAATATTCCCTGCATATGAAAAATCGTAGAATCGTGTATACTCACACAGCTATGATGATGATGTTTGACTTGTATGGATGCGTGAAATGATTCAATAGTTTACAACGCCCAACGGCGTATACGGACATAAACTGGTCGCCAAACACCGGCAAAGATCTTCCACCAATGTTTTTGTATGGTATCACAAAGTTGTCGATGCCGTACAGAGCACCTTTCATTGTTCTGTAACCACCTGAAAAACAGCAAGAGTCCAGGTGTTGACTTCGTAAATTCATCACAAAATCTGCCATGAAAAAAATCAAGTTACGTGTATCAGATTGGGAAAAGGACACAAATATCGGAATTATGTTCATGCGGGGGATCAACCAAAGACTCTTCTCAGCTTAGTTTTCAACTTTTTAAAGCCTCTTTGTTACGGCGTCGTTTCAGTGAACTGCAGCATACATGCATTCTAGCTTGGTATTAAGATTGTGTGGGTGCTGTCAAGCCAGTCTAATTCTGTAATTAATTGTTATGGAACCAGTTTACCTCTCAAGCAGGTCATCGCATATGGTTTAGATTCACTCGTCTAAAATATTTCAGTTCGTTAGAAAAGCGAACCTATGGTTCGCTTTTCCGACCAACTAATATATTTCGGACGACTGAATCTGAAAAATTTCATAAAGATTCATTTTCTGTGAATAAAAGCTAGAAATGTTCAATCGAGAATTGATTTGATCGGCATGTGGATGGCATTACAATCAGAAAAGAAGACTCACCACAGTCGAATAGTTTTATGATTACGTCGAATACTTCACAAATTATGTTAATATCTTGATGTTTTCAAAGGGAATTAAATATTCATTGATTGGAATATCTATGACTGCGGCAGGAAAGAATATCTACATATCTTTGTACGACACATCACATTGTATCAACAGTCGCCTGAGCTTAAATTTCCATGAGAAGTAGATAAACGAGAATATAATCAAATTAATAGCATACTGGCGAGCCTACAAATAGAGGGGGCGGGTGGGGGTGGGGGGGGGGGGGGGTATCCAGACTAAAAAATTGAAGTTTGTGTGTGTGTGTGTGGGGGTATTTATTGTCAGCAAACTTAAGTCTACAGAAAATGAAGGAATAACTATAGAAAAAAGAGCCAGGTGATATCAGGGTGAGAGTACAGGAACCAGTTTCAGAAATTTAAGGCATGAAAGTACATAAGGTTGTCATTTATCAGAAAAGGTAGATGGAGCAAGTCCTGCGCTAATCCCCCCCCCCCCCCCGCCCCCATGGAACTTATATTAATTATAAATCACAGGAGAAGCCACCGAAAAGCTTGTGACTTCATTTTACCAACCCGACTATTTCGCCAGAAACGACGGTAAAACACCGTGTTCTTTGAAAGAAAAATGAAAATCTTTATGCAACTGAGTCAACAGCACTATATGCAAACTGTGTCAGAAAAACGATAAAATTAAAAGGGAAAGAACACCACTAAAAACCAAATTATGGACTCGGCTTCTTCGGTGTTCCGGTTTCTTATACCGGAGTAGATTTTCATGGAGCTTTTCATAACCTCAATACCTTTTACCCAACGGCCAAAACCGACCAGCGCTATTCACAAAAATCGCCAATTAATTCCAATAACGAGCTGGAATAGCGTAGGCATTTTTCGCAAGAACCGGGGTGGAATGGCGTAGTCATATTTCGCGAAAGCCGTAGACTCCAGCTAAATATGACTACGCCATTCCAACGAGTTTTGTAAAACACCCACCGATTCAAACACACATCTTGTTCTGTGTTTATTATACACACCCATGCATTAAAATTCATTTAAATAAACAAATTTTAATTCCGATGCTTAAACACAAAGGCGAAGAGTCCGTTTGTTTTGTTTGAAGCTATACTGATCAAATAGATCGATAAAAAATCAAAACATCCTTTTGGGCACCAGTCTATATTACATTCGTTATCTTGTCTACTGGGCGTGTTTGTTGAAATTCGTATCGCTATTTCTCTTCAGCTGGTGTCCATTTACGCCTAACCATTTGGTGGCTATTACCGCTAGTAAAATATGAATGCAAATTTGGACAGATTTGCAAAACAGTTGGGAGAAACTTTTTTAAAAGAAGATCGAATCATGTCAAATGTCCGAAGATTCACCGAAATAAAGTTGACCAGTTTAGATATAACGCGATCCGCAGACAAGACGGCCACGCGACTGGGTTAATATTGTGATTGAAAATGATTATTTTTTTAATATTATCTAATTTTTGATTAACTAATTTTTTGTGAACCGACTTTATTTTGTTTTGGACGTTTTCATTTTCACCTTCGCGACAGGCGATCGATAATTGTATTACGAAATTTGGAAACTTTTCGAAGCGTCACTAATGACCCGACTGGAAAGGAACAAGTATAAACGGTCCTGGGATAAAAGTTCCGGCTTGTACATCACCAGTTGAATGCAGAAACATTTATGTCATAACGGCGATTCCGTTAAATACAAGGGTTCAAAGTTTAATGGGTGTGTAATAATAAGAGTAATTCAATTCTACCACAAAGAGCTACTTCCACGACGTCCGACGTTGACATCATTCTCATATTGGTGTTCTGAGAACGATATTCTCCGCAATGAGCTATTTGGTGGTGGTTGTGTGATATATAGCATTTCTAGTAGAAGGAAAAATGTAATAAATTATATCGTATTTGACAGACCTCATTGGACATTGTTGAAAAGATATAAGATGGTTAAAATTTCCACTTGCATTGTTTGAAATATTTGCAAATGAATACTTTGGTATTTCGATATCTGACTCACTGATCTCTTTCCAACTGAATTGCTGGAACGGGGCAAAATGTCACATCTCAATCTGCCCCCACTCCCAAGATGTCGTCAACCAACGCGTGTAATTCCTCCCATCGGTGACGTGTGATGACGTTAAAGTTTTCCAAAATCAGCACGTTTTTTGTCAGTAATAACTAAATATGTTGTAAATATTCAACTTGTGTTTCCCTGAAAATACGCACATTATCAACATACTCGTTTTTTTGCAAATATGGACTAAAATCCACGTTCTCTGATCGGACGAGAGCTCGTTAAGTTTTTTCTATGTTTACAACTCCGGTAGCATATGTTACTGTTTGACGTCACCACGAGAAATATTTGAAATGAGGTTGCCCATTTTGCAATTATTCTATCAACGGGGTGACTAACAAACCGTGTCATTTTTTTCGATTTTTCAGACGTGCAGCAGACGATGTTCCGAATGAAGTGTTGTTTAAATTACAAATCGGTTTACGATTTGAACTAAAACGGAGAGACCTCGACCTTCATTTGATTTATTGACCACTCGTCCATTGACATCGTGGGGTACACGAGAGTTTTATCTACTAAACTTGTGATCGTTAACCTTTTACCCAACGCAGACGATATCAAAATTTCTTATTTTAAATATCATTTTTTCAAATTTTTCAAAAAATTTCAACAAAACCATATCATGTGACCCCTAGTTGGAATGAGCTCGACGAGCTCGTTCCAACGAGGGGTCACATGATATGGTTCTGTTGAAATTTTTTGAAAAATAATAGTTTTTCAACTGCTGAATTTGCATATTTCGTGGGCGGATGCGGCCGATTCGTTGGGTAAAAGGTAAAAAGCTGCCTTGCTTATTTCACGATATAGGCTTGGGGCTATGGGTTGGGTCTTTTTGGAACAAATACCTTATTGTGATGAATTGACGGTAACATGGTCTGAGGTTCGTGGATCAGAGCGTATGCTCAGCCACGACACTGCCAATAACATTCCGCATAGAGGACTATAGGTATCACAGAACTAAATATTTTTTCCATAGGCGACCATTATAACGTTCAGGCGAAAAAAATATGATCGCACCACATTAATTTTAGCATTCAAATATCTTTGTCAAGTATAGCCCTTCAGACAACTTTTTCTGACCCCAAAACAGGGGGTCATGCAACAAATAAGGGTGAAAAACTGACAGGAAGGGAAGTACCGGTCACGTGCACATATTTTTGCAGGGAATTCCCAACAAAAACACCAAAAGTCAATTGTATTTTTTAGGTCCCAAAATCATCAAATCACTCTCTTTATTTATCTGGAGTATTCAACAATAATGCAAGATGTCAATAGAATGTTTCAAATGTTTATTGAAACAACATATTTTCCCACGGCTACTTATTTTTAGAAATTACATCATTTCCAAGTGCAACATTTCAAGGTGGGTAACTTCGGGTACTGCGGCTTCCTCCAAATATTTAGTTCAGTGATACCATTTCCATATACCGGCAGTCTATGCAGTTACATTCATTTCGCCTTTTGGTCATTTTCACAAAATTTCAGGTTCCAACAAGTGTTGGGCTGCATACATTTTGGGGGCCTCAGGGGGGAACCCAATAGGGGGCCCACTGGGAATTTTCCCGGTGGATCATACGGTCAGTCCGCCTCTGGGTTGAGCATACGCACCTAACCGCAAACCTCAGACCATGTTACCGTCAATTCATCACAATAACTTATAATATTCTATAGAAAGCAATTCGGGATTGGGGGCATCGGAAAATTGAAAACTATCTAAGGGCGGATCCAGACGGGGGACTAGTCCACCCCCTCCCCGAGCCCACTAAAAAAAGTCATGCTCTTATTCCACACAATCTTGTCCTATAACGCCCCTCCTTAACTAATGACATCACGTTGCCAAATAAGGGACATGATCCTCTTCTAGAATTCGCAGAATATCGGTTATTTATAGAACTGACGACAATCACGTCTGCAAGTATCCACTATCTGCAAAATCGATAGTCGAAAGCGGGACGCAATGAAGCGAAGTATGAAAGAATAGAAAAGAAGAAATGGTATGTTCCTGGTATCATTATTTTTAAATCGCATACCCCAAACTTGAAGTTAATGTTAATGGGGTGCCAATATTTCCAGTCGCGTATGTTTCCCAGTTCTAATTTTATTGAGGGTTTCTGGCATTCGTCGGGTCAACTCAACTGGCCATTCGCCCGAATCTGCGAATGGCCAGTTGAGTTGACCGGTCGAGTTCTCATTGTGGCACACCGCAGTGCCTATACAACAATCTTTAAACTTATTATACCCCCACTTTCTGAAAAAGTGGGGTATACTGGAATGCATCTGTCCGTCGATGGGTCGGTCGTTCGGTGATCCGGGCCATAACTCCTATAATAGCAGAGGCAAATTGATGAAATTTTGTATAGGTGTGTGGTGTGACATGGCCTTTCTAACAAATATCGAATTGCGTTCGTCGTCGGATATTTTCAGTTGGAGGCCAGAATGCATTTAGAAGCCACATCAGAGCACCTGAAAATCAGACTCCCACACAAACGCACGTCCGTTTGGCACGTGCGGCAGTCGCCTTCTGTCAGTTCACATCAGCCCCCCCCCCCCCGTATTTTAATTCCACGATCCGCCCATGCTATCCCGCTAAACTATCGAGAAAAAATGTTTTCGTTGAGCAGTTTCTATATTTAGTGCAACAATCGCCCCCACCCCCACCCCAATACACACACAGATACTTCTATTTGTGACCAATGAGATCAGTGATCAGACTACAGAGAGTTAACCCTTTACCTAACGTGAAAAGCAGACGACACTTGCAAAAAAAATTCTTGAATAACTAATTTTTTTCATTTTTTGTCTCAAAAACATAGGTTATGACCCCTCGTTGGAACGAGCTCGACGAGGGGGGTCATAGCCTATGTTTTTGAGACAAAAAATGAAAAAAATAGTGAAAATTAATTGGCGATTTTTGAGAATAGCGCTGGCCGGTTTTGGCCGTTACGTTGGGTAAAGGGTTAAGACCTCGTCGACAATAATCCCTGCTGGTATTTTAGAAAGGTGTTTGAACCATCGGTGTGGGAGCGCGGTGGCTCAGTAGGTAGAGATGCAGGTTGCTAGCCGAGAGGTCCTCGGTTCGAATCACACTTGCGGCAACCGTGTTGTGTCCTTGGGTAAGACACTTCATCCCAACTGCCCTCACGGGGGCACGGTGTCGTTGTGTACTAAGGCGTACTGCACGTCGATGGTCCACTTGTCTCCAACCAACGTTAGCCCTGCTTGTGTGGAGTAAGTATGTTGGGGAGTCTAACAGTTGCTCGGTGGTCCTCTCCAGGTAATCTGGCTTCCTCCACCCGTAAAACTGTCCGAGACGAGGTGACCCTGGCTGTCGAAAGTGTCGTTAAACAGCAATAAATAAATAAATGAACCATCGGTGTTATTTATTTCTTTTGTGAGATCACTGTGTCAGTGATAGTAAAACCACAGATCTATGTCTTACTTGACCGAAAGAGAATACCTTTCGAATTATCCTCCAAGTGTTTCAGTACTTCTTTGTGACTGTGACAGTGTTCTGACGACCGATTATTTATCCTACATGATTCATTTTCTTTTGTATAAGATGAATTCCTTGAGGCGTTTTCTTTGATGTGATCGGTCTGCCTTAAAACGCATTCCACAGAGCAGTGGTCGAAATTGTCATTCAGTGCAGCACTAGGCATTTGTGTTTCAGAACTCTCCTGCGGAAAGTAATCCAGCTGTACCTCCATTAATGAGCGTCGCATTACAGGCATAACTGGCATAACTGAAACAGAAATTATTACTTCGTGCTCACAATAATAAAAAAGCTTTTGATATAGTGACGCAAAATGTGCCACGCCATAGCATTACTACTTTCTGACGAAAAAATAAGGTACACACCCTACTTAGAAAATATTGTATTTAACATAAAACAACGGTTTACAAAAGAACAATCTGAACACTAAAACAATCAGTTAATAATGTCCCTTAATCCTTTACCCAACGTAACGAACTAAACCGGCCAGCGCTATTCACAACTATCACCATCCAATTTTCATTATTTTTTTCACTTTTTGTCTCAAAAAATAGCTTATGACCCCTCATCGAGCTCGTTCCAATGAGGGGTCATAAACTATGTTTTTTTCGCCAAAAAAAAAAAAAAAAATCAAAAAATAGTTATTCAATAATTTTATTTGCAAGTGTCGTCTGCCTTTCGTGTTAGGTAAAGGGCTAAAGGCGTTTATTCCCACATATTGACTTTATCAGCATTCCCCATGTTAGGCCATGCGTGTGTGTGGGGGGGGGGGGGGGGGGGTGGGGGGGGGAGGGGGCACACGTCACAATTGTTTCCAAAACAATAAACACGTGTGGGGCGAAGTATAGGGAGCCAGCGACAGCGGCTACAGTCAATCTCTTCATATGTCACGCATTTCCTTTCGCATAACTCAACGATGGAAACACCTATGGCACAAGTATTGACAATACTCAGTTTATATCAATGCATTTCGAATGTTGAACTTTCGAAATTGTAGCTCAGTTTCGCTTTGCAAAGCAACGAAGAAACGCAACTCGATTCCGACTGTGCACAGTCACATTTCATCGTGTTCTTAACCTAAAGTTTTGTTTTCATCTAGGATTCACCATATTATTAATAATATTACAATTGATACTTACTACAAAAGTTAATTTTAACCCTTTACCTAACATGAAAAGCAGACGACACTTGCAAACAAAATTCTTGAATAACTAATTTTTTATCTCAAAAACATAGGTTATGACCCGTCATTGGAACGAAAATGAAAATTAACTGACGACTTTTTGTGAAACGCGCTGGCCGGTTTTGGCCGTTACGTTGGGTAAAGGGTTAACCCTTTACCTAACGTAATGGCCAAAACCGGCCAGCGCTATTCTCAAAAATCGCCAATTAATTTTCATTATTTTTTTCATTTTTTGTCTCAAAAACATAGGTTATGACCCCTCGTTGGAACGAGCTCGTCGAGCTCGTTCCAACGAGGGGTCATAACCTATGTTTTTGAGACAAAAAAATGAAAAAAATTAGTTATTCAAGAATTATTTTTGCAAGTGTCGTCTGCTTTTCATGTTAGGTAAAGGGTTAACACAAATCATTAAGCGCGTAAAAAACGTCCGCCATTTTCTGACCAGGATTGTACCTGTTAATTATTCCACGTGTGATTTCTTGCGAAAACAAAGGTGACGTAGCCCACGCCACCCAACATGGCGATTCTGATCTCCTCTATCCCCATATTAAAATACAAGCACCTCTTGATTGATAGAGCACACGGTTTTACGTGATTACAAATTTGTTTACCGTCAACAAGTTCCAGACGTTCAACACTGACTGTTGAAAACGTCTTGCACTTTACCCCTCAAGTCCCCATATGCCCACAATCATCCCCTTTTGTATTGCTCTGAAAAAGTTGTCCCAAGTTTATCCTTCCATGAGAACTCTACTTGTAGTATGTCTCGACAGTGTTTTACATCATTGCTCGATGCCTGTACAATAATGCAGAAACACTGTTAAGTCATCTGCAGCTATGTAAATGTATATACGGTAGTTAGGCCCCCAAAATAAAAATCTGTTTCTCAGGCCCTCCCGCATGGTCCCTTCGGCTGCCGCATGTTCCTTTTTTTATAACCAAAGCAAACTTAAAAAAATAAAAATTAAATGGTTTTATGTCTGATAGTTTTCCCAAGTTAATAAAATTGATAAATTTCTCCCATGAGTGCAACAAGGCTTTGCAATGCTTTAGCACCACCACCACCAATGCTATGCTTTAGCATTGCAACGCCTTCTTGCGCCCATGGGGCGAAGTACACCACCACCCATGCTATTCTCTAGATTATGAGGCCTAAAATATAAAACAAACCAAGAACGTGAACTTTTGATAGCAAAGAAATAATTACAAAAGTAAAAAATAAAATAAAAAACCGTCCGCCCACATGCAATTTTACAAAAATGGCATGAGAAACAGAAGATCTACTTTGTGGGACCTTTTTAACGTAAAATTAATCTGATGACCCAAGGGTTCAAAGCCTATGAAGTCCTCAAGCTAGTAGTGAGTAAAGGTAGAGAATCATTAACCCTTTACCCAACGCAGACGATATCAAAATTTATTTTTTTAAATATCATTTTTTCAAATTTTTCCAAAAATTTCAACAAAACCATATCATGTGACCCCTCGTTGGAACGAGCTCGACGAGCTCGTTCCAACGAGGGGTCACATGATATGGTTTTGTTGAAATGTTTGTAAAAATAATATTTTTTCAACTACTGAATTTGCATATTACGCGGGCGGATGCGGGCGATTCGTTGGGTAAAGGGTTAAATGTTTAGACCACATGGACAAAATGGGAAATCACCCCAGGAACTGTCAAACATGAACAACCATTTACCTGAATATCTGGACGGTCCCATCCACCGGAACTTTTCACACTCCTTTATTATTTCTCCATATAGACCAAAACTCAGGATAAGACCTGAGTAAGAACGCAGTTTGTTCCCTTCGTGTAAACTGACAACATTTGCTGCTATACTGTTTCCTGAAAATATACCAATATTAGTTGCAGAAAATTTATTAAACGGGTTGAAAAGGATTGTATTAACTGGTTGAGGGCTTGATTATTTTTGGTGGTCTGAATTTTCATTCAAAATATGTTTTATTACAAATTATTGGAGAGCGCCCAGAGAAACTCTCCAGTAATTTGTGATAAAACAAATTTATATAAACAAAAGATTATTTGCATGTGACAATATGAAACATGAGCAAGGAAAATGTTGGTTTTTGCTCTGGTACCCTCATTTTTCTGAAAGCCCTGATAGAGGCTTCTAGCACTCAATCAGTTTAACCCTTTACCCAACGCAGACGATATCAAAATTAATTTTTTTAAATATCATTTTTTCAAATTTTTCCAAAAATTTCAACAAAACCATATCATGTGACACCTCGTTGGAACGAGCTCGACGAGCTCGTTCCAACGAGGGGTCACATGATATGGTTTTGTTGAAATTTTTGGAAAAATAATATTTTTTCAACTACTGAATTCGCATATTACGCGGGCGGATGCGGGCGATTCGTTGGGTAAAGGGTTAATGAATTTAGACCGTAAGTGTCGATGTCGTTTTCGTTAAGTTTTGATTAATAATTTTTGACCAGGGGCGAATAGGATATTTTCTGATAGAAACAAAACTGGTCATCAGTAATGGAACTATACTGACTGAAAAAAGAAACGCAAGTTCAGTTTTGGTAATATAATTTTTTTATCCGTTGACCAAATGTTGTAAAAACTGACACATAGTGTCACCTCAATGGACTGTCTAAAGAGTCTTTGGTTAAAATTCAGTCAACCATGACCACTTGCGACGCTGCATGCTTTCAAAAGATTTTTCGACAAAGCGTGCATCCGGGGCACTCCCACGTGCCATGGGCTTGAAAACCACACCAAATCGAAGTTTTGAACAGTACACATCGATTGCACAACATTTCATTTCAACTAGATTGAAAAGCAAAATGCCGCGAATGTCCGAAGTTGATAGGGGTAGGGCTATTGCTCTAATTATGTAGGGCCAATCGCAACGTCTCGTCGCCCAACAATTTGGGGCCCATGAGTCAACGATAGCTCATTTAGTTGGGCATCTCAGAGCCACAGGAAGATTAGCTGACCGTCCCAGGAGCCCACGTCCGCCCGTTACGTCGCCACGTCAAGATAGAGGCATACGTCTCCCACACACCCGTAACTGATTTCCGCCTACCACGGAGACGGCGAGTCAGGTTGTAGGCTCTCTTTTGTCCAAGAACAGTTAGGAATCAGTTGCGGGAGTTCAATTAAGGCCACGACGTCCCTACGTTGGGGCGCAACTTACACCCAGGCGACGTCAACGACGATTGCAATGGCTGCGGGCACATGCACCAAATCGGTTTCACTTGGCCCACCGGAGACGTGTGTTATTCACTGACGAGTCTCGGTTCACGCTTCACATGTCAGATGGACGACAACGTTGCTATCGACGTCGAGATAAGCAATATTCTACGTTGAGAAAAACCACAGATTCGGGGGAGGGTCTGTTATGGTTTGGGCGAGGATTTCTCATGGCGTGAAAACACCTCTCGTGGTCATCCAGGGCAATCTTACAGCCAACGAACTCGTTCCAAAGAGCGGTCATAACCTATGTTTTTAAGACAAAAAATGAAAAAAATAGTTGGCGATTTTTGTGAATAGCGCTGGCCGTTACGTTGGGTAAAGGGTTAAACTGCCAACTCTTCTTGTGCTGGATTGGTAAGCTGGAGATTTTAACAGTTGCTCTCCGTTGCTCGGTGCTTCTCTCTGGATACTCCGACTTCCCTCACCCTGAAAAACCCTGAAAAACTGCCCGATACAATGTGACCCTGCCTGTTGAAAGTGTCGTTAACCTTCAAAAAGAAACAGACTTTGACCCTGTAGTATTCCGTACAAGTCAACACATCGTCGCCTGAGTGCTAGAATGTCCTATGTCCCCCTATGGGACATAGGACATTCTAGCACTCAGGCGACGACATTGTGTCACTATGTATAATAATATCATCTTTGTGATAGTAACTCGATCAGCAGGGAGCGCGGTGGCTCAGCGGTACGACATTGGACTTCAAACCGAAAGGTCCACGGTTCGATCTCCACCAGGGATAACTGCTTTGTGTCCTTGGATAAGGTACTTCATCCCGATTGTCCGATTGTGGTGGCCCGGTCGCGCCGTGTACTAAGGCACACTGCTCGTCTATGGCGCACTTGTCTTCAACCAATGCTAACCCTGCTTGTGTGGAGTTAGTACGTTGGGGAGTCTGGCAGCTGCTCACCGTTGCTTAGTGGTTCTATCCGGGTACTCCGGTTTCCTCCACCCGTAAAACAGTCCGACACGAGGTGACTCTGGCAGTCGAAAGTGTCATTAAACACCAATAAATAAATAAATAAATAAATAAATAAATAAATCTGAAACAGTAATGATAGAAACTTACCTAGTATGACATGAATAACGGCTGTTTTGATATCCCTTGTCCCATGTAGCATTTGTACAACCACGTCTCCTGAACCTGTTGCGAGAAGATATACTATTTATTATCTTGAAGATCTGAAGCGAAGAACTGTCAAGGTATTGTTAAAAAGAATAACCACAGTCCCTCACCACCCATGGTAACCATTAACGCCACGAAGACCTCTGAGAATAATAGTTATAATGTGGCGGGGGATACAAGTTACGATAAAATGATATTTGAAAAATATAAAATGGCCGTTAACTCCTTTCTGTAACTTGATGACAAAATAATAAAGATTTCCGACAGGTTGAAAGAAAAGAACAAATACGAATGAAGTTGAAGAAAAACCAACAAAAACAAAAAGGAATTTTGGACAAATTACACGTAGAACTGATAAAATTTACAAACCCCATTAACCCTCAACCCAGAGGCGGCGGAAGCTCCAAAAACGTGGGGAGGAGTGGGTCACAGGGGTGTTGCCAGCAATCTTTTCCGGGGGAGGGTCGCCCACAATGCAACTCAAGAATGAGAATGTCTGGCAACTAAAAAGACTGAAATCTTGGCAAGAGGCCTTGGCCAAAGGTCAGGTTGGAGGAGATTCTGGAAGGGGGTGACCCCTCCCATAATCTCCTCCAACTTAACCTTTGGCCATCGGTGGTGGTCCGTTGGTGTTTGTGGGGCACAGGGGTGTAGCCAGCAATCTTTTCCGGGGGAGGGTCGCCCACAATGCAACTCAAGAATGAGAATGTCTGGCAACTAAAAAGACTGAAATCTTGGCCAGAGGCCTTGGCCAAAGGTCAGGTTGGAGGAGATTATGGAAGGGGGTGACCCCCCATAATCTCCTCCAACTTAACCTTTGGCCATCGGTGGTGGTCCGTTGGTGTTTGTGGGGCACAGGGGTGTAGCCAGCAATCTTTTCCGGGGGAGGGTCACCCACAATTCAACTCAAGAATGAGAATGTCTGGCAACTAAAAAGACTGAAATCTTGGTCAGAGGCCTTGGCCAAAGGTCCGGTTGGAGGAGATTATGGAAGGGGGTCACCCCTCCCATAATCTCCTCCAACTTAACCTTTGGCAATCGGTGGTGGTCCGTTGGTGTTCGTGGGGCTCCCTCGTAAAAAATCTTCAATATTTGATATCAGCAGTGATCAAAGATTTCAAGCTGAGTGAAAGTGAATCAAATTCAATTTAGGTATTGTATTAGATTGCGACCTTTGGAATTCGGGGGGGGGGGGGGGTCGTACGACCCCCATGACCCTCCCTGACTACACCCTTGGGTCACACCTTTCTGGGTATCGCAAGGGTGTAGAATGGAAAATAATTTTTTTACGGGGGGGGGGGGGGGGGGGGGGGGGTGTCAATGGTGGTGGGGCGGTGTCTTCATTCAAAATATATAAATTGATATACGCTACCCTTCACCCTTGAACCCACTCTATTTAACCCTTTACCAAACGCAGACGATTTTAAAATTTATTATTTTAAATACAATTTCAACAAAACCATATCATGTGACCCCTCTTTGGAACGAGCTCGACGAGCTCGTTCCAAAGAGGGGTCACATGATATGGTTTTGTTGAATTTTTTCGAAAAATAATATTTTTTCAGCTGCTGAATTTTCATATTACGCGGGCGGATGCGGGTGATTCGTTGGGTAAAGGGTTAAGACACTAACCTCAGCATATTTATTTTGTTTTTTTACTTAACCCTTAGAACCCTGGTGGTATCTTCCATATCAATTCAGTGGCAGCAATTGGAAGAGGCCACATTCATTATTTGTGGGCAGAGCAATTAATATTTTCAATGTGTAGCCCCAAGACTGCACATTCAGTATTAATTGGACTACCCCCAAATAATGAATATGGACACTTCCAACTTCTGCCATTGAATCACTTGGGTTCAAAGGGTTGAGACATAGAATGTTAAAATGATTCGTTGAATATAGTTAGAGTGATTACATCTTATCGGGATAGATCGCCAACAAGACGAACGGGTGGATAGATTGATTAATGGAAGAAGTATGGTATACCAACCCTATATCCCTCTCTAGTATAAGGTCGCTAAACCATTTGGAAATGATTCGTTGCTTACACGTTCATTGCATAGTTTTGGAGCAATTCGGAAAAACATCATAATTTCATTAGGCAGGATGGCTGCAAAGTGAATGAGTGGGGTTGACCAACTTAAAGAGATCTCACCAAAAATACTGCACTCTGAGGTTTGTTGGGTCCTCAAGAAGGATAACTGGGTTTGCTTTCTGTTCTCCTTTCTGGTGATTGGTCCGGATCGCCTGGGTTGGGCGAATATGAACCCCATATGGGTTCATGTTTGCCCAACCCAGGTGATTTGGTTTAGTTCTTGACCCCGTCGATTTTAGAATGTACATTAAAGTAATAACTTATTTGTTTCCGGTCTGTGCATTGGGAACGTTCCACTCAATTTGAATCCATGAAGACAAGAATAAAAGGGCAATGATGTCAAGAAAAAGAAAATTGTGTGGGATGGCAGGAAGACAGCCTCTCAGGCTATGCCATCTCCATGCAGTGTACACTCACTTTATAATTTGTTTTATTTGTCTCACATTGTATATCTGTATGCTGCAGAATAAAATTTCAATTTCAAATTTCAAATTTCAATTTCAACATTTTCTACGTGCAGCCCCAAGACTGCACATTCAATATTAATTGGATTACCCCCAAATAATGAATATGGACACTTCCAACTTCTGCCATTGGACTGACATGGAAGATACCACTAGGATACAAAGGGTTAAGACATAGCATGTCAAAATGATTCGTTGAATCTAGTTAGTGTGTTGACATCAAATCAGGATAGATCTCCAACAAGACGAACGGGTGGATAGATTGATTAATGGATGCAGTATGGTATACCAACCCTATATCCCTCTCTCTAGTATATGGAGGATGCTAAACCATTTGGAAATGATTCGTTGCTGACACGTACATTGCATAGTTTTGAGGCCAAATTGGGGCAAACAGAACACAAGCCAGTAACGTCACTCGTGTCAGTTTTGTTTGGATAGAAACAGCGATGGCGATAGGACAAGTGTGTGTGTGTGTGTGGGGGGGGGGGGGGGGGGGGGCTCCGTTGAAAGGCAAATTTATAATTTATTCTGAAAGTTTGTACATCGACAGATTGGAGTGGGGGGGGGGGGGGGGGACACAAGTGGTGATGAAACCTATTTATCTGGAGGTAAATGTCTCATCCCCTGTAGCATCGCTATCGGTTAGTAGTTACCATATCTCACCCGCTGGTACACTCTAAAATCAGTTGAGTTAAAAAATCAACCCAAATCAACTATGTTAAATGAATATGAACCCAATTGGGTTCATATTCACTCAACCCAGTTGATTGGGTTAATCTTCATCACAGCTGGGGGCGCGGTGGCTCAGTTGGTAGAGGTGCAGGCTGCAAGCCGAGAGGTCCTCGGTTCGAATCCCACCTGCGGCAACCGTGTTGTGTCCTTGGGCAAGACACTTCACCCCGATTGCCTACATGGGGGAACGATGGCGCTGTGTGCTGCGGCGTACTGCACGTCGATGGTGCGCATGTCTTCAACCAATCTAACCCTGCCTGTGTCGCGGTGCAGAGTTCAGAGTTACGATGTTGGAGAGCTGACAGCTGCTCGTCGTTGCTCGGTGGTTCTCTCCGGGTACTCCGGCTTCCTCCACCCGTAAAACTGTCACGGTCACAATTAGCCATTGTGCATCAGTATGTGACCTTAAACACCAATAAATAAATAAATAAATAAATAACTTCATCACAGCTGATTTTGGAGTGTAATAATTTCTGGAGAATTATTGTAACCTAGCATCCTGTACGGATACTGAGTACTTGTGTCAGTGAAAAAAACAACATTTACCGGCAGGTATGATTCCCACAGGAATAGGCGATGGCATTTGTTTTGCATTCACGTCATCATAATCCACTCCGGCATCAGTCTGTGCTCTTAGCATCAGACCGTTGATACACTCGCAATATAAACCATCTCCGCCAACTGTCATAATACTATAAAAAGGAAAAAAGAAAATGATGTAATGTTATCCAGGTTGAATCTGCTACAGATTGGGCGGTGGGGTGGGGTGGGATGGGGTCGGGTGGGTGGTGAGCTGTGGATGCGAGTGATTGAGTGACGAATGATTCCGAATTAACCCTGAGGCATACCTTTACATCTTATATATCTGTGACATATAGATCCCATGGGTCGGGTGCTTATTATATCTGGAAATACTGTTTGTTTTAATGTACTGTGAGCACATGTCACTGTAATAAAGATACTACTACTACTACAGAAACTGTTTCGCCACCGGAACACAACGCAGGAGATATGCTGTACCCGCATTACATGACCAGGCCGCAGGAAGAAATTGAAACCAAAATGTAATCAGCAGTCTGGGCTGCTTGTACCATAATTTCTTCGTTTTTGAAAGAGTACACATCAATTTGAAAGGTGTTCAGATTGTGGCGCCCAAGTTGTATCCTTGGCTGGGACGTTCTAAATGTGCCTAGAATGTCATGAAAAGGAGAATCTGGGCATTCCGGTCTGTAAGATTTCTTGTCTGCCGACTGACTTGGTTTTCGCCTCTAAGTTTCCGATTATATTGGTTTATTTCCCACTAGAAAGACTATTTGTAGCCAGGAGGTTCGTTGAAATTCTCAACAATTTATTTATTTCCCTCCAAAATCTTAACAGAATCTAACATATTTCTGTACTTTGGGCCGATTAGAAGCCGACCAGTGGCGGTCGAAACAGGGGTGGGTATCATCATATGACAGCTCTAAGCTGTGCCCCATACTTTTTCAGATCATATACTTTACCACCCACCCAACCCCATCCCCTCCTTTTGATGAATAAAAATTTACCCATGCGTGTTTTTTCTTTAAAAACGAATAAAAAATCTCAGAAACATAGCTTATATGCTTCCCCATTGGGACATGCTCAGCGTTCCCGTTTCAGTGATCGCACATGAGGTATGTTCTTTAACAGATCTTCCAATCGTTAAACGGTAGGATTATGGCAAACTCCAAGCAGTGTTGTCTCCCATCGCTACGCTCGACAACGTCGGATATCCGATGCATAGATATCGGATAGAACATCTGATATCAATGATCCGATGTATCGAACGTAGCGAGGGGAGACAACACTGCGTGAAGTTTGGGATGTGAATTTCGCAACAAAGGTGTCTTTGTATAACAAATTGATTGGTTTGCCATTCTTTTCATAATTTATGAAAACTCCGACCTGGAAAATGCCACATTTTGTGGGGTT
Organism: Pictodentalium vernedei; assembly: GCA_031216915.1. NCBI lineage: Eukaryota > Metazoa > Mollusca > Scaphopoda > Dentaliida > Dentaliidae > Pictodentalium > Pictodentalium vernedei. Next base: position 137,772,200 of record CM062291.1, read on the forward strand.
TTTTTGTGTTATTAAACATAATGAACCCTAGGAACGTCACAAGATCGTAAAATATGTCTTCTGATGTGTTTGTTCTGTTGACCTTTCATCGGAATTTATCTCGCTTTATTTTGTAGCTTTGGAAATATTCACGTGCACCAGATATCTTTTACGAAAGCGACGAGCGAAGACGATTGCACCTCGTTCTCGCATACAACTATTTCAAGTGGCAGGGGCCGCGGAGCGACTTTGAACGTGGGAGTTGGGTGGGGGTGTTGAAATATAAGCGGGGGTTAATGGACCATTTCCACGACAATCGTGAAAGATTGTGACCTAAGAAGCGATCTAGGTGATTTCAGGGGATTTGGCGATTACCGACACCAATCCGATGCCGGTTGTCTACAAATTCCCCCAAATCATCAGCAGGCTTACATTGTGTATTCTGACACGCTATTGTGGTAATCATTACTACGCCGCCGACACCGAATCGGATAATAGACGAGTCAAAAAGTAAGTTCTCTGGTATTAACTGGTTGAGTGCCAGAAGCCACTATCAGGGCTTTAAAAAAAATGAGGGTACCAGAGCAAAAGCCAACATTTTCCTTGCTCAGGCTTCCCATTCAGTCAAATGCAAATAATAGTTTGTTTATATAACTTATAAGTTTGTTCTATTACAAATTATTGGAGAGTGCCTGTGGGCACTCTCCAATAATTTGTAATAAAACAAATTTTGAATAACAAATTCAGACCAACCAAAATAATATAGTCCTCAACTAGTTAAGGATGGCCAGTAGAATAACAAGCAAATAAGTGTATTTATTTATTTATTTATTTATTTATTTATTGCTATTTAATGTCACTTTCGACGTCTTTGGCTATCTCATGACCTCTACACAGGGATGAAGCCAGGTTTAACCAATCGTTTATACGTATGCTGCCCACTTTAGAGGACTTTCACCTCAGGCGTTAGTTCCGGGGCCTATTTTAGTAGTAAAGCTGAACTACACCACTTCCCGATATTCCCACGGGGAAAACAAGTGTCTAAACTATAAAAAACACATCTAGGAAAATAGTGTGATCTTAACTGTTGTCGAAGCCATTTCGTTTACTATTTTCAAATATTTGGATCATTGCTGGCCCGAAAAGAAAAAAGATTTAACATCGTAACGTGGTGTGAATTTGTACTAAAACAGTTTTTGATTACACACTAATACTTATTTTAAAACGCACAGATTGTACAAGCAGTTTTTCAGTCAATGTTCTTTGTTTCCTGGCCGTTTTTATGGTCATTTCCCAAGTAAAAACTCAATTTTGTTGGTACTTTTGTCGCAAAACCAATGGTTTTCGTTGATAACGTCATCCATTTCGTGGTGTGTTATCCGTATTGCTCACACAACCATAATCACGGAGAACGGCTTCCCGTTCGCCTGATTCATATACAGGGAATGCTAATCATTTCTCGACATTTATAGTTGCTTCGGAAAGATTTGCAATAACATAAAAGATGGTCAAATCTTTTTCTCATTCAAAATGACTTTAGAGAAAGTTACCTCCCCCTTAATTTGCTAACACTCTCTGAATTCCACGTTAACTTACGTACTTTTACATGTTACATAAAATTCGGAATGTTATGCTAATTGATCGCACTGGTCTGGTAGATTTAAGAATAATAATCCAAATACAGTAATTTAAAAAAAATATTTTTATTGGGGTTTAACGAAACTTTCGATAGCCAGGGTCACCTCGTGTCGGACAGTTTTACAGATGGCGGAAGCCGTAGTACTCGAAGAGAACCACCGAGCAACTGACTCCCCAACATACTAACTCCACACATGCATGGTTAGCATTGATTGAAGACAGGTGCACCATCGACGTGCAGTACGTCTTAGTGCACGGCGCCATCGTGCCCCCACATGGGTAATCAGAACTAAGTGCATTGCCCAAGGACACAACGCAGTTACCCCTGGCGGGGATCGAACCGTGAACCTTTCGGTTTAACCCTTTACCTAACTTGAAAAGCAGACGACACTTGCAAAAAAAAAATTCTTGAATAACTGATTTTTCATTTTTTGTCTCGAAAACATAGGTTATGACCCCTCGTTGGAACGAGCTCGACGAGCTCGTTCCAACAAGGGGTTATAACCTATGTTTTTGAGACAAAAAATGAAAATTAATTGGCGATTTTTGAGAATAGCGCTGGCCGGTTTTGGTCGTTACGTTGGGTAAAGGGTTAAAGTCTAATTCCGTAACCACTGAGCCACCACGCTCCCAAATAAATACAGTAATAAACATTGCATTACCCACTACAGTAAAAACAGTGAATCCCAAATTCAGGGTGCACTCACCCATCAATCTTGCTGATGTCATATGTCTGCAGTACAGATTTGGGCTCCTTTGGAGATGATGTAACTGCAATTAACACAAAAATGAATCATTTCATACAAAGCATGATGGAAAAAAATACTAAGCAAACTATAAAGATCATTTATTAAAACAAGCATATCACACAGCAGACAAACGAAACGTTTTCTAGTAACTCTTTGAACACAGGAGGCCGCTTTACCGGCCCAGGAACATAACACTTCATAATTTTATTAAACCCCTTCACTCTGATGTCAAAATATTAAAATTTCAGGAAGCTGTTTTTTCCCATAACGCAACTAGAAATTTAACCAATTCAATCTCGTTTGACAGAGCTCAGAATTGGTTAAATTTCTAGTTGCATTATGGGAATTTTTTTCTGCCTGAAATTTAGATATTTTGACATCAGTGTGCAGGGGGTTAAGTAAGATGGCTGCCAAGTGGAGGTGTGGGGGCAGACCACTCAATATTTTCAACACGTGGCCCCAAGGCTGCGTGTTGAAAATATTAATTGGTCTATCCCCAAATAATGTATATGGACTCCATGTTGCTGCCATTGAACTGACCCGGACGATACCACCAGAGTTCAAAGGGCTAATATACACCAATGCTTCTTTTGGAATCAGTTTTCAAAATTTTCTCCCATCGGGCTAAACTATGGTCGTATCGGTGCGTTGAGTATCCCCCGTCACGTGCACGTTCTGTTCCCGCGTCCTGGGACGTGGCGGACAGGGGAGGGGAGTCACCCCTGCAATCCTGGCCAAAATTTCCTATAGTTGGAAATTCGGCGGGCAAGTCATGAGTAGTTGGAAAATCCATCTATCTGGATTTTAGAGCTTCTTTGGTGATACTCATGTCTCCTTTACTTCCCAAAATTCCAACTCGGTTTCAAATCGGCAAAAGTTCTAACTGTAACTATTTACAACTATAGTGTACGCAATATCGAGCTTCATAAGTGTGCATCATGCCAATCGGTACAGGATTTGTATAGTACGTTTACTTATCGTATTAAAAATATCCTCGAAATGCACTTCAAGAAAATCACATCATGTAAAATCGTTATCCTGAGTTAATTCCATCATTCACAGTTACAAATTGATGAAACATCGAAAATTGATCATTTATGCCTAAGATCTGATATAATGTTAGGACAGTTTAAACTGCTCGAAGTTCTCAGCTTCAGCTTTTGTCTAGCACATATTTAATTCCCAGAAGAATACCAAATAAAATAATAATAACCTGATAATTCTATCATAAATGTGTTGGCATTTCAGTTACTAGAATCAATTTTATGCCCCCTGTCATGGTTTCATTTTCAAAATCTTTCTCGGTAGTGAATTTCCAATTGGGGGGGGGGGGGGGGGGGGGGCAGGAGGAGGGTTCCCCCTCCCGATCCCCCCTTAGTTAAAAATTCACTCCCCTACACCCCCCCCCCAAACGGAAACCTCTAGCCACGTCCCTTCCCGCGACCTTTAGCTGCCACTGATTTAAATTTTCGTGAATGTTACTTCAATCAATTTCAAACATATTTTCAAGACTATAGTCTTCTGCGGTATTTCAGAAGTTCAAGATATGAATTACTACATTCTGCTTTCAACTCAACCAGATACGACGTTTCTTTTTGCAGGAACAAATTTAACAGCCCAGCAATGAATGCGAATTCATAAACTTACCAAGCTTTTACAGCAAGTTCGAAATATTAGTTCCAAAACGGTATAGAAAAGGCTACGAGAAAACAAACAAAAACCTATAACAACAACAACAACAACAACAACAACAACAACAACAACAACAAAAACAACAACAAACAACAACAACAACAAAAGAATATTTATCTTTTTCCTTGGCATGACTACACTGAACGCGAAGTATAATTTCAACCATTTTATCAAAAATAGCATCTGACCCATGCCACCTCCCATGCTAATTCCAGTCCCACTAGTCTCTACCACTGTTGAAAACAAAGTTTCCAAACAATGTTGACGATGAGCTGTTGCTAGTGGTTAGTCCTGTGCAATGTTTAGTGCTAGTAAGTCTCGCACCCGTTCATGCACTCTAAAATCAGTTGGGTTAAAAATCAACCCAAATCGACTAGGTTGAGTGAATATGAACCCAATTGGGTTCATATTCACTCAACCCAGTCGATTTGGGTTGATTTTTAACCCAACTAATTTTAGAGTGTGGGTAATATTCCAACTACACCATCAAGGCATGCCTTCCAGGAAGGCATGTCTTGATGTTGTAGCTGGAATATTTTATCAGTCGGGACTTGAGCCATCACAGTCGGAACAAATAGGTTTACAGCCCTCACCCCACCCTCACCCCTATAAGTCATTTTCAAGACGCTCAGAATTCGATTCGAGATTCGATTCGATTTCGAATAATCGACCCGATTTGATACGAGATTCGATTCGAATCTAAAATGTGTGGTTCGCAGGGTCCTAGGTTCGGGTATCCATCTCATGGTTTGTATTGTATGTATACATTTACCCTTTAATGATGTAAGGTATGGCACCTTCAGATCGTTTTTGAAAAATTATTTGAGAATAAAATTCTTTAAAATTCATATTCTTCAGACATACTTAAGTAGTAAATTCTATAAAGCAAAAAAATGTCTTCCATCGTAACTGTCACCCCCTTCCAAACACAACGTGTTGTTGACCACCGCGGCTTCCGCCCCGACTTAACTGTTGCTAAGAGTCCATCTTTGCAGAAAGGTAATCATGGAGTAACCGCTAAAGTATTTTAATGCATTCGGATCTGAAGTTGCGGCTTTGCTTCTATTCTCCACATTTTCAAATGTGAAACTTGCCGCTGAATTGACACAGGTAACATCAAACGCCGACAACCATATAACAGACGCAACGAAATTAAAAATTTCTAAAGAAAAACAAATTCAAATTCTTTTTCGTGAGTGAAGCTATCTCCACATCCTTGTTTTGACACATTTGTTTAGGCCACCTCTCAAAACTTGCTCGCATTGCCTGAATATGAAGCTTTTCAGTACTGGCGAGCTGATAGCAGATACATTTTGTGGTTTACAATTTTTAATGCATTTGATGCTTTACACATGCTATTTTTTCAAACAATCTTTTGAATTCAAATGAAATTCATGACGTTTGTCTGAGTTACAGAATAGGTCAAACAATCTTTTTACCTCCAGCTTCACGCCAGAGCGTCACACCCTGTGTCCTCCTGTTTGTCAAGAGTGGTTGTTTTTGAGATCAAGGTAAGTAATATCATCACACTTCACAAAACATGCAGTTTCAAATAGTGTATTGACGTTGGTCGCTGAATAATGAATTTAACCCTATACCTAACATGAAAAGCAGACGACACTTGCAAAACAAAATTCTTGAATAACCAATTTTTTTCATTTTTTCTCTCAAAAACATAGGTTAACCGTTATGATCCCTTATTGGAACGAGCTCGTTCCAAAGAGGGGTCATAACCTATGTTTTTGAGACAAAAAATGAAACAAATAATGAAAATTAATTGGCGATTTTTGTGAATAGCGCTGGTCGGTTTTTTCCTTTACGTAAAGGGTTAATAGTGTGCAATGAAAAATACCGTTCAGAAGTCGTTAATAGGCGGTGAGATTACAAGATGAGGCGAAGGTGACAAAACAGGCTCACTTATCGAAGGTTTCAAAAATTTATAAACATCAAAGCGGCGTTTTAAATCAATAAGATATGTGTAGAAACGTTGTTTCAGTTGGTGTACTTCCTTCTGGGTCCATTGGCGATGTCTCGTTGCAGCATCAATTTAGCCACAACTTCGTTAATTAAATGAAATTATTTTAGGATACAAATGGGAAAACACACAAAAAACTGTTACACTGGGCAATGAAAAATTTTCAGTGATCGCCACAAATTTTCAAGCTCGTCCCAATTGCATATTAGAAACCACATAACTTTGAAAACACCACAACCACAACCAATGAATTGAAGTTTTTATCTCACCAATTACATCCGTCTCAATTCCTGCCAGATTCATCAATGGCTGAACGTGTTTGCGGAAGACATGTTTGGCTTTCTTCCTTCCACTGTTTGGATTGATAAACACGAGTATTCTTTTTGGACGGTTCTCTGTAATTATATGAAAATATTTATCGTTAGCCTTCGTCTATTAAACACTTGATTTAATAACCCTTTAAACTCGTAAGACCGGCATTTCGGTCCAAGGCATAATTTCGTCCCATTTTTGTCCTATTATAAGAGGTCTATACACGGGGCATTGATGATAAAATAATAACCAGTCTACAGCCAGGCGGATGCAGACTGCAGTTATTAATTTATCCCCCCTGTATATTGATATTGGACTGACCCATCTCACTGTAAGTGTACACAAAGGCGATACCATTCCAGGAAACGAGGGTTCAAAGAGTTAACGATTCACCTAAATTTAAATTTTCATAAAATAATTATGATGATCGAAGTTACAGTAGTACTTTGGCATTGGTTTCTAGTGAAGCGTTGGCTGCCCGTATAGGCAGTCATGACTTCTATTGACTTCACTGGGCACCACTGCAGAGTTTGACCTTATTATGAGGGAGCCAAATATATAGAATTCGCCAGGCCTTTAAGGACACTTTCAAAATCTATGATGAGAGTCAAATGAAGATTTTGCGAGAATCAAAGTGTATTCTCATTGTATTACTCGCGAGAATCATTTGCAAGAATCGATTCTGATTCTCGCATGAATTTTAACCCTTTCAACCCGGTTTGCATAAATGTTTTCGTGAAGAAAAAAATTTGTAGCGGACGAGCAGACGACATAAAGAGCCAAAAATCCGAAAGAGGCTCTGTACTAATTTAATTCAACAGCTCGACAGAGCTGTTGGATTAAATTATTACTGAACCTCCCAACATACCAGGATGGTTTCGCCCATTTCGCCATTGACAGTATTGACTGAAATGATATCTCATGGGGCGCTGGTGTTGAAAGGGTTAATCCTGGCTTTATAATAGGCAGACAAGATTAGACTTGAAACCATTGAGAAAATGAATAGTTATTGTGATGTAATAAAAATATTTTTTCAGTCAGTTCAGAATTAAACAAATCTAATTATGCAAAATGGAATTTATTTATTTACATTAATTTATTGGCGTTTATTGCTCAATGGTTTTACGGGTGGTGGAAGCCGGAGTACCCGGAGAGAACCACCGAACAATGGCGAGCAACTGTCAGACTCTCCAGCATACTAACTCCACACAAGCAGGGTTAGAATTGGCTGAAGACAGGTGCACCATCGATGTGCAGTACGCCATTGTACACAACGCCACCGTGCCCCCACTTGGGCAATGGAGTAAAGTGTCTTGCCCAAGGACACAACGCGGTTGCCGCAGGTGGGATTCGAACCGAGGACCTCTTGGCTTGCAGTCTGCACCTTTTCCAACTGAGCTACCCCCCACCCCCCCCAAAAGGGGGGGATTAAATGCAGATGTGTATGTCCAACACAGATGAAAGCTTCCAACAACAAGGCCGCTATCAAAAAGTAATGTAACTACAGCTAAGAAATAAATCTGGCCTCTAGATTTAAAAAGTGGCCTCAAAGGCTGACTTTTATTTTTATACGCTCGGGTGGTCCCTGTTTACGAAAAATAAAATTTCAGAAAAACAGAAAGAAAATAAATAAAAAATAAAAAACTATATTAGGTTAAAAAAAAGTGTCTTGATTCTCAGACAATCTCTCGTTGAATTTGAACCCCCTCATTGGATATTTTGATTGTCTTTCAGTGTCTTCCAATATTAGTATAAACTCAGGGAGTCCCGAAACGTTTTAAATTTTTTGATTGATGCATATTTATTTAATTGCGTCTCCAGTATGTTTACATTGTTACTATTGATGGGAGAGTGCCTTTATATTTCTGTGAAAATTAAAAATCCCCCCCCCCCCCCTCACTGATTTGATAAAAAAAAAGTTGCCTGAGAATCATTTAATTTATTTTGTGCAACCTAAACATTCTTACGTGGTATTTGTCTCCGTATCTCTTCATGGACGACACTAGTCGTGGTGGGGTCACTGTCCAACAAAATGTTTTTTAACGAGAGTTTCCGATTTGATTTGAACACAGCATACGTTATTCGTAAAGTTGATGTTAGTGGTCGCTCAGTGTCCAATTTGATCCACAAAATATCACTAATGGAAATTACTTGTCTTTCTGAAATTAAAAAAAAGAATGATTAGATTTTCCATAAATTTGGTACTTATTATTGTTATCTCCTCTTTGTCTTACCTCTGTCCATACAGGGACGTGGCTAGAGGTTTGCGATTGGAGGTGTAGGGTAGTGAATTTCCAACCAAGGGGAGGGACCGGGGGACCCCCTCCCGGTCCCTCCCCTAGCTGGAAATTTACTACCGACAAAAATTTTGAAAATGAAGCCATGAAAAGGGGCATAAAATTGGTTCTGGTAACTGAAAGGCCGACACATTTATGATAGAATTATCAGGTTGTTATTATTATTTGGTATTATGCTGGGAATTGAATATGTGCTAAACAAATGCTCAAGCTGAGAACTTTGAGCAATTCACACTCTCCTTACACTAAATGAGATCTTATGCAGGAATGATCAGTTTTCGACGTTTCATCATTTTGTAACTGTGAATGATGGAATTGACTCAGGATAACGATTTTACATGATATGATTTTCTTGAAGTGCATTTCGAGGATTTTTTTTTATTACGATAAGTAAACGTACTACAGAAATCTCGTACCGATTAACATGATGCATACTTGTGAAGCTCGATATTGCGTACACTGTAGTTGTAAATAGTAACAGTTGGAATTTTTGCCGAGTTGGAGTTTTGAGAAGTGAATGAGACATCAGAATCACCAAAGAACCTCTAAAATCCAGATAGATGGAATTTCCAGCTACTCATGACGTGCCCTCCAATTTTTCAACTAAAGGAATTTTGGCCAGGATTGGGGGGGGGGGGTGCAGTGTGACACCCCCCCCCCCCCCCGTCGCCACGTCCCTAACATGGACATCTATAAATTATCTGTTGATAGCAGTAACTATAAGAAGCAGTAAGTGCTACACCGACTGAGCTAATACAAGACATCATAGTAAAGGACTCCCCAGGACGAGAATCATGGAGGATTTTAACCGAAATTTGCGGGAAATGATCAGAGAAAGGTGGTCTTGGGCGGCCTACGTGATAACGAGAAGCCAGCGTTTGATGAGTATCTGAGTGGCACCTTTGCGGTCGCTGCTGTTCAAAGTGAGGCCTAGGTGCTGAACACTCTAGTGGAGCTTGGAGAAGATTCGGAAAGAGGGTGACAAGGAATGCCAGGTATGTAATTTGGGAGAAATGAATACCGTGGAGCACTTTCTCTTAACCCTATACCCAACGCAGACGATAACAAAATTTATTATTTTAAATATAATTTTTTAATTTTTTAAAAAAATTTCCACAAAACCATATCATGTGACCCCTCGTTGGAACGAGCTCGACGAGCTCGTTCCAACGAGGGGTCACATGATATGGTTTTGTTGAAATTTTTTGAAAAATAATATTTTTTCAACTGCTGAATTTGCATATCACGCGGGCGGATACGGGCGATTCGTTGGGTAAAGGGTTAAACCAGTCTGACAGAATAGAAATCACTAAGAGTAAAGAAGAGGGTTAGTGTACTGATAAGTGTAATAGAAAGAAAAAGCATTAAACAGTTCGTTTCTCGGTTTTGGGGGGAGGGATCAACATTTGGGAGCCCAGGGGTAATCGAGACCTTTTCATATGAGAATCGCGACAAACCAGCAGATAAGGATGGGTGGTTTTGGCATCTTGCGTTCGGTATCGGCTTCGGTATTTTGGAGGGGTATGTCACGGTATCGCTTCGTATTCGGTATATGACTTGAAATGAGATTTCATGATAGTACCAAAGGGGGATTCACGTCAGGAAAACTTGGAAAATACAGTATAAGCTGTTCCTGTATCATTCATCCGCAGCGCCACAAATGCCACTCCCAATGGGCTCCACATAGGCATTCTTTTGCCAACATTAATCATATCTACAGTATTTTTGTGTCTTGTTCCAAACACACCTTGACCTTCAAAGGCATATTTCAGGCATTAGCGATCTCATAACATGTGCCATTAATGTGCCATCATTAGGAAGTCCAGCTGACAATAGATAATCACCTGAGCAGTGATTTCTTGTCAAGTCTTGGCTGCCTGTTAAGAAATCACTGCCAAGTAACTGGACATATACAGGTTGTAGTCTGGTGGGAATTCATGACAATTTCTGAGGTGCTTACGAGTTAAGAAAACTGAAAAGTAAATCAGTCACTTCTTTCATGAAAGTTGGAAACGAATGTAGAAAAATATGAAAATTCAGAAAGTTTCGGTATTCAATGGTGGCCATTGATGGGTGCGGTTCGGGTTTTCGGCGTCCTCATAATTAGGGTTTAATCCCGGAATCGGGAGTTCCCGGTTCCGAAAGCCGGCCCTGATACCCGGGAAATCTACAGCACGGAACCGGAAATGAAGCGTGGCACTGTTTGTGTACTGAACTGAAATTTTCTGAATTGAAACGTTGTAGGATTTCGTCAGCCCTTGCACGTCTGAAACTTTTACAGTCCTGATTCCTGACGGGCCCTTTTCAACAAACCACTAGCTTTCATCCTGTCCTGGAGGATTCCACTCCCCCTCCCCCTTCCTTCAACAGCAAGATCTTCATCCGCTTCAAAGTTCAAACTCGTCTTCATTTTCAGAATCTGTAGTATCACTATTCACTACCTTCTCCAACATCAACACCCTCTTCACTGCCGTCACCAGTCTCCTCTGCTTAAAGCAGAGGAGACTGGTGACGGCAGTGAAGAGGGTGTTGGTGTTGGAGAAGGTAGGATTCCAGTCCCCCACCCCCTTCCTTCAACAGCAAGATCTTCACCCGCTTCAAAGTTCAGACTCGTCTTCATTTTCAGAATCTCTAGTATCACTATTCACTACCTTCTCCAACATCAACACCCTCTTCAGTGCTTAAAGCAGCGGAGACTGGTGACGGCAGTGAAGAGGGTGTTGATGTTGGAGAAGGTAGAGGTGATAAAAAAAAAAATAAAGACGAGATTGAAGCGGGTTTGGGTTTTCATACTTATCTTAGGAAAAGAACTTTTCCGTTTGGAGATAGGAGATTGCCAATGAATAAATTATGCTCATTATTATTAAAATAAATGCGTCATGTTACCCTCATAAATTTGCTTGATATTTCCTGGGAAATTTCCCGGTTCTGAGAGTAATTTCATTGGCGTTCCCGGTTCCTAGAAATCCAGGGAACATATTAAACCCTACTCATAATATCGGTATCGGTTCGGTTTTCCGGTATATTGCCTATCTCGTCCAGCAGATAACCAAAGATTTGTTATTTTTATTATTACAATACCAGGCGTTATATAGGGTTTGGGTACATAGGGCCTTTTACTATTTAGCTCATCAAAGTTACCGTCTACTCGAGACAAAAAAGAACATTTTATCCTTCATTTATCTTTGATTATCGGGATATTATAAAATCTATAACAATATTGCACATATTCAACCCGGCTGTCAGCTTGTGCCGAGGCCGAGCGTGCATCTGCGATTACAGGAAATGGTGTGTTATTTTTAGGATGAGTAGCCACTGAAGCGTTTTCACGTGGATGCTGAATTATCAATACATTTTTTTAGAAGCCTGAAGGCGTATTTATACTTCTCCAATTTTTTTTTTCTTTTGCCCATTTGCTGATGTGGCGGCGCTACGGGTGGGGATGGGGGTTGAGCATATGGGCATTAAATTTGCCCCAAAAGTCGACTTTGACTCCCATCTGCCCCCTTCCACCCCCACACAAATCCGCATTCCACACGTCCTTACATGTGCACGGTATCAAATAAGGACCATTATACTAGTTGATCTACAACACAGACAGGATACAAACCACAACTCTGGTAGAGTACCGTACTACGGGGGACTTAAATCCACGACCTTTGGTTATTTTTTTTCTGTCCCCCGCGCCTTCGGTCGTTGAGTCCAGTTCCCCGTACTCCATTCTCGCTGTGTCGTGTCTTAAAGCACTGTGCCTAGGCATACTCCTGTAATTCCGTATCATTATGACAGTAGATTGTATCGAAGCATGCTGCTATCAAGTGTCTGCAAGGTCATATGTAGGGAAATTTGAAAATACAGATGGTTTCGGTATTCAATGATTGGTTCGATTCAGTTTTTCGGTATATTGCCCATCTCAAGAACGGGTTTAGAGAGAGATCACGCTTTCTATTACACGTTAAACGATAGATTATCGAAAAAATCGCGGAAAGATAGAAATAGTATCTCCCTCTTTCAAAGCATTACTTCAATGTGAATACGAGTCAAATTATCACTGGAAATGATCAGTTTCTTCTAAAAACGTAAAATGAAAAGAAACTCTAGTGTTTTTGAGTGGATACCGATCGTTTCCAGCAATAATTCAACACGTATTCACTGAATTGATGCAAGAAACCCGCCAGCTGAATCAGATCGCAAGACGCTACCTGTTCCGAGTATCGATCAAATCACTTCCGCGTATCAATGTGCATCAGCTGTTTACTTTCATGCATTAATTCAAGGTTGAAACGAGTGGAATTATCGATAGGAATGATCAGATTCTTATAAAAAGCTTATAATGAAAAGAAAATCTAGTGTTTTTGACCGCGAAAAATAAACATTTGTCTCGGTCACTCATGAGATAATTTCGGTATCCACTCAAAAACTCTAGATATCCTCTCTTTATTTCGGTATCATCTGATCTTTACAACATGAACTGAATTATATCATAAATCTTTCTCCCAAACTTATTTTGTTGATGTCGTGTCACGATTATTTGAGTTTTATTTTTCTTTATTTTCTTTCGCCATCAATCGTCTTCAGCCTTTGTTGACATCTCGATGGAGGGAGTTGATGCAGAGTTCTAGAGCTACAGATAATTTGAGCGCAGGTGTTAAGCATATTGATTTTCTGCAAGATGACACTGAACGTATTTTTAGTTTGTTTAAGTACGTAATAAATTAAATGAAAAAACCCTGTGATGATAATCTGTACAGTATCGATCGAAAAATGTTATCCCTCCCAAGACTGAAAAAACGTTCAGAACTAGACATAATGTCTCATTTTAGTGCCTTTTAGACTCACCTTTGGTTTATTATACGCACTGTAGATGCTCTGCCTAACACTATTACACTCTAAAGCCAGACATGATGGCTCATTTTAGTACCTTTTATAAGATTGACCTTGGGTTTTTTTTATACGCATTGTAGAGATTTTGCCCAACATGATTGCACTCTAAAAATTAACCCAAATCAACTGGAGTCAGAGACCCCCCTCCCCACAATATTTGTCCAAAAATCCAGATAGTTGGAAATTTTTCAGGCTTTTCTATGTGTAACCTTAATCTTTCATGTTGTAACAAGCATTTTGCAAACCGTTTCTTGAATTATATTGGAAATTGCAGAAATACAAACAAGGTGGTCAATTTGGTGCTCACAATAGTCATAAGCAGTTGATTTATGAGGCCAGTATACAAGGCCCATTATCATGATTAGACCTACATGCAATGCACTCACTGACTGCAGTTTGTATTAGGACTCAAAATGTGCCCCTCGTGTGAGGAAGTGTCCTGGAATTTTTAAAGATACTACCAAAATTGTGCAGAGTTTTCTCATGAAAGACAGATAAAGCCAGACTGAAAATTTTGATTTATATTTGGTATTGTTGAATTAATATCTCACACATATTGCGATATATAATAATAATAATTGATTTTCTAGAGGGTAAAACAACAAATAGTGCTGTAAAACGCTTGACAGAAATGAATTGACTTTTCTGAAATAAAGAGTTAGCTAACTCATTACTGATACAGGGGGTGTAGCCAGCAATTTTTTTAGGGGGGGGGGGGTGGTCGCCCACAATGCAACTCAAGGATGAGAAGGTCTGGCAACTAAAAAGACTGAAATCTTGGTCAGAGGCCAAGCCTTGGTCAAAGGTCAAGTTGGAGAAGATTATGGGAGGGGTGACCCCCTCCCATAATCTCCTCCAACTTGACCTTTGGCCATCGGTGGTGGTCCGGTGGTGTGGGGGGCGGGAGGGTGCTCTCTCGGAAAAATTCTTCAGCATTTAATATCAGCAGTGATCCAAGATTTCATGCTGAGTGAAAGTGAATCAAATTCAATGTAGGTATGTATTAGATTGTTGCGAAGAAAATCGGCCGCGGCCTTTTGGGATTCGGAGTATAGAGGTTGATACTGGATAAAAAATTTTCTTGAATAACTGAAAAATTTCATTTTTTGCCTTCAAAAAAGTACCTTGTGACCCTTCATTTTGGACGAGCTCAACGAGTTCGTCCCGTTGAAGGGCCACAGGCTATGTTGTGTGGTAAAAAAATGGACTATACTCTAAAATCAGTCGGGTTAAAAATCAACCCAAATCAACTGGGTCGAGTGAATATTATACAGTTGTAGCTACATCACTACACATACTGTTACCGCCACAAGTCAGTTACGTTTCTACTCAGAACTGTCACAAACTTATAGCTGAAGAATATTCGAAAATATTCGAATTTCCGATTTCGAATCGAATCGAATATTGACTTTCGAATCGAATTTCGAATAGAATTTCGAATTTTCGCAGCAGCCTAATTCTTCCTCACCGGGACGATCATGGTTCGACGCGATTTGAGAAATTGTGACAAATGAAGCCCATAATCCACAAAATATTTGCATTTTGGAGCTTAATTGTGGCTCCTGGATAAGAGCATACAAACGGCCAGAGAGTATGAAAGAAAATATGGAAAGTCAGCTGTTGAGTTGACATGTAAATACCGTTCACAAAGTAACACATGGCAATCCGACTGGTGGTGACCCTGGCTGTCGAAAGTGACCTTAAACCCAAATAAAAGAAATAACACATGTCAACCATGTATGCACAAGAATTTAAGATATATTCATTGAGTGAAACATTACAATCAATTCCATGTTGCCAAAATTTATTTTATTATATATTTTATAAATAATCACATTTCTATTAGCTGGATATTATGCACGTGACAGGCACTCAAAATTCCATGTACATCGGTTTTCCAACGAATATCAACTTTCTAAATATAGCTTTTGGAAATCTTATCTCTAGTTCTATTTCAATCGATAACATTGTTTATTTTTATGTTATTCTGCAGATGATAACTATTTTATTGTTAAATAAAAGTATTTCTGGTTGATATAATTGAACTTTTAATTGACAAATAGAAGACTGTTTTTTAGGATGGTTTATATAATAAAACAGTTATGGGCTTTTGTGGAGGTAAATATGATGTGATATGAACCTTAAAAAACTTTTATTGACCTTGGCTAACGCCTCGGTCAATATAAGTTTTTTAGGTTCATATCCCATCATATTCACCACCACAAAAGCCCATAATTGTATTATGTAACAAAGTTCGTACTTAGCTTTAGCGATTATGACAGAGGAGCGACACCCCCATACCCCCCCCCCCCCCATACCCCCCCCCCCCCCAATGCTTTTTCCAGTTGAGATATTTTCGCGAGGATTGGAGTCGAAGATATCAATTATCTCTTGCTGGTAATCATGTACTTTCTCAAAAGACTAGATCTGATACGCACATTTGTGTCACATGCACACTCAGTTGGTCATACAAATTGAGGTCTGCAATTCCTGATTCCTGCTGTTAGGGGGTGGGGTGGGGAGGGGGGCGTGAACAATTTGGAGCCTCGGTACGGTACGGTGTTAGTTAAATGTGAAGGTGAGACACGACTACAACATGTGCATTTTATTTATTCATGAATATATTTCCAAGAAGACTTGTGTTTTTAACTAAAATTCCGACGGACTAATATTCCAACCACGGGTTCTTGGCACAAGCTGTGAAATCGAAAAGAATGATATCTGACAGCATTTTTGGATCGATGCTGACGTGCCCCCATATTGGTATATAAATATTAACAAGGTACACAACTCGCTTTTCGAAAACGATAGCTCTCATCTTCATTATTCCCCCTCAAATTTGATTCACTCAGCATATCCAGCAGTGTACGGTATCAGTGGAAAGGGAAACAAATAAGCTTTACAATGGTGTATTACATGACCGTTGAGT
This sequence comes from Pictodentalium vernedei, assembly GCA_031216915.1. Classification (NCBI taxonomy): domain Eukaryota; kingdom Metazoa; phylum Mollusca; class Scaphopoda; order Dentaliida; family Dentaliidae; genus Pictodentalium; species Pictodentalium vernedei. Next base: position 137,788,655 of record CM062291.1, read on the forward strand.
GTTCTTGGGTTGTTCATTATAACTGGGAGAAGTCGCAGAAAAGGCAGAAAAACACTTAATCAGACAACTTGCTGTTCAGTGGAAAGCTGGTTACGGGCGACAATTCTCCGATTTATTATAAAAACTCGAAGTCCCATTTTCTATGGAGGACAGATTCGAATATTAACCGTACCTTTATCAATTCTTAATCTTGAATCCACATTTATTTAATGCTCACATATCAATTCACGCTGAAAAATTAAGTCATATTCCCCTGTCGGTCGGCAAAACGAAATATCAAAATGATATTTAGAAATCGATATTTCATCGTAGGTTCGGATGACGAATCACATGTACTTTAAACGAGTCAGCACATCAGTAATGAATTCCAGAGTCCCAAATACAAACGAATTCGAATAATTGATAGTGACAGTGACTAAATCAATTCATTAAATCAGCGGTTTCAAAGTTTGACTTTCTCATTCACCTTCCAGCGAAAAGCCGATATCACTTTCAAATTTCTTCAGTTCAACTTCACACGTCTTCAGTGCATTGAGTTCAAAAAAAATAAAATGACGTGTCTTGTTATTGAAAATAAGAAAGTGGTGTTTTTTGTTATTGTTCTATTTCTTCGAAACACATTGCGATTATTTCAATTCGCCAGCCTTGGTAAATCGTAAAGTTAGGGGAGAAATAAGACGGGACTACTTTTTGTGCGGATATTCACACATTCCAATGGTTGGAGTTTGGTTGTTGTAATTTTTGTATGGACGCCGGTTCGGCACATAAATTTTGCGCCTTAATGGCAAATAAAGGCCACAAATTGGAGAGTTTGTAGTCTTAGAGCATTAAATAAAAAGAAAATTCACGAAAATTTGATGAATACCGAAAATATCTCGTGAGTGGCTACAAAGAAATATGAGGATCTTCACGAGCGTCGCTCGTGAAGATCCTCATATTTCTTTGTAGCCACTCACGAGATATTTTCGGTATTCATCAAATTTTCGTGAATATCCTCTATTTATTCATTTCTGGTGTTCACATTTACCGTTTATACATTTTTACCCTTCATTTAAAAACTCATCAAGCTGTCGGCAACCATCGAAACGACAGGATTCTCACAAAAACATCCACACTCTCCCATTGGCTACTATTCATGCCGAGAAAATCATACGTGAAAAGAAGCCAATGGGGAAATGGGAAGAATGTGCCGAGTACCTGAGTCACAGTCGAGATAAACAGGTTTTCTCCACCAAACGGCCATCTTCGCTGCGCCTCTGATTTTTATCTCGTTAACATCATTGCGGTAAAAAATACATAAATTGGGCAATTATGTCTGCACGTTTATTGATTAATAGTCTTATATATATGAGTGCCTTCATATGGAGAGAGACTGAGCTATACTGGATGCCCTTCATGTTATTTGTTAGATGTCCTGCAGGTCCCCGAACTGTACAGATGGGGTGCCCCACCTGGAAGTTACCCGAGAATGTTTTGATTAGATTAGATTAGATTTTAATGACAATTTACACCCACGAGGGGCCGATGCAGCAAATTTTAAACCCTCGTGTCCAATATTCACTAATGTATGCAGGAGGGGTGATGGGGGCTCTCGTATCTACACGGTATATCGATAAAACGATACATACCGGTATTATTTATTTCTTTATTGGCGTTTAAGGTCATACACTTATACGCAATGGCTAACGATGACCGTGACAGTTTTACGGGTGGAGGAAGCCGGAGTACCCGGAGAGAACCACCGAGCAACGACGAACAGCTGCCAGCTCCCCAACATCGTAACTCCGCACTGCAGCACAGGGTCAGATTGGTTGAAGACATGCGTGCATCGACGTGCAGTATACGTCTCAGTACACGGCGCCACCGTGCCCCATGTGGGTAATCGGGGTTAAGTGCCTTGCCCAAGGATATGACGCGGCAGTCCGAATTGATCGCTCAGACCTTCACCCATCCAATGATTAACCGGGCTCGACGTTGCTTAACTTTGGTGATCTGACGAGAACCGGTTACCACATACCGGTATTCAAACCAGTATCAATTGAATACCGTACACGTGTAATTGCAAAAATATTAGTTTATCGTCATTATTTATTTAACCACAATTTAATTTTCAAGATATCTTGAGTTTTTTAACTGTAGTCCCAAACGAATAATATCATCTCTCTGCCTAACGAATCGGCCGCATCCGCTCGGGTGATACACAAATGGTACAGTGAACAAATATTATTGAAAAAATTTCAACAAAACCATATCATCTGATCCCTCAATGGAACGAGCTATGAGAGGGTCACTTGATATGACTTTGTAGAAATTTTTTGAAAAATTCGATAAACTAATCTTTAAAAAATTTTTTTTTTTATATCGTGTGTGCGGGGAAAATTGCTATCCAAACTGTATCGTCAAGGCAAGGTGATTTGTTCCGATCATGATGGCCCAAGTACGTATGTTCAGATATCTGAACAGTTTTTCGATGTACCGATGTACCGCGGTATTTTTTTGAACACCGACACCGGTATTCAGTTTCGAACACCGTGCAGCCCTATACTCGTATCCATACTTTACGCATTTGTACACGTACCCGGATTGGAAAAAAACCTGGCATTAATTTTCAGTAAATTATTACGTTAGGATGACAAATATATAACATGACATGTGCATCACAATCTTTTAGCCAAACTATCAATAATTTTCCTCCCATTGAGGTAATAAAAAAAACCCAACACGAAGCCTGATTAAGCATGATTTTTCAACGAGCTCTGAAGGGCCGGAAATTATTCAAACAAATGCGTTTAGAGCCCGCTACCCCCCTCCCCCCTCCATACACACCTCCCGTCTTCGGATCAGCTGCCCCTGTATATACGCCCCTGTGCCTCGAGTTAATTGTGGGTTCCCATGCCTGGTAGGAAGCCACAAAAAAAAGCGCAAGAGCACACGGCGATATCACTGCCGTTCGTCCGCCCTCTGACTGCATATGAGTACCAGATTTGTACCACCGAACACAACACGCACGCTTGGTAGATGAATGGTGGCAGACAAATTGGCGACATCAGACGGGTGACACTGTACACATACCCTCCAGTCTCGATTATTGTGTTTACCTGTATTTATTGGTGTCATGGTATATTGCGCAACTTTAAGCACTGCGGCTAAAGCACAGCAGCAGTCCCGCACTCATTATTAATCTGCTTAACGCTAATGCATTCGTTAATAACTTCCGTTGTGCTATATTACAGGGATTTTAGAATGCAAAAAAAATAATAATTACGCTGGGATCTCAGTCTCCCATATTATAAGAAGGTTTGCTTGCTTGTTTGTTTATTGGGGTGAACGGCACTTTCAACAGCTAGGGTCACATTGCGTCTAACAATTTTACGGGAGGAGGAAAATGGAGTACCACCCACAACGGCGAACAACTGTCAGACTCTTCAGGTGTTGTGGGGAGGGGGACGAGGGCGCGGCACCCTGGTCCTCTCATCTGGTGATTTAATATACCCCAAAACGAGCAGGAACACACATAGGCGGCAGGTGGTGGGGAAGTTGAAGGCTAAAGATAACTCCTCGGCATTTGATCTCTTCACGCTTCAACTAGGAAAAAAAATATTTTCAAATCCGGAAAAATGCAGTTATTTTATCATTGTAACAACAATTACATAAACTGGTACAGGCATTCAGAGAATATTTGAATTCAAATATAAACAAATTAGCCTGCGGAAATGAAAATCAAGCGATGTTAGAAGGCTCGCACAGCCTGGTACACATAAACAAGAATTACTTGCCTGCAGTATGGCTAATTGGCATACCAATAATATTGCAAAAGCGAACCGATATCAGTTCTTCCAGTCGATCTAGTACTAGCTGTCCGCGAGGCCCATCTCTGTCCCTGACATACCGTAGTTGATTCAGTCAGATTACTCCATTCCCTTTAGTCCGTATATGCCTAGACACATTCCCTCCACCAAGATTCGAGTGTGATCTTTGCCTACTAACTTTCCTCCAGCACAGCACATGTGGGGAGCGCGGTGGCTCAGTGGTTACGCCATTGGACTTCAAACCGAAAGGTTCACGGTTCGATCCCCGCTAGGGGTAACTGCGTTATGCCCTTGGGTAAGGCACTTCATTCCGATTTACCATGTGGGGGAATAGTGGCGATGTGTACTAAGAAGTACTGTATGTCGATGGTGCATTTGTCTTCAACCAATGCTACCAGTGCTTGTGTGGGGTTAGTACGTTGGGGAGTCTTACAATTGCTCGCCACTGCATAAATCAATAATCGCAGCACATGTGGCATATAGTCACGTGCTTAAAAGACCCGGATGTGTGTCAGGGCAAAGCCAGTCTAAAAGGGAGGAGGCCCCCTCCCCCTACTTTCAAGTTCTGATATATGTATATATTTCTTCTCTCTGTGTAGTAAGCACACATGTTTTAATTAGATAATTAGCCTTAGGCGATTCACAGTGGGATACTTCTTTGGCATATTACTAGTCAGAATAAGATGTCTTCCTGTTATCATCGACTGGCACTTATAAATTAATTCCAATCATCACGGCTATCAATTATATTTTTCTCGGGATACGCTTGATGGCTTATGCATTGGCGCGAGGTGATTTTATGTTCAGAAATGTCGCGTGCCATGTTTTGGCATCTTGACATATTATTATGTTACCATCACGAGACGAGATATAAAGTGTGGGGAACAAGCTATTTCAGTAAGACTTGGGTTCCGACCGTTTAGGAGTGAGTCGTGGGTTCGGCCGAATAGGAGACGCCATATAGGGTCTCGTACGAGTGGAATTGCTGGGCTATCCACAAAGCTCCATTGTACGCCGGTATTATCAGATTAGGTGGACATAAGAGGGCTACAAGCCCGAATTTAGAGAGTAGATTAAGACTCGGTGTTTTAAGCTCCAGTGACATTTTGAGAGTGTACTACAGCGCCAGTACAGGGCTATAGATAAAGTGAATTTGATGAAAAACTATTAACCCATGTGATAAATCTACCATGTTGATCAAATTGTTAAATGTGTGGAATATGGAAATGAGTTTATTTTGAATGTAAATAAAAAAATCGTTGTTACTTTAATCATTATTTCCTTTCCGCAGCCTGAAGTGATTAGGAATCACACCTAACAAAGAACGAACCTATATTTCGAGTTCACTCGGCAGGGAAGAAAATCATAGTGCGGCCCCAACTCAGCTCTGTGAGCCGAGTTTGGCCAGTGCCCGGATTCCGACCCTCCTAGATAGCTCGTCCCCTATATTTTTAATGGCGAGGCCAAACAACCCCATGTCGCCCCTCCCACGTGGATGGAAGTTTTCTGACAATGTGCTTTTGTAATAGGCCGCAAATGCTGCAACTAATGCTACAACAACTGGCCTTATAACTAATATTGGCTGCCACTACTGTGATCTAATCCCATCTCTAGAGTGATGGATTCTACAACAGCTGCTGGTTTATACCTTTAGGACAGGCACTCGCTAAATCTTTACGTTCTAACAGCTAGTGATGAGTGGTGTTGGAATTCAACTGGGTTTGGGGCGCTTCTTCTCTGAAGAGTACAGCCAGGGCCAGTTGAACGAATCCTCGGAATACTCTACCTGGCTAACGACACCAGAGTACTTTTTGCTACTGAAGATAGTCTGGAATGGGGCTTTGGGGTAATTTATGGTAGTTGTCGAGTCGTTTCCGGTAATTAGGTGTACTCGAATTGAATCGAACATACCTCCAAACACACACTCCACTTCACTCAAGTCCTTCCAGCGCCATACTAATCAGGTAACTGGTTCCACCATAGGAATCAGGATGGTGGCCTATATCTTACAAACTGGAAACATGCATTAATCTAAGAACATGCGCTGCGTATGGTAATGCCTTTCTGGGTAATAAAAAGTTGTTTCAAGTACCTGGAATCAATGGTGGAATCAAACAAATCAGCGAACTATACTTCTTTCCATACCTATTATGCTGTTTGTCAACGCAATTCGTAACTTCAATGGGAAAGCGGGGTGGGTGTCTGAAAATGGCAATAGAAAAATTGCACAAGGTGGTGGGTGGGTGTAAAAAAGGACTAAACCGAAAAATGGGACGTGACGTCTGCAAATTTTTTTCTGCCCCCCCCCCCCCCCATCGATTCAATGTTCATTATTTTTTCATTTTTTGTCTCAAAAATATAGTTTATGACCCCTCACTGGAACGAGCTCATTGAGCTCGTTCCAATGCGGTGCCCTAAGCTATGACTTGATGCAAAAAATGAAAAAATTGGTTATTTAAGAATTTTGTTTGCAAATGTTGTCTGGCTTTCGTGTTAGGTAAAGGGTTAAGCAAAAATACATCTTCGTTTGAAACAGTTTAAGTTATGTATCAGATCCGAGAAGATGTGCGAGCGATGGATAAGTGCTTCGGGGAAAACAATTGTTTTTAAATAAAACAAAGCAAATTTCGTGAAACACGTGTCTTTTCTTGAAAACAGAGTTGTTGTAACAAAATATTTGGCAGCTGTGTCTGTGTGAGAATTAGAGGCTTTAGCTCATGGGTCAGTGTCTCAAAAGAATTTATTTATTTATTTATTTATTTATTTATTGGTGTTTAACGACACTTTCGACAGCCAGGGTCACCTCATGTCGGACAGTTTTACGGGTGGAGGAAGCCGGAGTGCCCGGAGAGAACCACCGAACAATGGCGAGCAACTGTCAGACTCCCCAACGTACTAACTCCACACAAGCAGGGTTAACATTGGTTGAAGACAAGTGCATCATCGACGTGCAGTATGCCTCAGTACACAACGCCACCGTGCCCCCACGTGGGCAATTGGGATTAAATGTCTTTCCCAAGGACACAACGCGGTTGCCACAGGTGGGATTCGAACAGAGGACCTCTCGACTTGCAGCCTGCATCTCTGTCTACTGAGCCACCGTGCTCCTGTCTCAAAAGAAATAATTACACGTAGTCCTCGGTGCTAACAAACTCTATAACAGGGAGCACTAATTCTCGGTTTCATTTATTAATTCTTTATTGACAGCTGCAGCAGACCAACAGAGCCGATTGTCAAAACCGATGCTCCTTTAGTTTTTTTTTTGGAAGTCCCACCCAACTATGACCTATCCCCAACATACATTCAAAAACCCGACAAAGCATTTCATTACTATCATACAGAATATTATGCAGCAAATATGCAAATACACGCTGAAAAGTCAAATCATATTATTTGGTAGCTGCCATTGTTTTCTTGACAGAAAATGTAATCTGATTTATAACAATTCAGAAGGGTATACTGTAAAATAAATAACCTTTAGAATTACAGCAAAAGTACTGGCAAAACCATCTGCCGCTACATCTACCTTAAATATTACGGTGAAAATACCACATTGAACTACGTTTGGAAGTAGACTTTATAGACAGTAGTTCACTGCTCGGATTCGAGGTACGATTTTTATCCTCGGGTGGGGTGCGTGGAGGATTAGTTCACGAGGCGTATTTATTATTTCACGAGAGGATAAAATCGTACTCGAATCCGAGAAGTGAACTGTTGTATTTATTTTATTTTCTCCTTATTTGTTTTCTCCAAACAATCCTGTATAATTGATCCCGTGATTACTTTCAAAACATGTCAAAAAAAAAAAAAATTAGTCCGTCATCGATTGAGAGCAGAATACCATTTTCGGCGAGTGTAAGTTAGAACACAATTTATACCATTTTTTTTTTGGGGGGGGGGGGTGGGGGGGGGGGACGAATGAAAGTAAAACAATTAAGCATTCCCCATGTTTGGTTACGGGTGGGGGGGGGGGGGGCGGGGGGGCACACGTCATATTTGTTTCCAAACAATAAACGTGTGGAGCGAAATAGGGAGCCATTGGTGGCGGTTACCGTTAATCGCTTGATAAGGCACTCATCTCCTTTCGTATAACTCAACTATGCAAACACCTATGGTAAGCTATTGACAATACTCTATTTATACCAATGCATTTCGAATGTTGAATTTTCGAAATGGTAGCCCCCGTTTCACTTTGCAAAGAAAAGAAGATACGCAACTCGATTCAGATTGTACGCTGTCACATTTAAATGTATTCTTAATCTAGAGTTTTGTTTTCAACTCGGATTTACCGTGTAATTAATAATATTATAATTGATACTTACTATAAAAGCTGGGAGCGCGGTGGCGCAGTAGGTAGAGATGCAGGCTGCAAGCAGAGAGGTTCTCGGTTCGAATCCCACCTGCGGCAACCGCGTTGTGTCATTGGGCAAGACACTTCATCCCAATTGCCCACGTGGGGGCACGGTGACGTTGTGTACTAAGGTGTACTGCACGTCGATGGTGGACTTGTCTTCAACCAATGCTAACTCTGCTTGTGTGGCGTTGGGGAGTCTGGCAGTTGGTCCCCTGAGTTCCAATGTGTTCTATGTGCCAACACATTGGAACTCAGTGGACGAGTTGCTCGTCTTTGCTGAGCGGTTTTCACCGAGTACTCCGGCTTCCTCCACCCGTAAAACTCTCCGACATGAGGTGACCCTGGCTGTTGAAAGTTTCATTAAACCCCAACAAATAAATAAATAAATACTATAAAAGTTAATCTTAACTGAAATGATCAAACACCGT